>RJWH01001657.1:107115-318491 GCA_004363575.1 Solenodon paradoxus
CCCCACCCCCCACACACACACTGCCGTACAGGTCCAGATTCAAAGCCAGGGTTATGTGTGCTCTTTTGGAAGTGACTGATCTAACCACTGTTCCACTAGAGTGCACCACTCTCCCATTTTAAGGATAAGAAACTGAGGATCCCACAGGCAAAGCAACCAGCACAGAGGCACTGGGCTGCTAGTGGGAGTAATAGCATTGGCACTGGGATTTGCTAGCTAACAAGATGGAAACCTCAACCTGGCTTTACTGCAGATACCCCTCAATTCAGTACAGATCCAGGAGCTCCAGCTGGCCATGGCTGAACCTGGAAAGCTATTAGAGTTAGGTGGTGGGCTCCCTCTGCTGTGATGACCAAAGCTGCTCCTTCCACAGACACTCCCATCTCACAGCAATGGGGAGAAGGTGGAGCACTGGCACCTTCATGGAGTCTGCACTCTCAACAAGCCTCAGTTTCTTCATCTGTATATGGGGATAACAATCTCAGCACACATGCTCTCTCTCTCACAGAGCTGACAGATGTACCCATTAGTCACAGTTCTTTAAGTCTCAATGACAAATCCAAAGGATGAACATCAAAACACCTGTCCACTGTCCAGACGTATCCCTTCCCACAAGGGGAACTGACAGAGATTCAAAATCACAGATCAGAGCTAGAACGGCCAGAGAGGTCGAATGGTCCCAACATTCACAGTCCCAACTCTATGGATGAGATTTCACGGTGGGGCGGGGGGAGCAGAAGTAACTCAGTCATTCACTGACCACTAACAACAGGAACAAAGCAAAAGCCCTTCCTGAGAGCTTTTTCACTCACACTCCACTGTCTCATACCACCCTCTGACTTCTTGGTGAGACAGTGAACTGCCTATGATATTGTCATTCCCAATTTACAGGAATTATAGGACACAGACAGGAAAACCAAGAGCTGGAGAGACAGGACCAGTATTTGTCTTGCCCAGGAAAGGAGTGGCAGGTCCAAGTAGGAGGCCCAAGCTTCAGTGTCATGCAGGTCTGCTTGGGGCTGGCAGGAAAGGTATCTTCACTACAGAATTCCCAGTCTTGATCCTACCTAGAAGATGGGCTGGGAAGGCAAGTGGACCTGGAAGTCATGGGCTGCCTAGCAGTGACAACGTCTAGGGCCAGAGTTCAGAAAAGCCCAAGCATCCCTGGATGGGTTCGACCACCATAACTCCTGCAGCAAAGATGATTCCTTAGGCGGTTACTCAGGACAGTGGCCAAAGACCAGACAGGGACCCTATTCTGTCCCACTCCATCCCTTGGGGGCTAATCAGAGGTTGATCCTAGGGTGTTCTAGGTCAAGCACAGTCTATGCCAAGGATGACCCTTGTCACTGTGGACTCAGTCCCAGTCACCCCTGGAATCATCTCCACTGCACCTGCATTCCCTGTCACCCTTGACACACTGAGGCTTTATTCTACAGTCCTGACTTGCCAGGCAGGGCCCTACCCGGGCTCCCAGCTCAGTTCTGTGATCTGGGACTGCAGGGCCCTGGCACTTATAAATCTATTCGAGGCAAAGTTGGGGAAAGAAAAGAAGTGAGGTGGCAGCTGGAGGCTCTTTGGTCTGCAAGGCTGTGTGGGCTACAGGCTGGAGGCTACAGCTCATTCCTCTCAGCCTCTAGTGCATGGGGGGGGGGGGCGGTGAAAAGAGCTGACTGAGGTCTGAGTCCACTCTGGATTCTTCCTGGAGTCCACAATGGGCTGCAGAATTCTCGAAGAGGTACCCGACTTGCATGTCTTATCTTTTCATCAAGTCCTCCTCAATCTCAATCCCCTTTCCAGCAGCCCCAGGCAAGTCCGGTTAAACTCCAGCTCAGAGCGTCATTGCAAGGCTGGACAGCTCCTGACTGGCACGCTGGATTTCTAAAGAACCAGCCACCCATCCACGAGTCCTCACCTAAAGCAAGTTTCTCTGCGGTATGACCTTGGCCAATGAGCCGGTCAGGCAGGGAGAAGGGAGATGGAATAGGAGAAGGCAGCGTGGGACAGTGTGCCTGCCACCAATGTCAGCATCAGCTGCATTTTCCCGGGAGCCAAGTCTCCACCTCAAGGTCCTCTCCTCCGGAACCAGGGAGGCGGCCTGCTTACAGAAGCTCCCCGCTCCCAGCAGCGTCACTGCCGCTGGCCCCGAGTCGTCCGCGCGGAACTTACCTGGGATGCGGAATCCAGAAGGAGAGTCTGCTGTGGAGGAGCGCAGCCAGCCCAGTCCTACTCTGCCCGCTCGCGACAAGGAGGTCCGCCGAGTTGCGACGCTAGGTCTAGAGGAGGAAGAGGGAAAACAAGACGGGCCGGTGAGGAGCAGAGGAGAGCTCTGTGAATGCGCTGGCATTCGCCGGAGAGGAGCAGTTGAGCGGGAACCGAGGTGGGGACCCGCGCCGCCTCCCTCTTGCAGTCGCCGAGACCCGCGGGAATCCTGGCCCGCCGCAGCGACACTGCGGAAGGGAGGAGCGCAGGGCTGAGTCGCTTCTCGGAGCCTGAGCGCCTCCCGGAGCCCGCAATCCCGCCGCCGCCTCTGATCGCCGTGCGGGAGACGGGCGGGAATTCAGCTCGCGTGGAGTGTGGGACACGCCGGGCTCGGAGTCTCCAGCGCCGGGGGAAAGCGGGGCCCACGCAGCCAGGACCAGAGGGGGTGCGGTCCCTGTGCCACCCCCGCGCCACTCCCCACGTGGCGGCCGCGCCCCCGGGGCGTGAGTGTGTACCAGGACGGCAGGGGGGCTGTGAATGAAGCCCCGGCAGCCAATCAGCACTCCCGGCGCGCGGGACCCCGGGTGCGAGGCCCAATGGCGAGCTCTGGGCGGTCGGGCCGGGCTGCAGGCGGGCGCGGGGGGCGGGGGCCAGGGCCGAGGGGCGGGAGGCGGCTCCGCGGGCAGCCAATGGGCGGCGGGTGGGGTGGGGCTCCGGAGCGCTGAGCGGGTCGGGGCTTTAAGCCGGCGGAGCGCGGCGGCGGGGCCCGCAGACGGAGCGGAGCGGCGGCGGCGGCGCGGCGCAGGGCGCGGGGCGGCATGGCCACCACCGCGCAGTACCTGCCTCGGGGCCCCGGCGGCGGAGCCGGGGGCACCGGACCGCTTATGCACCCAGACGCCGCGGCGGCAGCGGCCGCGGCGGCCGCCGCCGAAAGGCTGCACGCCGGGGCCGCGTACCGCGAAGTGCAGAAGCTGATGCACCACGAGTGGCTGGGCGCGGGCGCGGGCCACCCCGTGGGCCTAGCGCACCCCCAGTGGCTACCCGCGGGAGGAGGCGGCGGCAGCGACTGGGCCGGTGGCCCACACCTGGAACACGGCAAGGCGGGGGGCGGCGGCACCGGCCGAGCCGACGACGGTGGTGGCGGCGGTTTCCACGCGCGCCTAGTGCACCAGGGGGCGGCCCACGCGAGCGCCGCATGGGCGCAGGGAAGCACGGCGCACCACTTGGGCCCAGCCATGTCGCCGTCGCCAGGGGCCGGCGGGGGCCACCAACCCCAGCCTCTCGGGCTGTACGCTCAGGCGGCCTACCCCGGGGGCGGCGGCGGCGGTCTGGCCGGGATGCTGGCGGCCGGCGGCGGCGGCGCGGGGCCGGGCCTGCACCACGCGCTGCACGAGGACGGCCACGAGGCGCAGCTGGAGCCGTCGCCTCCGCCGCACCTGGGCGCCCACGGACACGCACACGGACATGCCCACGCGGGCGGCCTGCACGCCGCGGCGGCGCACCTGCACCCAGGCGCGGGCGGCGGGGGCTCGTCGGTGGGCGAGCACTCGGACGAGGACGCGCCCAGCTCGGACGACTTGGAGCAGTTCGCCAAGCAGTTTAAGCAGCGGCGCATCAAGCTGGGCTTCACGCAGGCAGACGTGGGGCTGGCGCTGGGCACGCTGTACGGTAACGTGTTCTCGCAGACCACCATCTGCCGCTTCGAGGCCCTGCAGCTGAGCTTCAAGAACATGTGCAAGCTCAAGCCGCTACTCAACAAGTGGCTGGAGGAGACCGACTCGTCCAGCGGTAGCCCCACCAACCTGGACAAGATCGCGGCGCAGGGCCGCAAGCGCAAGAAGCGCACGTCCATCGAAGTGGGGGTCAAAGGCGCGCTCGAGAGCCACTTTCTCAAGTGCCCCAAGCCCTCGGCGCACGAGATCACCGGCCTGGCTGACAGCCTGCAACTGGAGAAGGAGGTGGTGCGCGTCTGGTTCTGCAACCGGCGGCAGAAGGAGAAGCGCATGACCCCAGCGGCCGGCGCCGGCCACCCACCCATGGACGACGTATACGCACCCGGAGAGCTGGGGCCCGGCGGGGGCGGTGCGTCACCGCCCTCGGCTCCCCCGCCACCCCCGCCGGCCGCGTTGCACCACCACCATCACCACACACTGCCGGGCTCGGTGCAGTGACCCCGCCGGCCCGGTCCCTGCCGGCGCGGGGCGAAGCGCCGCGCGGCCTGAACTCTTTTTGTTCTGTTGCTTTGGATTTTACAAAAAGCCCAGAAACTTTCGAACAAAACCAAACACCCGGACGACCCTCTCTGGCGAGCGGCGAAGACGGCCGATAGGCTGCGTCGCCAACCCGGATAGAGAGGAACGAAGATCCGGAACGCGCCAACTCACCCGGGCATCGCGCCCGCCGCCTGCTCCCTGCCCCCATCCCCTCGACGACCCCCGCCCCTGCCCCTCGGGCTGTTCGGGGCCGGATCCCGCCAGCGGCCTCCCCACAGCGACAGGTAACGCGGTACGGGGTTAGGGATGCCCCCGGAGAGAGGACGCAGAAAAGAGGGTTCCCCATCCTCTCCACCAGCGCAGATTCCCGAGCCTGCGGGTGGAGGGTGGGGGACTGTCACTTTATTCCCTCCACCCCTCTTCCCTCCCACAAGGATGCACCCCATCCCCCTTACCCTTACTCCGGGCTTGGTTTTTTTACAGTTTTTATTTATTCATGGGGCCTCCTGGCTCCTGGAGTCCTTCTAACTTCGCCCGCGCCCTTAATTTAAATCGCTGTATACTGTATTTATCGGGGCCCCAGAGGGGAGGCCGCGAGAGCCGCGTCTGTGTATAAAAGCAGGAAATAGCCAAAGCTTTAATCTAGCCTAATTTATTTTCCCTTTACCTTACCCTACCCTAGCCTCAAAAAGAAAAACAAAAAAAAAACTAAAACTAAAACTAACAAAAAAATTCGAGTATTCATTTTTCGTTTCGTTTTATCCGAGCCCTAGCTCGGTTCCTGGCCACGCTGGAGGGGTCTGCACTTCCCACACACACGTGGAATAGGAAGGGGCTTTGGCCCCTGCTGCAGACCATCACCATGCAGCAGGACCCCTGCTCCCCGCGGGGGTCCTGTCCTCCTGGCCACCCACTAACGAAACTTGGAAAAGTTGGAGATATTTTTTAACCAGCTGTAGAAATAAGCCGTTCCCTGAGAACCTTCTGTCTGATCCCAGCAACTTCCCTGACCAGCCCCTGGGATGCAGGACGCTGGGGGAGGCGGGGAGAGAAATTCCCCAAGTTTGGGGTGAAATGGGAACCATGTAAATATGTGAGATATGTACACACTGGCGGGGAGAAGAAACATTTTGTGCTTGGTTTTTATTTTTGGTTTTCTGAGTGCCCTCCGTCCCCATCCTAAAGGATTTTGTACACTGACTAATCCGAAAAAGATATTTTAATATGATTTCCAGATTTCTGACCCATCTCTATTTATTTTCTGGATGTGTTTGGAGCTTCCCCCTTCTCCATTTCTTGTTCTGTTCGTTACAGTTTGAATTTAAATTTTGTTATTTTATTTTTTATTCTTTTTTGGAACAATGTTTTGGTGCATTCTTCTTTGTATCTTTATTGCAAAAAAAATTAATGTAGACTGGGAAGTTCCCTTTATATTTATGTTATAGTAAATATTTTATTACTCACATAAACATGTACCCCAGGGCTGTGTCCTGTTCTCTTTACTACCTGGGCTGGGTTGGTGTGCGGGTGAAATGATGGGACACCCCGGCTCAGCTCTCCTGAAGTTCTGGCCTGCTCTCTTGGAGAAGGGTAACATGCAGACCCTCTTTCAGACCGTTTGTTACTTGGGCAAGTGGTGGGCCCCTGCCCTAGGTAAGGGAGCTTAAGGGAAGATGAAGCTGCCTGGTGTCCCTTCCCGTAAACAGACTCTCCCCAAAACAGACCAGGGCCCAGGACACGGCAGGCACCACACCCAGTGTGGGTCAGCCATTGCGCAGACACACCTCAACTGCTCTTCTCCAAGGAAGAAGCCGGCATCAACCCAGACCACCCGTCTGGCATCTTCATACCCTTCACCTTGCACCGCAACCCCTAACTTTGGTTTCTCCTGGTGGTTCAGGGTCCTGGGTCAGTCCCCACCAATCCACCGCAGCTGACTTCACCCGAAAACAAATGATGCCCGCACCTTCCTGATTCACCGGGACTTCTCAGCCCAGGCAGTGGGCCTGCAGGAATTGAGTGGGTCTGGGGAGGGAGTCCTGTCTGTTTGCTTGAGTAACATCAATCCTGCTTCCCTGCAAACAAGACACCTGCCCCAACTCCTCCCGACTCCGAGGAGGAGTTGGGGCACGAACGCCTGCACCACCAGAAAACCCAGACTTCTCAGGGGCGGATACCCAAAGCCCAAGACTGCCTGTGTCCCACTCAAGACCTTCTTCCTTTAAAACAACTTCTAAAAATATTAATAAAACAGCTCTTCCAATTTCTTCTGTAGCTACAGTTCTTGTCCCTTCTCAGGAGAAGCCGCATGAGGTGTCTTACTCTTCTTAGACATGAAACTTGAAAGCACAGCCTCTTACCTGGGGAAAGCTGTGTCCCCTAGAGAGCGTGTATGCGTGGCCCCCTCCCTCAGGGGCAGCTGTCCCAGGACAGCCCTGGCTCCAGTGGACAGCATCATGGGCACCAGGAGAGGTGTTCCCAGGACCCCAAGTTGATAGTCCCTGACTGGACATGGGCTTTCAGAATGATGGTGTTAGGCTGGGAGTTCCCGGTGACTTTCTGATCTCTGTCCCTCTATCCTGGGGGCACATTGTCTCTGCAAGGGCAAAACCAGCAGAGTTTGTAAAAGCTCAGCCTGTCTCTCACTGCTGTCTCCCCTCTCCCTCCTTCAGTCCAGCCTCAGGAGCAGCTGGTCCTATAACTGGCATTTGTGTCCCAGCCATTCCCCGGACCTGAGGGCCTGTGAGCCTTCTCATGTGTCTTAAAGAGGAAGCTGGGAATTTACTGGTGGCCTTGTGACAGTGTGGCCGGGAGCTGCCAACTACCCTACCTCAGGCCCTTGTTTCCTGCTCCACTAGGTAGAGAACTCTGAGGCAGTCCCACGCTCCCCAACCTTTCCTCCCTCCTTCTCCATTCCTGGATTGACCCCAGCCGCAGCGCCCTGAAATGGAAGCTCACAGCTCTCTGCCGCCTGCACTGCCCTGAGCCTCAGCAGGTTTGGAGGCTGGAAAGGGTGACTGGAAGACAGGGCCTTTCACTGGCCTCTGCCTGCAGCTGACACCAATTGATTGATTGATTTCCTAATTGCCTGCTTAATCCTGTACAAGAGGGTGGATTTATTATTTAAACAAGTCAACTCCAAAACAGCAAAACAAT
Organism: Solenodon paradoxus; assembly: GCA_004363575.1. Lineage (NCBI taxonomy): Eukaryota > Metazoa > Chordata > Mammalia > Eulipotyphla > Solenodontidae > Solenodon > Solenodon paradoxus. Next base: position 114,687 of record RJWH01001657.1, read on the forward strand.
GTGGCATCCCCAAATCAGCAGCAGCTGAGAAATAGAACAAAAAAAAAAAAAAAAAGGAAACGAGTGAAAAGGTCACGGAAGAAAATCTTCCACTTTGCAAGGATTTTGCTTAATGAGACGTCAGCCTGGGACGGCTACCCTGTGACCAACTTCTTGGTCACAGAAGGCCCCAGAGTTCCCTCCCCCAGTTTCCAGCCTGGGATGATGGAGGAATCATAACACATTTGACTGTCTAAGGAGAAAGTCATAAAGAGAAGTAGTTTGCCCTGGAATTTTACTCCTTGGATAGACTTGAGTTTAGGAAAATCAGCTATAATGTGACCTGTGTTTTCCCCATCCCATGTGTATATGAACTACCTGCTCACTAGAGCTTCAGGCTTCCTTTTAAGAGAAACAGATGTTCCAGGCATTGACCTCTGAAGAAACCCACATAGTCCCTGGAAGATTTGGAATTTTCTGGGCCCACCTCCCTCCCCTTCCCATTTGAACAGAACTCTTTTCTAGGAGCAGGTGGCCACCGATTCCAGTAGCAGGAGCTTCGTTCCCTCCACATGAATTTGTGTGTGTGTTCCTGTGTCTACAAATGCATAGCTACTCCCGGACGTAGAAGGGGGATAAGAAAATCCATGCTACGCTGCTAATGAGCTGGGAAAACATTTTCCAGGTAGGGGCTGGCTAATCAGGAAGAAGGAAAGTGGCCGTTGTGGTCACGAAGACAAACCCAGAAGCTACCCTACTCTGCACCTCAAGGACACCTGTGTTCTCCCCCACCTCCTGCCCCAGGAAGCTGTGCTAGATTTTACGTTGTGTGATCTGGGTCTATGAAATCGTCCTTTGACCCCAGGATTTACCGACCCCAACCACAGCTGCCGGCATAGCGCTGTTTGGAATTCACTTTCCTCTGAGGAGGCTCTGGGCCTGCAGGCCAGAGGGTCAAGCCCCCAGTGATGTCCCCAGGCCCAGGCTTCCCAGCAGGGTTTGCCTCCAGAAACAAGAGCCGCCTGAGCAGGCGCACGATTGCTTGATTATCTGACCCAGCTGCCCCACTCCCCGAGCTTAGCGAAGAAGATGCAGCGAGTGAGTGCGGCCTGTCTAGCTTCCACCAGAGAAACCTGCGATCCTGTCCCTGTCTGGCCGGCCTTCCAGAGCTGCTCCTGCCGCTGGGGGAGGCCTCCATGTGGGAGGACTGCCCTCTGTTGGCCCCTGAGCTGGGATGTGGCAGCAGCCGCCAGGACCACCTCACAGCTGAGCATCCCCAAAGGTCAACTTCAAGTTGGGTGCTCTGTGGGGGATGCCAGTTAAAGCAGAAAAAAAGCAACTACCCGGTCCCAAGGAAGCAATCCTGCTGCAGGCGCATGTGTGCCCACACACCTGCCTGGGACCCTTCTCCATCTACCGGCAGCCCCTGCCCACAGCCACTCGCAGAAATGCACCCGCTCAGCTACCTCCTCTGCCTCCTTCCCACTCCCAACCATCCCCAGCAGTCCCCTCCACCAAAGCGATCCAGCTTGCTCACTCACTCCCAAGCTAGCACGCTTGTGGGCACACCCGCCCCTACTGGAAGTCCAGTATCAGCTTTGTGGCCTTGAGCACTGAGCTCCCCAGAGTCTTGGGTACTTGTAATCCTATATTAAGCGCAAACAACCCTCCTTTGCAGCATTTGACAGAGTCCCTTCTCCCAGGATTTCCAAACATTTAGCCTACAAGCCGCTTTCCAACATCCCTGCCCATCATTGTTCCCAGCTCCTCCCAGATCTCTCCTGCTCTCTTCAGATAATTAAAGTTAGGCTGTGTGTTTATACGTATGTGTGATCTTATTTTTTAAACACACACCCCCACACGTACATATGCGTGCATATATACAAACACACACAGCAATTAGATCTATCCGTCCCTCTTGAACAGTAAAACCTCAGCGACGCCCATGACTCCACATCACTACGCAATGAACTCAGCATCACCTAGTCATGAGCTCCTGATGTCACACGCACACATGCACATACACACACACAGAGGCACTTTCACAGTTATGCCCACCCCCAGCTCCCTGGTGTTTCTCCAGGGGTACAACCCACCTCCCACCCACCTCCAGGGCATCTGAATGGGCTCCCTCAGATCAGCGAAGTACGAAGGGCCTCTGCCTCAACGCCCCCCATGCACACACCCAGTGGACATGTCTCTGGCTGAGCCTGACCAGGGTTGGTCTGCGTATTATTAGGCTGCAGAGACAGCACGGAGGCATATGGTCTCGTACACAAGAAATAATGTTCATGTTAAATCAGACCTCATGCATAATGCATGGTGCCTGATCTCACATTATTTTGGGTGTTCGTCAAAATCAGTGTTCTTTCTTGTGAGAGCTCCTGAAAAGAAGGGGGGAAAGCATTTGCTAATTGCACCTGAAGCCTGGACCCAGGGAACCCAGAGTGCCAGGGAGCCCCCCTCTGGCTTCACTCCACCCACCAGTGGGTCTCATCCCTCTGGCCCCTCTGTCTGTCCCCATGGAAGGAGGGATTTGTGGCAAGCGGAAGGCCCCGTGTTATTTTTATTTCTCTTCTCTCGGCTCTCTGTCCCCGGAGGGTTCTGGGGAATAGCGGTGGCTCCGTGGTTCTCACACCCGATTCATTTGCCGTTTTATGAACTCCCCGTTGATTCATCGCCTCCGTAAGTCAATGATTCACTCCTGATGGCTTTTCAGAAATCCTTCTTCAAAGGCTCCAGATTATTCAGCTCTGAACAGGAACGAGAGCCAGAGCAGACCTGGACCATGCACTGACCCTGCTCTGGTCACCTCAGGTGGGACACAGTCACGCCCTTGGCCTTTCCCTGGGGCTGGCCAGGCTGGGGAGGAGCCAAGGCTCCCTCCCTGTAGAAGCTGCCAGAACTGACCTGAGCAGGTCACAGACAGACCTGACCCTCTAGCAAGGCGCCCTCCAGTCACTCTGTGTCACTTGTCTTCTGCTATTGTTAGCCAAGTCTCTGGGGAAGCGCTCCATGTCTCCCAGAGGCAGAGAAGGACATGGAGAATTACAGGGACCAGGGGGCCAGAGAGTCCTAGGTACAAATCATGGCTGCCCCTCTTACCAACTGTGTGACTGTTGACCAGCTGCTTGCCCTTTCTGTGCCTCATACACATACAGTGACAACAGCATCTCCTGCATCACAGAGCTGTTTGATGATACATGCAGATAGTTAAAGACATGTGCGTGGTTCAGGCTTTACTGTACAAGAGGGACAGGTAGATCTAATTGCTGTGTGTGTTTGTATATATGCATGCATATGTACGTGTGGGGGTGTGTGTTTAAAAAATAAGATCACACATATGTACAAACACACAGCCTAACTTTAATGGCATAAGTAGGTGATGAATGAATGAGAACCATTTCATCATGGGGCCTGGGCAGGGTATTGCGTGAAAGCAAGGGAACAGAGAAAACACCACTGTGACATGAGGCTGGCCCCATGCCTCACTCTGTCCAGGGCACCCTGACATAAGACTTATCCAGCACGCACTTTATGTTTCATTCTCTCACATTCGTTATTTCTATTTTGCAGATGAGGAAACCGGGCCCAGAGAGTTTTAGTGACCTGTCAAGGCAGCAAGATTAGTCAATGATAGAACCTAGGCTCAAACGCCAAGGCCCTGTGCTTTCTCCACTCCCTGCTGGCGAGAACGACAGTGTCCACTGCGCGGAGTATGTACCCAAAGCAGAGGAGGCTCCAAAGCTCAGACATGGGCCAGCAAGAAAAGCTGGAGGACAAGAGTGTTGGAGCTTGGAGCTAAGTGACTCGACTCTGCCCCTTTTCCACCACCCCACAGTCAGGTAAATCCCACGAGGCTCAGGGAAGTTGCCCGGGATCGCCCAGAGGGCCAGGAGTACCTAACGCGTGCACTCAGAGCACAGTGCACTGAGAAGCCACACACGGTAGCTAAGAAGGGGGCCCTGGCACCTGTCTGCCCGACCCTCATCCTGGCTGCGCTGCCACGCACGGGACCTTGGGTGAACTCTCCAAACCTCGGTTTCCTTCTCTGTTAAATGAAGATCATGATAGAGCCTGCCTGGTAGGATTGCTGTGAGGATTAGATGAGAGATGATATAAGTAAACACTTGGATGACAACCTAGCATATGATAAGTGCACATTAAATGTTAGCTATAAAATTAGTTTTATATGGATAATATATATTGTTATATCATTGCTAGGCTGAAACAGTACAGAAGAATAATGCCCAGTGATCTTTTCCCCTAGAGTTATTGCTCTTCATTCTCAAAAGCACTTTTCTGGGAGGACAAGTTCAAACTCTCCATCCTCAGATGGCTCAGAGATGTCGAGCGACTTGCCTAAAATGATCCGGAAGAATAATGGGAACCGAATTCCCCATCTGTACCCTACTTAGGCCTCCTTGTGGCAACTGAATGTCCCCAATAATGGGCATTGCATCTCTTTTAAGTACTAAGGTCCCATGCCAGATTCTGGGGAGATAGCACCCAGAGGGTCAGGGAAGACTTCAAGTGGTACCAGCAAACCGATGAAGAATGAGCGGGAATTTGCCTCATGGGCTCTTAGCTTGGGGCCTGAGCCCAAGGAGGCAAAGCCATCTATTACCCCTTCCTGAACCTTCATGCTTCTTCCTGCCCCACTCGCAACTCTTCTACCAGGGCTTGCCCACCCTCTCTTTGACCCCAGCACAGAAGACTCCTAGACCCCATAGAGGCACCTACCATGACATTAAGACTGACTATAGATTCCCCCAGGTCCAAATTCCTGGCTTTACTACCATCCTGCCCAGAGATTGACAACCATACCACCCCTATAAAGCATATCAGCCTCTAAAGTTGGGTCTCACGCCACTGTCCATCCTTAGTATGACCCAGGTTGGGTCATTTGTCATCCCTGAACCTCAATATATGAACTAGGAATTCCTTCATTCATTTCCATCCATCCTACATTCATCCATTCATCCATTCATCCATTCAACCCTCCACCTCTTCAACCACCCACCCATCCATCTACCAACCCCGCACTATTCATTCACTCATCCAATGATGCAGTTTAATAATCAGGCCCTCTGTTGAGCATCAGGAACACCAAAAAACAAGACCAGTACCCCCATCCTTAAAACACCCCTGGATTTGCTCCCTCTCCTTACCTCTTGGTTATACAGAATAGGCATGTGAGGGCCCAAGTGAGATCATTGTTTGGGAAGAAACAATGAAATCTGTTGTTACAGCTGAGAACCCCGTGTGCACAGCACTAGAATCCTGTGTGCTCCACTCTTTCTTCAGGGCCCTGCAGAAGGTGTGGTCAGCGTGGCCTCTGCATGGTACGAGGACTCTCCTTAGCTCTAATTTCTCCCTCCAGCGATGACATGTGCTGATCAAAACGAGATCGTTTTCAAAAGAAGTGGAGGAGAGGATGAAGCTTGTGTCGGTGATTTGTGTCAGGGCTGAAGCTCACCGCTTGGACATGTTTTTGTTTTTGTTCTTACCAGAAATGGCAGTAGCATCTGGGCATCAGGGAGATGTGGAGCAATAGTTTGATTCCAGGCCCGTCACCACCTAACTGCATGACATTGAACAAGTCCCTGCCATTCTCTGGGCCTCAGTTTCCACACCATGATCAATGGGCCCTTCTGACTCTGAGGTGACCCCCTGCTCGATTCTCAAGTCCCTTCCAGTCGGGGTGGGCCTGCCCCGTGACAATGGGCCTCTCTGCCCGGCCCACACGCGAGGAGCGGTAGGAGATGACGTGGTTGCTGTCCACGGCCCTGAGTCCTCTGGCTGTTCACACTCTCCCCACCCCGGCACAAATAGCCCTCAGACGCTGCCCCTTCCATCCCCGAGAATCTGGGCACGGCTGAGGCTTGCTGTGCCCTGGCCACCCCATGAATCACCCCTCTATGGCTCTCTGGGGGAGTGGTCCAGGGAGCATCCTACGCCCCCCGCAGGGTGAGGGCCAGAATGAAGGCCCTCAAGTAGGCAATGTCCACAGGAACAATGGGGGCCTGTGGCTGACAGCCGGAATGCAGCCATTGTCCTGCCCTGGCCCCCAACTCCAAGGCCTCAGGTCCCCAGGCCAGGCAGGCTGGCGTGGGTTGGTGCGTCAGGCGCTCGTGTGCCAGGCCAGGACACAGGCCTGCTGCTTCCCCTCTCTGGACAGGCAGGCGGGTGGGCCTCTGGGTCAGACCCCGCCTCCACACTCCGCCTCACAAAGGATCCCATGCACAGGGTGCAGAGAAGCAAGGCAGGACCCAAGGAAACCAAGCCAGCCTCTGGCCCACCCATCGCTGGGGTACTTGGAGCAGACTTGGAAGAGGGGCCCTGCAGCTCTGAGGCCCAAGCAATACATCACAGTGGGGAGGGGGACCACATTAGAATAATGCAGGATTAGAGTAGGGTTGCTATAGCGACGTATTAGGGCAATACATCTAGGGAGCCCCGGCCCCTTGGTGATGTATGACTCTGCTCAGCATCAGGGAGTGGGGGGAGGGGACCTGTCCCACCCTCTGAGGGGAGAGCAGACACCAAACATTCTCTTCAGTGGGGGAGAACACCTGCTTGGACTCCAGGCTTCTCAGAATTCTGTCCGGCCTGGAGGAGATGGCCTACCAGTCCAACCTCCAACGACCCACTTTAGTCTATGCCCACATCCGCTTTCACCTCAAGTGCCAGCTCCAGCGGCAGTGTGCCCGGGGCCCACCTCAGCCCTAGCCTCCATCTGTGTCCCTCCAGGCTCTGTCTTTCCGACTTCAGTGCTAAGGACCATTCCTGGACTATCTCCCAAGGGGATTCATAAATGATATTGGGGGGAGGGCCCAGAAATACTCATCAGCCAAAATCCTCAAAAGTGGTCATTTTCAAGAAGCCAAATAAATAAGTTTGAGGGGACACACGCTATCCCCTTCTCACCCAAAGGCCTCCCCACGCTGGCATCTGGGCCCTCCAACCCCATGGAGTGCCAGGTCTGGGAACTTAACTGCCCTTCACATTCTCCCAGGGCCACAAGGGAATGTGAGGGTGGACTGGTCCTCACCAAATACAGATAGATTAGATGTATACATGCATGTATATATGCGCCCGACAAAGGAGAACGCGTTAAAAAAATTCACGTCATATTTGTAATACATGTGATAGTGTCAGGCCACAGAATCCCGTTTAAATTGCTGTCAAGTCCTACACCGCCTGCTCTGTCTCAGAGGCTCAGCCCCTCAACCCCGGGGGACTTTAGGGAGAGATCCTCTAGAGACCACCATTGTGAGAAAGAAGAGGAAGGGCAGGTAGCCCCCTTCAAGCATCATAGGTTTGTCTATGGCAATGCCCCAGTCTTTCTGTATCTTCAGTTTTCCTCTGTGGACAAGGGTCTGTGTGTAACTCTCGTTTTGCCTGAGTGTGTTTGTGTGTGTGTGTGTGTGTGTGTGTGTGTGTGTGTGTGTGTACCTGCATTACCTCCTCACTGAATTTTTAGTTAATTCAAGTGATTATGGTAATTACACAACTCCCCCCACCCCCCAAAGTCTTACTTTTCCCTTTCGAAAATGACACTCTGACCCTATACTAGGAGGTAAGGGAGGAGGGGTGGCTCCAGCCCCAGCTGGAAAATGCTGACTATGCAAGTCATTCCCCATTCACCAGAGGGGAACATAGTTCAAGGGACATGGGTCAAAGGACAAGATCCAGTAGGATACCTTGCCCTCTGCATGAGCACACATGTCAACACCTTTCCACGAGCATGCATGCATAGACACGTGAGTTCTATCACCCCCATCCCAGGAGTGTTCCCACAGTGGAAGAGACTTGTTTCATCCTTGATTGGAAAGAGCCCCTCAAGGGGCCTTCTCCCTCACTGTCCTTCGTTGTCTGGGGACCTCCTCTCTCACACTCACACAGACACATTACACACGGCAGAGCAAAATGAAGAGAAAAGCCAAAAGAGGGAGGTGAAGACAGACTGTGTGTGCCCAGAGGGCAGTTCCTGGGTGGGGGTGGCAGGGTGCCCAGGGCACTGAGTGGGCAGAGGAGCTTCATGGCTTCCTCTCTTCCCTAGCCAGCGACCAAAGGTCAGCCCGGGTGGCTCAGCCACGTGCGGTCCACCCACCCCTGTGGGGTCATGTGAGACCAGGACCAAAGCCTCATCAACACACCATTGTCCTCCAGAGCCAAGCCTGGTGCTGAAGCCGGCCACCCCATGCCAGCCAGTGCTTCTCCCAAACCTCCGGTCCCCTCCTGAGAAGATCCTCCCGGGGGCTTGTCAGCCCCACCTTGAGGACAAGCTGCGTGATGCTCTGTCAGATCTTCGCACTCTTCAGGATTTCCCAGCCCCTCTGAGAAATGGGAAGGAGCCTGTTTTCCCTTTGCGCAGATAGCACCTAGACTGAAGATGGTGGGCAGGGAGAGGAAGGGCCTCCTCATGTTCCCTTTGAGGGGCACAGATATCATCCTATGCCACCCCCTCCCTGCCCATTCCCCAAATGCTCTGGGGGAGGGGGGAGTGAAGCAGAGAGGACCGAAGAGCGGCCCTGAAGGTCATCTTGCACGTCAGCACTGGGATGGGCCCCAGAGCCCGCTGTGCCCTGGCTCCCAGCCGGGACCACAACACAGCCTCCATTGACTCCTGGGCACCCTCTTTCCCAAGATGCATGCGAAGCTGTGGGCTCATGGTTCCTGCCCACGGGCCCCCGATCCCCACAAGGCTCTATGGGGCCTGGCCCCACAAGATGTAACCAGGGAAAGAGGCCAGGGCTGGCGACGGGCAGCTGTGGGTGAATTCAACTCCCCAGGGGCTGCCAGAGGGAGCCAGAAGGAAGGGATGGAGACAGCACCTGCACAAGAGACTCTTGGTGTGGGCTGAAGGTCCTCATGGCCAGCCTCTCTGTCCTGTCCTATCCAGCCTGGAATGGAGTCAAAGGCCTTAGAGACCCACCCAGGATGGATTCTCTGCCAGTAACCCCTCTACTCACTCCCAGTCCCTACTTACTTCTGAAAAAAAGGAGACCCCGCCCCCACCACTGAGACTAAACCTGGAGCAAAACCACCCTGGCCCATCCGTTGTCTCCTACAAGGGACATCAGGTGGGGAAAGATGGTTGTGTCTGGGGGAGGGAGATTGGAGGAAAGCCGGGGCTCCAGGAAGGGGAGGGCTGCCCCAGCAGGATGACAGAGAGATGATTAAACCCACAGAGAAGATTGATAAGGGAGCTAAACAGCTGCAGCTCTGCAAGGTGGGCTGGGGACAAATCTCATCTTGTCCGGGCGGGCGGCACTGGGGGGCTGGGCAGCCTGGCTGGGCTCATGACCGACACAAGCCCTGGAGCAGGGATGCAGTGGGGTGTGGGGGACAAGGGGCGGCTCCCACCTTCTTGCCCTCAAGGACTCTGACAGCGGCTTCCAGAGCTCGCCCCCCATTCCTTTCACCTCAGTGCTCCCTCCCATTTGACACCCCTCTTTATCTGGGCAGTATGCCCCTTCTCACCGGTACCCCCTTCACCCACAGCATCTCTGCCACAGCTCTCACTCTCGTTATTATTAGATGTGATTTATAGCGGAAACGCTGAGTCAGACAAACCAAGCCTCCCAAGACAGACAGAGGCAGTGGGAGAGAGGAGAGTCCAGGGGAGGTGGCCTTCTCCAGGCAGGGTCCTCAGAAGAGAGCGAAGAGATGAGGTTCCAGGATGGGTGGGTGGCTCATGACTCCTGTTCATCTGCCTGCCCCAGGCCCAGGGTCCTCACCCGGGTCTCTAGGCCACTCAGACCCCTTTGCTGACCCATCCAGCCTGTCCATCTCACCCCGTCAGCCTCTGATTGAGTGTCCTTGGCAAGTTAGAAAGATCAACCCAAAATCCAGAAGTCTTGAAATCGAGGTGCTATGCTGGGCCGGCTCCTCAGACCAGGGCTTGCAGCTCAAAAGGCAGCCCCTGACTTCCAGAGAGGGAAAGAGGCAGGAAAAGGGCACTGCCGGAGGCCCAGCCCCTGACTCTGCAGGCAAGAACACAGGTGCTGTGCCTTCATGGGCATCCAGAGGCACAGCCGCGCGTGGGGCGCGCTCGTTCCTGCTTCCCCCTTGCACAGAAGAGCACGGTGGGCAGGTCCAGCTCTGCTCCCTGGGTCTCTGACTCCCTGGCAGGGAAGAACTGGGCATTGTTGCCAAAAATAAACGTTCCCTCTCCCGCTCCCTGGCTCCCGGCTCTCGCTCATTAGGATGCGTGGCGTTTGGCTGAGGTCCCACACCTTGCAGCTCATTATAAATATGCAGTCGCTGCTGGCGCTACCCCAATCATCTCTGCAATCAGAGCTTTTAATTAGGTTAATTAAATTGTATCAAATCTCGCAGGGACGCAGTTCACTGATGCTGATGAGGCAGCCAAAACAGACCCCAGCTCCTCCGCTAATGAAGGCCGCTGCCTGCCTGCGCAGGGAGGGAGCCCGAGCGCATAATAAATGGGCTTGTCCTTGGGGAGGAGCTGCTGCCCAGGTCCTGAGCCCAGGGGCCAGGCAGGGGGTCCACAGCAAGCCCACTAGGCTCCAACTGCAGCACAGATGCCCACCCCAGGACCATTCCCTTCAGGGAGAACTAGTGGGGGACAGCTTCCAGAGCCTGGGTAGTGTCGGATCCCTGAGCTGGTCTCAGCAAAGTGGGATGTGTCCCCAAGATTGCATCTGGACTTCCCTCTTTCCTTCTCCCCCAGAATAACCCAACCAAGTCAGGACTCCATCTTCTACACACACACACACACATACACAGAGCCCCGTCAGTGCCCTTCTGGACTGTCTTATTAGCCAGGGAGGCCAGGCTGAGACTGGAAAGCTCATCCAGCCACTGCCGGCCTAGTCTCCATCTGCCATGGAGGCCATCTGCCCCTGTCAGGGTTGGGGATGGTTTATAATGCTACCAGCCAGTAGCAGGAGGGGGTGGCACCCCCAGTCTCCATGTGCCAGATGGACCCTGTATCTTTCCCACCTACTGCTCTACCTAAAGAGCCCTTTCAGAGGGAGAGACACTTGCCCCTGACCTCCTGGGATCAAATTAGCTGAAGATGGGAGATGGCTGCTTCCTTCCCTGGTCCCTGCCCCTCATTGCCAGGGGCCATCCACAACGGCCACTGGAGACCACAGGCACCAGAGCACAGAGCAAAAGTCCTCCCCTGCCTTTCCGCAGGAAGGCAAGTGCTGCCACCTCCAAAGGGGCTGTCCCCAACACTCTGCACCCAGGCTCCAACCCCTCCCTTTAACCCCTCCATCACTAGTCTCCTTTGCTGAGAAGCTGAGAAGAGGGGGAAATTTTTAGTGTTCTCGGCACATGTTGTTTCTGCTGTAGAAGCTGGTTTTTTTGGTCTAGAAAGGTTTGTTGTTTTTTTTCCACCCAGTAAGGTGAAAACATGAAACCTGAAACCAACCCCCTACTTTTGTCACCTCGGAGAGAAGCCTTTGGGGTAACTAGGAGAAAGCTGTAAATGAGTCAGGCAGATTGGGACGGGGTGGGGGTGGGCTGCCGGGCTGCCTCGGGGTACCACAATTTCATTAGCACTTATGATCTGAGCATGACCATTGGGTGACAGACGATAGGAGGACAGCAACGGGCTTCCTTCCCACACTGTGCTTAAGCCCAAACATAGCAGTCCCCACATAAGCTCCTCTGGCCTGCATGCATCTAAGTCCTCGGCTCTGTTCCGGGTGGACCCCTACACCCGCCAGCCCCACCCACCACATCAGAGGCGATGCTACTGCCCAGCACCAAATCTCTTGCTCCCCTCCCACGAGAGAGGGAACAACCATAGGAAGTCATTCCTCAGGCCCTCGAGGTACACAGGCAAGACGTGACAGAGGAGGTACAGACTTCAGTTCAGCGGATTAGACATCACTTCCAATGTGATGACAGATCCAGGAGTCAGGAGCAGGGAACGTCTATAAAGGGCGTCCAAAGAGGTAGGAGAGGGTTTTTGCTCTGACCAGAGCAGCTCGGGAAGAGCAGGCAGAAGCGTGAACTGGGCCGCCTCTTGTAGCCTCCTTACCCTATGGCGGGCTTGGGAAAGGAAGCGCTGCCTCCCATCATCACAGAGCTCTCCAATGCTTCCCCGAGCTCTCGGGCTGAGACAAACCGGAGGAGCAGGGGGGAACCCCGCCAGCAGGGAGGCCCCCTGACCTGGCTGACAAGAGAGTGGACTCTCTGACCCCAAGAGGCAGATGCACAAGCCCCGAGATGGTATTTCAGGTCCGCCCCCAATTCCACTGCTCACCCAGGCTATGGGCCTGGGCTCCCACCCCAGCGTTGGCGGGCCTTTCCCCAACCCTGTACCTGCGGCTCTGTGAACTGGCGCACCCGGAGAGCTGAGGAGGGAGGGGGGCCAGCACCATACACCCACTTGCCTCAATGTCAAGTCCCAACAGGCCCTGGCCTCACCGGCCTCCACAGGTAGGCAGAGCAAGTCTGCGTCTGCTGGCTGCCTTCCCTGTGGGCGGATGTGCAGCTCTAATTGCTCAGCCCACCCCCCACTTAGCAGCGTGGGGGAGACAGCATCTGGGGGGACCCCACCATGTCTGCGGGGAGCCACCTTCTAGACCACCTGGGACTCCCTGGTCCTCATGAGAAACGTGAAGGGAAAACCCTGTCCTGTCCAGTCCTGGTCTTGGGGGTCACACTAATCTCAAGAGGGCAGGGGCGGGGACAAATCTCTTTTCACAAGAACGCTTCCCAATGGCATTGAATCCAGTAAACGAATACACAGCAAGCACCTAAGGCGCACAGGATGCTCCCAGCAGAAGCCAAGGGTGCGCAGCGGGTGGGCTCTGCGCCCTGAGAAGTAACCCCCGAGAAGGCCCAGCAGCTCCACCTGCTGGGCGCTTCCCCACACTGCCACCAAGAGGCCATGAATCCGAAAGTCTGTTCAAGAAAAGTTCCACACTCTCCTGCTTTGGTCAGAAAGGGCCTAAGACTGGGCCAGGGTGACTGACTTCTCTGATTCTCAGCTGGAGAGACCTGACAGTTCCATGTCATCCATGTAGCTGGTAGCTGATCTGGAGCCTTGGTTTGTACAAGAATAGTTCTGACTCACAAAAATGCCATCCGCCTCCACAGGCTGCCCATGGCCCCCTTTGGCACAGTCAGAGCAGGATGCCAAGAGCCCAAAAGATCCTAAGAAAACAAGTCTCTTCCCTTCCCAAGCGATGAGCCAGAAGTCTGAAGTCTCACCGAGCACTGAAGTATTAACGCCCATGAGGTTGGAACCTCTGTCTTGGGTTAATCCGAAGGGCAGCCAGTTTCTTCCCATAGAAACTGTGGGCCTCAGCCTTTGGTGTTTTGGCAAGTCAGGACATCTAGCTCCGTTCCCCTTAGAGTTCTGATTGCTTCCAGCAGGGAACTTACGGAACTCCAAGAGGAGGGGCCTACCCGATCCACCTGGCCAGTGCACATGCCTCTTCAAGCATCACTGTACCTGCACAGCACGTGCGGACTTGTGAGGAACATGTGTATCTGAAACCCTGATGAGTTCATGTGCCAGAGGGTAGGAGACGTGCCTGTGGTCATGAAGCCTGGTGGCATGTATCTGGTATGACTGTGAGAGCCTATGAAGCGTGCATGCCAAGTGGGCCTGTGCTTGGGAAGACGGCGTGAGGAATCCCCTTGCCCTCCTCCCACTTTGCAAGGGCACCTGCCAATGCGGGCAAGAATCAGAGCAACACTATCAAGCTTTTTGTTCGAGGAACTGTTTGATCTGTTCAACACCCAAGTGAGAGTCCCTTCCTTGGCTCAGGACTCAACGCCCAGACCCCTCCGTCATGACTGTCAACACTTACTTAGCCCAGCACCTCCCCAGAAGGGAGCTCATATACAGACTAGGAAATCCCTCCTTCCTGCAGGTAAAAGCTACTAGCTTCTGTTCTCCTGGCCCTCCTCATTTTCCAAGGCCCCCAGATCTGAACCTCACTGGATACACCCTGAGGAAACAGGCTTTCATTCTAGGCTTTGTACAAGAAACTAGCAATCATGGCAACTTACTGTTTCAATAATGATTTTCATTTTGTCTTTAAAATCACAGCTGCACTCTCTCCAGGGGATGAGATATTAAGTAGAGCTCCCAGAACCCTGTGCCTCCCACATCTGCTCTAAGCAAGCTCAGTCCTGTCCAGCTGGGCCAAGCGTGACCTTCCAACCCCGCATGGGCAGGTAACGAACGAGCAAAACTCTGGGAAAAGAAGGATCTGGGTCCATATCCCCACAGTGAGGGGCTCTAACCGTGGGGTCCTGAGTTCGCCAGGAGGGTGGGCAGGACCAGAAAGCCAGGTCTGTTCTGATTTGAATTTCATCAGCAAAGTACCCCCTGCAGGGTTCCTTGTTCCAAGGGTTTCCATCCACAGTTGTAAGTAAGTGGAAGAAAACAATTCCTCCTTGGCTACTTCTGAAGCCACCTGAATATCCACTAAATAATGAATGGGGGTCAAATCAGTCAATCCACTTGATAAAATATGTAGACATTAAAAATAATAACTTTCATTTACATTATGAGAATAATTTGATAAAAAAACTAATGATAAATGGAAAAGAGCTAAGGATTTAATACTAAGTGGAAAAAGTAGGATATAGTTGTTGACTATAAATACAACTACAAAACAAAAACTAAGTACACACCTTTACAATATGGAGGCAATAAACCCAAATGCTTATAGTACTCATTCACCCCCACTGGTCTAGCTCCTAGTATGCAGTAACTATTAGCTATTTTTTTAATAAATATTCAGATTAGGGGAAAATGCATTTATTTTCCAAGTTTGCTATGAGATGATATAACTTTCATAATTAAAAAAGTTTAAATATAAAAATAAGACTGATTTCACAACCCAAAAAGAAAGATGTGAGAAGGGGTTTTAATATTGTTCACAAAAAGACATCAAATATCACATCTGATAAGTTATAGTTACAAACAAGAAGACAACAGCATTTAGATAAACGGAATTGGAAATTACTGGAAAATAAACACTGAATTATTTTCCACGGTAAGGCTCATCTTTAACACTTCAACGTTTTCGACGACTCTCAAATTTGTAAATAGCTGGGGAGTTCACTGTTTCTTTCTTCACCTTGACTTTCCGAGTTTTATCCTACAAAAGAGTAAAGAAATTTATAAGTGGTAGGAGAGGGTTTCTTTTAATAGGAAGGTTAATACACTACCTACTAGAAAGCCCCTAATTCAGCCCTTCTCAAAGTTCAGCAAAGCCTCATTACCAAACAGCTCTCCAATGAGTCACCTTCCCCCATAAGGGAACTAACTGTACAGAAGTTCGTGGGAAAACCGAAAAGGTACACAATCATTTTTAAGGGTTTATTCTCTCATGGAACTCCAGTACAGAAAGGCAGACCTAAATGATCTGCCAAGCTAAAGAATCTGACATTTAGAGGAACGATAATAATATGAAAGAGGCATCTTAGCTCTGCTATCTAACTACACAATGTTGTCTATTTTTACACACTTATGACCGGCACGCACTGTTTTGCTAACCTGTTTAAATGTTACCGATAGCTGCTCATAAGCTATAAAGTTCATGTGCTACCCGATCTGACCCTTTGCTGCTCCAAAGCACTAATAAGCCCCTTGCTGCCTTCTCAATCAAGGAACATTTCAACAGTCGGAGTAACAGACACTGGCTCAAACCACTGGCCCTGAGAGCAGACATTTTCACTGGGGCTGATTTACACATAGGCAAGATCCAGTGTAAGTTAAGCCCTTTACCAGAGGACAATAAAACGAAGGTCTTTCTCTCTCCTTACCAGAAGATCTTTGCGGGCTTGAATTTTCTGTGCAATGACGAACAATTTCTTCTCGCGATCAATCCGCTGCGTCAGGCAGTTGTACCGCTTTTGCCTTTCCTTAGCTAACCGCTGCAGGAGAAACAACACATTCAGTCAGACAAGGATAAAAATGAGTCAGAAACTGTTTGAGTCCACTTAAGCATAAATGCATAAATGGTTTCATCAACTTGCTCCGTACCCCAGAATCAACACAAGGAGAATCTCTGAAAATATCCACTTTAGAAACGTCACCTTCTAGAGCTGAAAGGGACACCTGAGTCACCTGGAGCAGTCAGGATTGTCCTGAGCCTCAGGGATCGCAAGGATCTCGCTACCACACTAAGCTGCTTCAGGCTTTGTGCGAGCACGCGTCACCTGAGGTGACGCAGGAGGGAACCAGCACTGGAAACGCCGCACAGAGAGAGAAGAGAAGTGCCACCAGGCAGTGTGCTGGTGTCTGGGGGCCACAGAACTTGAGAGCAGAAGGGCTCTGTCAGCAGAAGCTAACCAAGAATTCTTACTGCTACTGATTCATCTAACAGGTGTCCTCACATTTGAAGGAATCTTTAATTTGAAGGTTTATGATTAGAACTTCCAAGAAGCTGGTCAACGCTATTGATTCTTTCTTGAAATAAATGTAGAAACAAGTCTGTACAAACTTGTATGAACATATATACCTACTTGCACAAAATGTTAGTGTGGGAAGAGGGTTTTCACAGACCTCCTAAAGCTCATTCGTAAACAGCCACCCCTCCTCAGTGATAGACTAACAATTCTCCTGCAGTCAACCCACCAGCAGTCTCGTGATAAAAATAATTTTACTTTAAATAACCAGAAGAAACAACACTACCAGAAAAACTGACAAGACCCAAATCCTCCAAACCCTCCCAACTTCTCAAAAGGGCTCCTGGGAAACTATCTCATCCGGGAGTTAGGAACATGAATCTCTTTCAGGACTTCACAATATTTGAGAAGTGGCAGTGACACAGTTATGTGAAAATACAACTAATTGACAAACGGGGTTATCACGAGCAGACTGGTGAGCCGGCTCCTCAGCTGGAAGTCTCATCTACATAGAGGGGACGATTACTGGGCCCCAGATTTAAAACAATTCACCGATTCTGACACAGCTTCACAGCAGTGGTTTCAGACAGCTTTTGTTTTCACTTTATTGCACAGACTGACAAATTTATGGGATTACCCAATATAGTCAAACTAATTAGGGGTATTTATATTACTAAAGCAAATTTAGCTGCCTCTGAGCTAGAGAAACTGCTGTGAAATTAAACACTGGAAGCCAAGCTGATGCAGTGTAAATGATTCAAATCAAAACAGAACAGCTGTCTGCTTGAAACACATTGACAGCATTTTTTCAAATGAAATCAGTCAGAAGTGAGAATTCAACTCCAGAAGGCTCTGAAAAAACGCATGTCTTCTGCACAAACCTGGTTACAATGATGGAAAGCTCCATAAGGAAAAGTCAATACAAAATTTTGGTTACAAATGAGTGATATGAAAAACTTAGGTATAAGTATTCATTGCTAAGGGTTCAACATCAAAATAAGCCAAATCCCTTCATTTTCAGTGCCCTTCGCTTTTCTGCATTTGAAAACCACTAGCATTTGTTACAAGCATTAAAAGCACAAAGCCTGGGAGTAGTTCTGCACACCCACGGAGACCTCCTTACTTCCATCTCCATCATCAAACCCTCCGGCCACTTTTCTTTTTGAAAGGAAAGGTTCAGGCAGGAATGAAGACAAGTAGGCGGGCAGCAGGAAGAGAGGAGGAGGAAGCATTTTCTTTCTTTTTATTTAGTTGTTCGCACTGGTTGTTTCCCCCTGGACCTGGGATTTCAACCCAGGCTTATGTAGCTTGAGCTCCTCTGGAGGTGACTGGCCTAACCGCTGCTACACCAGGGCGCACTAAGTGTATTTTTAAGAGGAAGGAGGCAGGCAGGCAAGGAAGAGAGAGGAAGCATTTATTTAGTTAGTTGCTCATCCTGGTTATACCAAGTCGCAGTCACTGAGCCCAGGTCCCTGGGTTCACATGGACTATGCTGCTGCTGTATACACGAACTTAACGTCTGAGCCACCAGGGCAGGCCAAACCTGCCACTTTTCTAAGGGAACTGAATGAGTTTCTTACAAATAATGATATTAAGTACAATGGCAAAAAAAGAAATCTACATTCTCTTAAATCCCACCTGAAGAAAAACAGAAAATTACCTTAAGTGGAATCTGATAGGAAACTCCTTTCACTTTCTCCTTCTGCAAGGTTTCTATTGTGGGTCTGTTAAAGACTCTGTCGACTAGTTCCGGTGCCGTTCGCAGGTGAGTTGCGACATCAAACTGTTCAACTAAAAGTTAAGACAATCCTTAAGGCACTGTCTGCTTCTAACACCAAACAATACAGACCAACCTGCTAGACTGTTCCAGAAACCTTCATACATTTCATACCTTCCTTTTTGGTGTCAAAAAAAAAAACATGCTTGTTCTGTCGCTTCCCCTGGAAATCCAGCAGATGGAGCTCTGATTTCAGTCTTTCAATTTTCTAGAAAGCAGAATATGGTCTCACTTTTTATTAGGCTCTTCTAGGGCATCAGAAATTAATTCACAAGAGTTGAAACCATGTCACATCATTATCACCAACAAGCAAAGAATTCACTTTGTTCTTCTAAAGGAAAGGACCGACAAAACTTTCACCAAGCACCAATAAATGTCAGGTCCTGCACTATGCATTCTACAAAGCTCATTTAATTCTAACAGCAATCCTATGAGACAGAAATGAGGAAACAGGGAGGTTAATCTGTCTCTAACCATGGAGTTAATAAATGGCAGAGCCAGGATTCAAACCTCAGTTTGTCTGTCATTCCCAAACTTAAACTCTTTTCACATAACCACGCTGACTATACTTTTAAATCACCACAATTAAGCACTAAATCGTTATCATAATTAATCATATCTGGACTGTAAATGCCAGAAGAAATCAACCTATAATTTGAGATCAACAGACTTATATTTCCTTCTTAGCCAAGAAAAACACATAAGAACAGAGTTTCGGTTGTTACCTTAGCTTCTGCAACTCTTTTCATTTCTATGTATTTGACATCCTGAGTTCGCATCAGCTTCAGCTGCTCTGGGGTTACTTCTTCCTTAGTCTCCTTAATAACATGAACTCCATCCTAAAATTCACATTTAAAAGATGCGTTTATTAGGTTAAAGTCACAGCACACTGTCGGCACAGTCTGTGACTAGAACAAAGACGACCAAATGACTATCACATGCAACAGCAATCTGATGCACTGGTCCCCAAGGCGCACGTTCGATTTAGCACCTCCAGTCGCCCACTCTGAGAAACAACTCCAGACATAAGGTAACTCAGATTCAGAGCAGAAGGGCATGCTGCTCACAATGGGGCAGCAATGCCTTAAATGCTGACCAAGAGTACCTGGCCCACCTGGAGAATGGCTACAGAAGGGCCAAGGACACTTCCTCTCTATCTTCTCCTCCATTCTTTTTTTCCTTATTGAGTTAGAGCTCAAAACACCAGCTGACACAATGTCAATATTCAAAACTGAATATGGGGAAACTGCACATCCGGAAACTGCACAAACCACAAACTACACATACAAGTTTATTTTAATGTGTAAAATCAAAGTTACTACAATTAAAAACAAAGCAACAACAACAAAAATGAATGTAGCAGTGTGAATAAAAAAATTTAAAAACACCTGATCTATTCGGCACCCACCTGGAGTTTAACCCGAGTCATTTTATAGTAGAATTCATCCGGATTTTTTTCAAGAGCCTTCTTCCGGAGAGCTCTGAGGTGGTCTTGTTTCTTCCGGTAGTCACTAACAGCACGTTAAGCAAGGTTCATAGCAAAAAATGGAAAAAGCACAATAAGCAAACTTGACGAGCATCTGAAGTTCACAAAAAAGGCAACTCAAAAGAGCCAAAACAATGACCACTTGCAATCCACACTCCAGTCACAGATGCTGAGCTCGTGTCCACATAGGCTGTATTTCCTTGAGACAAAAATGGGACGGAACTTTTGGCCCCCTCAACAGACAGGGCCCAGGGCAACTTAACTGCCCCTTTTACCGTTACTCGTTAGAGACGGCCCTAGTTTATTAAAAATGGGACAAAATTGACGGTCCGGAAATGTGAAAACAAACCCATTTAAAATGGTATGTATGATCAGTCTAACATAGGCTTCTTCCCTACCCCAATCTTACCGGAAATTAACAGTCCCCATCTCATATGTGTAGTGTCATTTATATCATTACAGTGAGATAGCAAGCAAAGCACAAATTAAAACTTCTTAGACAGGGACCTCATGCAAGCTTGGGCACCAAGTGACCAAGTAAGATTCAGAAATGACACAGTGCAATACAGCATAGCGACTAAAACTGTGGAACGAGACTATTAAGTCTTAATTCCACCACTTCTGGCAGGGTAACCTTGGATGAGTTAGCTAAGCAGTCTGTAACTCAATATAATCTGTAAAATGGGTATGGTGAAATAGGGTTGTCAGGGGAATAAATGAGTGTAAAAACTTTAAATCTCCTAGAACGCTGCCCGGCCCAGTAGAGCAGTAAGCTATTATTGTAAGTCTTTAAAACTCTGGGACCCAAAGCAATTCAATGTGTCCATCAGCATCTGCACCAGGACCTCTTTAGAAAGGACCTCAGCTGACACGCATAGCTAACAAATAATTATGAAGTATTTTGCAAATAAATTGCTAAAGAAGAATGGGGATAATTGTTTTACAAAATGTTTTCAGAATTCATTATCACCCACGCTCAATCTTATGAATCCATCTTTCACATTTCTTCATTCCACACCATACACATGGTGATGTAAGAGACTCAACAACTGGAGTTTTAGATTCTATCTTGTACTTCAAGAAAAAGAAAAGGAAAAAAAAAAAAAAGATTCAACTTTTGGCTCAAACACCAAGGCCGGGGCAAATCAAAGCCACCATGAGAAAATGATCTGGAGCAACATAATACAAAATATCACAATGCAACTCCAGTTAGATAAATAACACTCTGTGAAACAAAGAGAGAAGTTTAGGGTCACAGACAAGCATCTGACAGGCTGCCAGAGCCTTGGCCATCTTATCAATGGCAGGAAATTATACCCAGTTGGACACTTGGCCATTCCCTGCAGGGCAGGGAGATTGTGAGCTTTCTTGGCAGCACCTCAACCAGAAAGACTAAAACTCACTCTGCACGAATTCTGTAATCTTTCTTTTTCTCCAGCAGCCCCAGATGTTTTCGAAAGCCAGGCTAGAAGACAAAAGGGGAAAAAAAGTGTTCAGTTTCCCCTGTAAGCACCTACCCAAATCAACATGATACCTGACAGGCGTCCCTGGAGTACTCAAGTAAATCCCTGTCCTTGGAGCCATCTGTTCCCCTGTTCCCTCCCCACCCCACTGGGCTTTGCCCAAGGATGAGAGGGAGTCGACCCTGGCCAGAGAGGTCACAGCACTGCCAGGGAGGGCTCTTGGCCTATTAAGGACAGAGAGAAGCAACAATGACTCGGCACGAAGCAAGCAGTTGCCAGCTGTACTAAATTTACTACAGACTTAATCCAAGGGTTTATAAAATACTATGAAGGGAAAACATAGTAACAGGAAGGCAACTGCAGTAAAGGAGCTAAATTTAGAGTCTGGAGAACTGGGTTCAAATCCAAACTTTACTGCTTAATAACCTGTGACCTTGGGCAAGTCACTTAATGTCTCTGAACTGCTGTTTCCTAACTGTAAAATGAGAATAACAGTACCTAGATGGCAGGGTTATTGTGAGGACAAACTCTGTAAAGGTTGGCGCACAGCAGGTGCCCTTAAATGTTAACTGTTATTATTGTACCTTTGGCACCAGGCAGGAAAGAAAACCAAGCAGGACAGAAAATACTTTCTCTGACAGAGAACTTGGACGGCACGAAGGTACAGGATTAAATCTTGGCATTATCTTTCTACGAGTTACCACTTGTTAAACACTTAATATAGGTCAGGGTCTGTGCTAAACACTCTTGCCTACATCGTAACAGAGCACATTATTAAGCACTTAGTCTGTTATAAAGCAGCCTTCTGTGCTCTTCATACATGATCTCATTTAATATCCAATCACGGAAAGCAGATAATGCGGCCACTATTGTTACCCCAGTTTTCTAGAAGGGGAATGAGATTTAAAAGAATGACTTACCCAAGAATATAGACTAGACAGTGGCAGAGCTAGAACCTGAACCCACCCTACCTGGGGCACAACTGTGCTCTTCCTCACCCCACAGGAGCACACCCTTTTCTGCTCTGAATAATCTCAATTTTTGCAGAAGTACATACACTTCTCTATTATTTAAACTTGTATAATATGGGGTATGAAGTCACTGTTCTTATCTTTTACCCTTGAAGTGATGCAATAAATAACTCGATCTTCAAGATAATACACTTGTTCTGTTAATTTTTATTTTAATAATAGCAAAGGGAGGCTGACAGTGTGGACAAAGAAAACTCAGGGGTCAAAAGGGGAATGAGACAAAAATCTAAAAACCCGTCATGTCCACTTGAACGTAATTTGCGTAACAGAAGGGAACTTGCCACTGTAACTGAAACACACATAAAGTATCTTCTACAGCTCCCACAAGCAGGGTGGTCGTCTCCTCACCTCTCCTTCAAAGACCCTCTATTTCTACTCTCAGACATGTCATGCACTTGTCAGGCTCGTAGCCAGCTTTGAGAGCTGTTTTCTCTGTTGATCCAAATCAACTACTGACAACTGTGTCTGTGGACATGCTAGTCAATCTTTTTAAGAATTAGATTCCTCTTTATAAAACAAATATAAACCCATCTCATAGAGATGCTGTAGGGCTTTATGTAATAATCCTTGTGAAGTATATAAGGCCTACTGTATATTAAATGTTTACCTTTTTTGTGCACAACTTTTTGGTCTTTGCCTTCCAAGACCAGTAAGTTTCATATGATATGATCCCTGAGCATCTCTATTCTTTCTATTCTGATTCCTCATTTAGCATTTTTTTATGTACCCTCTCTTATAAAACTGCCCAAATCCTGGCTTGCCGCTTGCAAGCGACAGTCTTGTCTACATAGAGCTATATATTTGAGCAAATTATTTAACTTATTTGAGCTTAGTTTCCCTATCTGCAAAAGAAAATAATAGCACCTACTTCCACACACTGAGAATTAAATGAAAGTACAGGAATTTCCACTGTTTGGCTCTAGCACACAGCAAGCTCTTCTAGCAATTATTACTTTTATGTAAGTCCCCTCAGTCTCCCAAGAAAGGAGACTTCCGCACACCAATGAGCACACAGGAAGTGCACAATACATGTCTGACAAATGTTATTAAATGCTATAGACCGAACTGTGGTTAAGAGGCCTTAATTCTGATCCCTCATCAGTCAACACAACTTTAGATACATCCTTCTCCCCCTCTTCTTCATGTGTAAATTTAATCTCTAAGGCTTTTCAGGATCAGCTATTACGTGATTGCTGAGTGGACAGGATAAACTGATTCTGCAGATACTAAACTAGCTTCTACTCATCCTCCCCACAGACACACCCTCCAGAGACGTGTTTATTCCACTGGATACTGGTGTTTATAACTTGTCAAGTCATTTTTTGCTCTCAGGACCTGTTTCTCATGTCTAGAGGACAAAACGTCAGTATTACAGAGTAAGACATAAACCAGAAGTATTACGTGGAAGACCAAAAGGGGATCATAAAGTTCACGCATGATGCTGTTACATTAATAACACCCATTTCTTCGGTCACAGACTTCATAGGTAGAAGCAGAGCTGAGCATCAACTGTGTGTTCCAATTGCGGCCGGGGCATTTATTGGCTGTGTCCCTCTACTTCCTCAAAGAAGTCAAGCACTTTAAACAAATATCGCATATCACACTTCACGACCTCACAGAAATCTTGCAGAAGAGCTCTGATTATCCCCAAGAGTTCTGATTATCCCCCGTGCCCTCCCAGGAAGAGAAAAAACCCCTGTCCCGGATTGGGAGACCCCGCCCCAGCCACGCAGGCTCATTAGCATATATCTGCATTCATTTACATGCAGCATCAAAGTACTGAAGAGACCGAGACGCGAGGTGGTGACGGAGTCCGGGCGAGAATAGTGCCCGGGGCCACGGGCCAGCGTCTGTGGGGCCTGTGCAACCCTACCTGGCTTCGCTCTCGGTGTTCCCGCTGCCGGGACTTAGCCGCCTTCCGAAAAGCCGCCGCCATGTCCGCTCAGGCTCGGGAAAGCTCAGCACGCGACGCGGATACCGCACCTCCTCGGCCGCCGCACTCCCTGGCCCTACCGGAAACAGGCCAAGCAGCCGGCTTGGAACCGCCCACTTCCTCTCCGCAGCCTATCCGGTGCCTGCTTTTCCGGAAATACGTTTCTAGCTATGGCGACATCGCGGGCTGCTTCTGGGAAGTGTAGTTTCCTAGCTCTAGTCTTGTGACTCTGCAAAAACCAGTTCTCATTCGCCGGATCTTTGTCCACGTGTAGCAAGAGCGCTCCTTAGCGCTCCGCGTTGGCACCTGGGAACACGTGTCTGGCAGAACCCGCGGGACTGGGGGGGGGGGGCGCTTGGCGTGCGCGCATGCGCAATCCCCTAAGGCTCCGCTTCGCTTGCTGTATTTATGCGGTGTATTTAAAGCTAGGAGCTGTGGAAATTTTACTTCATACCCAAAAGCACACGCTACAGAAAGCCTTAAAAGAGTGCTTAGGCATGCGTGGTGGCTTAGCGATTAAGTCCACCGCCTCCTGTTGGCGTAGTCCACATACATTCCCAAGGACGCCTGATCGAAACCCTAGAAGGGAAGAACAACCAAAATGAACAACTAAATAAAAATAAATACAGAAATAAATAAAATACTTCCTTCTCTCTTCTCGTCTGCCTGCCTACCTACACCTTTCCTTAAAACAAAGTAAAAGCATGTTTAGCTCTACCACTTAACTGTGATTTTTGACAGATCACTTGACCTCGGTGAGCATCTTAAAACGGGTATAATAATAGCATGTGCTGCTTGCCTCACAGGGCTGTTAAGGGGCTCACAGTTGAATTGAGGAAACATCATGGCAATCGTTATAGTTAGGAGTCCCTCATGCCCTCAAGGGGAAGGCTTTCTGTCAAGAAAATGTCAGAAGCAGTACAATGTAACAATTAGGACGCTCAACTATAGAAGTGTGTTCTGAGCCAAACTGCTGCCAGTTAAGGCAGTTGGCTTTGCAAAGGCTCAGTCTCCCCAAATGTTAAATGCAGATAAAAATTATACTATACCTAGAGGGTTGTTATGAGGATTAGATAAAATATATTTAAAGCGCTTAATACTGTATCATCCTTTAGCAAGTTCACAATGAATTTGGAGCTACTGTTCTTTTTAATTACTAATCCACCTTCTAAGGACAGAGAGAGGGTTGGGCACAGTGGAGCCTTCCAGAGGCACTTGCTTTTCATTCCACCACATGAAGTTAAACTTCAGTGTGTTCTGTGATTGTACCCATTTCTCATGACAGGGCTCACCCCTCCAACTGAGGAGTTTTAGAGAAATCCTTTCCTCAGTCCTCAACAGGGTCAGCCCTGTAGTTCAGTGGGCATGAAAGAGCTGCCAGTAGCTGGGATCTGCCATGTGGCAAGTTTTTTCTTTCCTCTGAGTCTGACCCTTAGCCAACTGGAGCCATATGCATTACCATTGAAAGACAAGACTTTTCATGATCTGGCCCACGTTCACCTTTGCAGCTTTGTCTTAATTAATTAAAAAAAAAAAAAAACACCTAACCTTCGAAGTGACCGAGTGGCAGGCCTAGTCACTTCTGCCACTTTCCCTGAAGAAGACATGGAGTGACAAGCATACCCAGGAGAAGGCAGCTCTGCGCACTCAGTGGGAGGACCCCAGAGTCAGACCCAGACTTGAATTGCACATCCGCCTCCTACCAATTTGTGATCTGGAGCCACATTGTCACATTCTCCGAGCCTTGTGTTGTAATAATAATGACCACTTTATATGGCTTTTATGAGGCATGAAGGGGGTAATGAATGACTCACATTTAGCAGAGTGCCCTGCACTTAGATAGCCTTTAATAACCTTAGGTCTCTGCGTTCTACCCTCCCCTGTCCCATGCTCTGAGGAAGTCACTCATTTCACCCCCTGCACCCAAGACTCATTGCTAGGCTTAGGGTAATGAGAAAAATGTTCCTGGTCAATCTGGAAGATGTCTGCTAAGCCAGAGGCCTGCAGGGGCTCTAGGCGGCCCAACGGTTAAAAGTAAGCAATTCGTCCAGAGAAGGAAGGAAGCTCTCTCGCTGGGGGAAGGAGGGCTTGTGGTTACAAGCATCAGAGAGTGATTCAGCAGGCAGAGGAAAGCATGAAAGGCCCATCAGTCATCACACAGGCATTCTTTTGAAATCCCTTCCAAGATGAGAAAAGAGTGAGGAGACCCTGAGCAAGCACCCCTTCCACTATAAGAAAAGAAGGGGATGTGGGGAACTCCTGGATGGGTGAAGGGAGAGCCAGATCCCACTCACCCAAGGCCAGTCATCCAGCACTCAGGCTCTGCTTCCAGCCCTGGCTCAGACACACCTGTCCCCTGGGGAGGGGACAGGAGGAGAGACTGAGAGGGAAGGGAACAGGGAGTCCATGTGATGATCCCTAGACCTCCCTGGGTCACGTCCTCCTGGGTCAACAGAAATAGAGTGTGCAAGGAAATGTGAGCCCACTGGGAGTAGAAATGGGGAGGGGAAAGGACACAGCCCCTGTCCTCAACCAGTCTCCCTTCACAGGCTGGGCTGAGTCAGAAATCTCCCTTTTCTGGCCTTCAGACTCCAAGCAGCAGAACCCTAACACTTGACCAGGAAAGCCCCACATAGTCAAAACTACTGTGTGTTCTCATCCAATCTTCACAAGAATGTTGTGAGACAGGAAGTCAGTCACCCTTAACAGGTGGAGAGATTGAGGCTTAAAGAGGTTAAATGACTCCAGACGATGCAGCGCCTAATGAGTAAGAGCTTTTGTTGGCATAAGGACCTCTGACATTTGACTGTCTGGATTGGAACCCAGGCTCTGCCGTTGTTAGCTGTGTCACCCTTGACAGATTAGTTACTCTCACTATGCCTCCATTTTCTCTTTTACAAAGAGGGGAAAAAAAATATATAGACGTGCCCTGGTGGAGCAGCAGTTAGGTCGATCACCTCCAAAGGAGCACAGGCCACACTTCCCTGTGTGTAGGGGTAGGGGATGGGAACAACTAGTGTGAACAACTAAAGAAAAAGTAAATAAAATGCTTCTTCTGCTCTCAAAAAAAAAGGAAAAAGAAAGAAAAAGGGGGATAAAAGTTGTTGGATAATGAGCACCTTCATATATAGAAGGTGCTTAGACAGGGACTGGTGCAAAGTAAGAACACAGGGAAACACTGGCTCTTATTAAAGCTGGCAGCAGAGATTCGAGCCACCAGTAAAACATTCTACCTTTATCCAGCAATGCTCCTACTCACTCACAAACACTCCCTTTCTGAAAGCTGCTCACTTTTGCACTTTTCTCACCCCAGAGGGCAAAGTCTTCTGGGTATTCCCCAGGGCTAGGAGTTCCCTACCCCTGCAAGGCAAATCACAGAGGAAGGGTCGCTCACTCCCTGGATTCCAGATGTCAGGTGCCTGTGCCCAAGGACGGGGTGGGGGGCTCCAAATGAAAGCAATGTCATTCATTCATCCATCAGATAGCTATTATGTGCCAGGCATTGGAATGGGTGCTGGGAATACAGCAGTGAATAAGAAACATCCTATCCTCATGGCACTTGCAATTTAGGCAAACTTAATAATAAACATGCAATTAGTTCATTTTGAAAGGAAACCTTGCCTAGAGGGTGACTTGGGTCTCAGGCAGGCAGGTCTGTGATCCAGAGATCTGAGAAGAGGGTACTTGGTAGTCGCTGCACAGGAGGAAATGAGTGTCAACTCTGAGAAGTTGGCTGTGCCCACAGGGATCTCTAAATGCTGAGTTTATTTTCAGGGTTGGTTTGTTGTCTCTTGTTTTGCAAACAGCACAGCAGAGCCTCCTCCTCCTTCCCCCACCCAGATAGAAGCTATTTATTCTTAGTGACAAGCCTGAAGATCCCAGGGGGGTGGCCTCAAGGGCCTGGAGGGGCCTTATGTCCCTGGCAGGCACTGGTTCTCCCTCCCAGGCACAGGAAGGGAGCCAGAGGACTGGAAATGCAGAGGTGGGGGAGGAGGGTTCCCTCCAATTCCCTCCACTACTCCTGCAGTGCCCAATTCGTGCACACTTCTCACACGCCCCTCTGAGAAGCCCAAAGATCATGGGCCAAGGATTAGGGTCTCCCCTGGGCCTCAAAAGTCAAAACTATTTCTGGGCACTGGAAAATGAGGCAGGCTTCATCCAAGGTGCAGGTAAAGAGGTGGTTACTTCTGGTTTTGTCTCTCGGAGTTGTGGAGTAAAGTTCTCTGAAGGTCAAAGTTCTATAGGGGGATAGAGAACACCTAACAGGGCCATACAAGAGTCAAACACTCTCCTGGCTGGCTGGAGGACTCTTTTACAAATTCAGACTATGTACGACCTTTGCGGGCAGGTCGTGGGGCTAGGGGGATAGGGGAGACACAAATTTGGCCTGAGGACTCTTGATGCCTAAATGGATCTGGTCAGCTGGGTCCAGCACCCCTGGCCGGGACAGAATACAGCAGTCTCCCACTTGCAGCTAGATTGGGGGTTGGGGAGGAGGGACCGGGAGGACCAGCAAAAGCTGCCGGGAGGGGCAGAGGCCGCCTCGGAAGGTTGGGAGAGTCAGGTTAGGCTAGACTGGAGCAGGGGCGCCGGGGAGGGATCGGTGTAAAAGGGAGGTGGGGGCGGGGTCTGGCCCCCAGTCTGGAGGATGGGGGGCCGGGGGCGGGGTCCGGGCGGGGCGGGCCCGGCGCTCACTTCCTTGGGGAGGGGTTGGGGCCGCGCTCCTACTCGCCCACAGAGTCGGTCCGCAGCCGGCCTCGTCGGCGGCAGCTCGCTCGGCACCGGCTCCGCCCGGCCCGCAGGTAAAAGCCGCCGAGGGACGCGGCCCCGGGTTCCCGGCCTCACCCGCGCAAGCGTCGCGTCCCGTCCCGGTCCTGCCGTCCGCTTCGAGGTGAGCTCCCACCGAACCGGGCTCCGAATCCCAGCTCCGGACCCCTGCCCTCGGGCCAGAAAGGGAACGGAGGCGACCTGCCCAGAGTTAAGGGCGACTGCGGCCCCCATCGCTGCCCCCTCCCCGCGCCAGGTCCGGCTGCGGGCGCCGGGGGCTCGCTGGGAGCTGAGCCCCGGAGGGCGCCCCCACCCCCGACCGCACCGCTCCGGCCGCGGGGCGAGGCGAGGCTGCGAGGAGAGTTGGGCGGGGGAGGGGACCAAGTTTGAAATTTAAAAAATCCCTCAGTCTGAAGCGTCCAGGAGGGTTGGGGACACTGAGGCTCTCGGAAAGCCGGGTGAGTCTGGAGACTGAGACTCCGGAGACAGGCTTAGAAAAGAGGCTGCAGCGATCCCTGCAGCAGGGACATAGATTTGGGTACAGAGACAGACCTGAGGCTTAGGGACGGATCCAAGTTTCCTGGAGCATTTTAAGAAAAAAGCATACAGTGCCCCCCCCCCAATGAACACGTTCAGGGCCCTTCCCAGGGCCTTCCCCGGGCAAATGAGGGACCTCGAAGCCTAGCTGCAAAAAGCCTCGTGCTAAGTCAGCTTGTGCAAGGCCAGCAGAGACTGTCAGAGACACTCAGCCATGCAGAGATACTAAGAGGTAGGGAAGAGGAGGGGGTGGGGGCCTAGACTTGTCACCCCGTGGCAACACTGAGACTGAGACTTGCGTGCTCAGAGGTGGATATCCAGAAGCAGCGCATTGGGAGATAGCCAGACACCCCAGACATAAAGACAGCTGCTGAAGTGGGCAGCGACGCAGAGAGAGCCCAGTGGAGCAGAGCTAGGCACCAGGAGACAGATTTATTTGAGGCACACTAACAGCTTCCATGGGAGACCCTGAGAGACTCACACCAGAAAGACTGGGAATCGGGGAAGTCAGAAACAGACACTCTGGGCCAGGCGAACCCCATGAGTTAGAGGACCTGAGACTATAAGAGTGAGCTCAAGAAGGAGCCCCACCATGCACCAAGGCAACCCCAACTTATTTTTAAACTCAAATCTTGGACAGGCTGCTCCAGCCCTGGGGGACCCGGGGTGAATGAACTGTTCCTCTCCTGTCCCCAGAGCAGCTGCTGGATCCTGCTTCCCACCCGCTGCCCTCCCTTAAACTGCAGGGACTCCTAGGCCCCATGGCGGGAGGGAGAGTAGAGTTTGGGGTTGGTGCCTGGTAGCCAGAGGTCGGGGAACAGGAGTTCAGTCTCTCCCCTTAAATTTCCTGTCACCTCCTGGAAGCTGGGGGAGGGCTGTGTTCTGATCCTGACTCATAGCTGAGGGGCCTAGCCAGGGTCCTGTTGGACACTGGGGGCAGCGAGGGAGGGACAAAGGGGTTGAGTGGCTGGCATGGTCAACTGGAAAGGCTTTTCTGGGTGTCTTCCAATCACAAGGCTGGCAGCTGGGGAGAAGAGCTGGGCTCCTGTGGTAGTGATGTCACCCAGCATCTCCTGTCCCCTGCTTTTACATGCTGAGCGCCCCTCCGCCTCCACTACAGCATTTCTAGCTAGAGAAACAGGAAAGCGCTCCAGGCTGGAAGACAGAGGACCTGGGCTCTCTGATACCTGAGTGAGCTTGGGCATGTCCGTATCCTGAGCGTGTGCTCAGCTGTGAAATGGGGATGAGGTCCCACCCATCCTGCCTGCTTTTTGTGAGACCCGATGAGGTGGAGGCAAAGGCACTTTGACAAAGGCCGAGCAGCATGCAGGTGTGCATACCTGTGGACCCATGAGAGGGGTCTCAGAGTCAGGCTCACTGCAGTCAGCTGACCCCTCTGGTCTCAGCACGCCCCATGGCCAGCAGAACAAGGGGTTCCCCCTTTGGTCTCTCCCTGAACCCACACTGAGAATGTCCAGGACAAATCACAGGCCAGCTCCCTGCCCCCTACCTGGCTGAGAAATTGTTTTCTGACACCAGTACAGTGAGGGGCTGCTAACAAAAGCAGCAATGGCAACCTTTGACTGGCTGCTTACTGTCTGCTGGGCATTTCCAAGTATCAAGTGGAAGCCTGACAGCAGCCCTAGGAGGAAGGAAGCAGTAGTAGATGGGAAACCTGGATCAAGGAACTCAAGTGATTGGCCCGAGGTCACCAGGCTAGATGCAGAGGAGCCAGGGTGCACCCCTGGTTTAGACTTCACAGCTTGAGCCTCCATATCTCACTTGCACAGCCATTTATTCAGGCCTTCTGAGCTCGGGGCGGTTCACTGGGCGGCACCAGATGTGTGTGCCTGGGTCAGGTATGGGAAGGTGTGTCTGTGTGTGTTGGTGGGGACAGGAGCTGAAAGCCATCTGGCAGAATGAGCTGTATCCCCTGCACCCTCCCTCCAGCCATGAAGAAATATAAGACTGACTCCCGCCAGTCCCCCTGTCCTGCCAAGGAAAAGCAGGGGGATGGGCAGAGACAGGTGGTCCTGATAGTGCCCTTCAGTCTGTCCTCTGTCCTCTAGAACTAGGCTGTGCCGACTATGGGATTCTGGGAAGGAAACAGAAGCCATGCCCATCCCCTTTTTGGGGTGCCCCTGTCTGGAAGTGGTGACTCCCAGGGGACAGACCCAGGACTAGCCTGGACCTGGGAAGCAGGTGGCAGTGGCTGCTGCTGGCTGAGTCAGCGGGGAAGGAAAAGGCCCAGGGCACTCCCAGACCAGAACATGGCCATGCTCCACCTGTGTGGCCCCCTGCCACCCAGCGGCTGACAGCCCAGGGAACCTTCAGATGTTGGGCCAGGGGAAACAGGGCCTGAGTGATGTGGTGGGGAATGAGCAAAAGGGGTGCCACCTATCCTTCAGCCTTGCCCAGAAGTGCCTCCTCTGAAGACCCTAGCTCCGGGTGGCCTCATGCCCACACCTGGAGTGTGAACTGAGTGCCCTCCCACTGTACAGAAGGGAAGCTGTGAGCTCCTGAGCCATCTCTTCAGAGGAGCCGGGCCCTCCAGGCTTGGGGCGGCTGTTGGTGCCTGGAGTCTGAACTCCAAGCCAGAGCAACGCTTCTTGGCGAGAACTTCTCACTCTGAGGGTGGCTGAGAAAAGGAGGGTTTTCCTTCAACTTGAGCCAGGGCAGGCTCTGGGGACTGCCAATTACTGGGGTCTAGTGGGGGGACTGGGTTGGTAGGATCCCTTGCACATCCCAGGCTCAGCTGCAGCTGTGAGAACATCCTCTTCCTTGAGTCCTGGCAGTTCCCCTCCATCCACTCGGGGTCCCAGCCCTAAGAGAGCAGGCTGCATGATGCAGGGCGCTGGTGGTGGGGAGCTCGGAATCTGGAACAGAGACTGGAATCAGCAGAAGGGACTGGGAACCCCACTTCCCTGCCCCCCCACCCCCCATGCTCCTGTTCCAGAGGCAGCTGTGTGGATGACCTCATCCCTCAAACATGCTTTGTTCCTGAGAAAATGGAAAGTGTCTGAGGTTTGGTGGGGGCTGGGTGTCTAAAGCAACAGTTCTCAGGGCTCCCCTCTGCCTGACTCCCCACCCTGGAGGGGGCCTGATTGGGGTGAAGTCTTCAGTGTTCCCACTCCCTCACCCTTCACTCTCCCTGCCCAAACCCTTAGAAATCAAAAAAACTGGTGTCTCTCCCAGAAGCAGGGGAAGGGAAACAATGACCCAGGGGAAAGGAAGATCCTTGGGCACTGCCGGACCCTGCCAGGGCGGGAGGTGGCAGCGAGGCACACCGCATAATCTGTCTCCAGTTCCCTTCCCTCTCCCAGGCATCTCATTTCCCTGTTTTCTCCCCTACTGCCGGCAAAACCTGACATCTGGCCATGTGTGCTGCCACAGCTGCCGCAGGCCAAGGCTGCTCAGGCTGGTGTGACCAGAGACACGACAGAGGACGGAGAGGGATGAGGGCAAAGGGTCCAGCTGGAGAGGCCTGGCTATGTCCAGCCTGCAGGATTTCCTTCCTGCTCAAAGCCAGGCTGAGCCTCTGAAGTTGCTGCTGAGCAAGTCTCCTGGGAGGGAAGGCCCGCTGTCTCACACTGGCCTCCCACCTCCACCATTCATCGCCGGCATCCCTTCAACATTCCACTGTTTCCTGGATCAGGAGCTGGACAGGAATAGCCCATCCCTCACCCCTCAGCCCCCCGCTCCAGAGCTCTTGGTAGAGGTCCCCTGATCCATATCTCTAGTATACCTTCCTGGGAGTCAGGAGAGGGTCGGGGGATAGAGTGGGGTGGCTCCTTGCCCCTGCTTTTGCCCCCTTGGGGACAGTCGGGACAGTGGAGGCTAAACTCAGGCTGGGGCAGGAAATGAGTCACTGACCCAGGAAAAGACCTCTCCCCCCAGATCTGCTAGGGCCCAGATAAGAAAACAACTTCTGCTTCCTGATTTTTTCCTGACCCCTCTCCCACCCCTACTCTTAAATACAGAAGTAAACCTGTAAGACTCCTGGGCTCTCAGAAGCACCCCTTCTCCATTCCCACCTGCTCTGACCTGACATTTCCTGTGCCTGGTTGGTCTGTTTTTCCTGTCTTTCAGTGCAAGGGGCTAAGCCACAGCCCCTGCCACCCCTGCCACCCCTGCCCCCAGCTGACCCCCCCACCCCACCTTGTACCTCTAACAGGGCTCATTCACAGCCACTATGAGCGAGGCCTTTGACTGTGCAAAGTGCAGCGAGTCCCTTTATGGCCGCAAATATATCCAGACGGACAGCGGCCCCTACTGTGTGCCCTGCTATGACAGCACCTTTGCCAACACCTGCGCTGAGTGCCAGCAGCTCATTGGACACGATTCAAGGGTAAGGACTGGACCTGATGGGGCAGTGGGTGGGAGCTGGTGGGAGGGGCAGAGGTGCAGTGCCCCTGGCGTGCTCCCCGCAGGAGCTCTTCTACGAAGACCGTCACTTCCACGAGGGCTGTTTCCGCTGCTGCCGCTGCCAGCGCTCCCTAGCCGACGAGCCCTTCACCTGCCAGGACAGCGAGCTGCTCTGCAATGACTGTTACTGCAGCGCCTTCTCCTCACAGTGCTCTGCCTGCGGGGAGACCGTCATGCCTGGTACGTCCCCTGGCGCTCCTCATGGGCACAGCTGGCACATGCAAGGGGCTGGCCCACCTGTCTGATCCATACCTGGGGGTTTAGTGTGGTGAAGACCCACGTGGACAGCATGTTCCTAGAAATGTAGCCGGGACCTGCCATGCCCAGATGCTCTTGAGAGCCTCACCTGTAGACACGCGCGCTCGGCGGGTGCGGGCACTGACAAGCATGGTACGTGCTGAGGGCTTAGCGTGTGCCATCAGTGGCTCTGCCACACGGGGGCCGACCAAGCATGGATGGACAGACAGACACGCTTGGCACGCATCTGGGAGCTAGCATGTCTAAAGACCTGCGTGTTCAGTCCATGTAGCAGCTAATAATGCTGGGACTGTCATGTGTGGTGTTTGCAGAGACAGATAAACAAAGGATTTAGTATGTGTGACAATCTGCACGACTGATAGGTAAGGATTTAGAACACGTGGAGGACGGCACAACTAGGATGTGCGAGGGCTTAGCTGGTACTGAATCTGTTGTGTCCCGGACATTAGAACTTAGTGTGGGCAGAGACTTGTGACCTGGTCTTTGTGTCCTAGAACCATCTTGTCGGTGTATAAAGGTAAGCATTTACCGACACATCATGCTGCTGAGGCAGAGGCAGATGCTCGCTGAAATAGTCACTTGTGATACCTGGGACCTAACTTATGACACATCCTTGCTCTAGTTTACCTGGGGGCATTGATGTGCCCAGCCAGTATGGCCAGCATTTGGGGGAGCAGTTTCTGCTGCATGCATGCCGGGGTCTTGCTGCAGGTGCACGGACACCACTCTACGCAGGCCTTAGGAGCTGAGACAGCTTGAGCCTCTGAGTGGACCCTCTTCCCCACAGGGTCCCGGAAGCTGGAGTACGGAGGCCAGACGTGGCATGAACACTGCTTCCTGTGCAGCGGCTGTGAGCAGCCGCTGGGCTCCCAATCCTTTGTGCCTGACAAGGGCTCTCACTACTGCGTGCCCTGCTACGAGAGCAAGTTTGCCCCTCGCTGTGCCCGCTGCAACAAGGTGGGGCTGGGCCAGCTGGGTGGGCGCCAGCCTCCACTCCTCACAGGTGGGGGTAATAAGGCCCACTCCCCCACTCCCTGCTGACAAATGCTGCCCCCACAGACGCTGACACAGGGCGGTGTGACATACCGTGACCAGCCCTGGCATCGAGAATGCCTGGTCTGTACTGGGTGCCAGACACCCCTGGCAGGGCAGCAGTTCACCTCCCGTGATGAAGACCCCTACTGTGTGGCCTGTTTTGGGGACCTCTTTGCACCCAAGTGCAGCGGCTGCAAGCGCCCCATCACAGGTGGGCCAAGAGTCCAAGGGTGGGTTGGGGGGTAGGTGCAGGCAAGGGAAGGGAAGCTGGTGCTGGACCCAGAGAGCTAACCTCTAGCCCCCCTCCAGGACTCGGCGGAGGCAAATATGTGTCCTTCGAAGACCGCCACTGGCATCACAGCTGCTTCTCCTGCGCCCGCTGCTCCACCTCGCTGGTGGGCCAAGGCTTCGTGCCCGATGGAGACCAAGTACTATGCCAGGGCTGCAGCCAGGCAGGGCCCTGAGCCAGAGCTCGGGGAGCCCAGGCCCTCCCAAACCAGGACTCCAGGACTGACTCCTTTTCCAAGCCACCTCTGGAACCCAGCACCTCCCCAAATTGGGGCTCCCCCTGGCTTCTGAGATTCAGCCTCCCCACTCCAGCATCCCAAACTGGTATTTTCTGATACAGGGATCCCACACCTGGGCTCTTAAAGAAACTCCATGAACAAGCCGTTGTCACCCGCTCCACCCCCCGCAAGTCTGGACTCCAGAATGGGGCCTTCTCCCTTGAGTCTGGATCCCCAGATCTAGCTCCCTCCCCAATTCAGTATCTAGACCACAACCCTGGCTCAGGGCCCCAAGCCTCCTTAAACCTAGACTGCTCTCCAGAGACTAGATCTCCTGTGGGTGCCTGGAGGCCTCAAAAAAGGACTATGCTCAGACTCCACCCTCCCCACCTCACCCCATCCCACCCTTATCCCCAGAGCTGAGGAGGTCTGGGCAGTAGATGGGGGTTCACTGGCTAGGGAGTCCTAGGGTACAGGGTTCTGTCCAGCCCTGTCCATCTGGAAATGTTTGCTCATTTCATTTTAGCTCTTTTTGCCCAGAGAAGGGCAGAGGGGTGAGACTGGCTCACCCCCTTCCAGATTCTGCAATAAAGCAGTGTGAGGAAGCACAGGCCTCTATGTTTGTCTGGGGGGTGGAAGGGAAGGAAGGTTCCTCTGCAGACCGGAGGCTCTGAGGCTCTTTCAGGCCTCCTCTGAACGGGGAAGGGAGGGAAATCTCCGGAGAAAGGGGATCCCAGCTGCTGCTACCACCGTTCCTCTCAGGCCAAGAGGGCCTCCCCCCTGCTGGCGACGGGCTTTCTCCTCCTAGTGGGAGAGGGAGGGGTTTGGGGGAGGATCCGAACCTTGGCAGGGTGGCGGTGGGTTCCCCATCTCATGCAAATCGCCCCCTCTCCTCTAACAGCCCTTCCGAAGTCCCGCAGATCCCCCGTTGCGGGTCCCCAATCTGGGCCAGACCCTCGGTCCCCTTCCCCCTCTTCCCTAGGATTAGCTGAGGCGGCCCGGGATCCGCTCGCGGCCGCACGTTTTTTGCCAAAAAAGGCAAGGATGCAGCTGCACGCGCCGCGGGAACATCTGGATCCGATTCCCGGCTTGAATGGGTCACGGCCCCGCCTCCTCCCTCCACCGCCGCCACCGCGATTGCAGGCGGGGGCGGGAATGAGCGAGGGGGGCTGTCCCCCGAAGTGGGGAGATGGGGCGGAGCACTGCTCCCCGCGCCGGCGTCCTTCGCCCCCTGCCTCTCCGCAGCCTGCGGTCTGGGCTGGGCAGGGCGCTGCCGCCCGACGCCGGTGCGCGCAGGCGGTTCGTGCCGGCGGGGCCGCACCCGGGCGCGCGGCGGGGCGGGCGGCCCCCGGCGCTCTGGCGGGAAGGGGCTGGCCGGCCGGGACGCGCCGCGTGATTATTTGTATCTAATTTTTAATTCATCCAGAAATGCTCAGGGGCGGGCAGTTTTCCTTTTCACGGAGCTGGAGACTCCTGCTGCCCCGCAAAAGTCACCAGTCTATCTGGAGCTGTGTTCCGCCTCACGCTGCCTCCCCCGCCCAGCTGGAATCCTACACTTTCTGAGACCTTTTCAATAAACCTTTATGAATGCCCACCAGTGTGCCAATAATTTAATCATCATATGTTTACATTTTTGTCTCTTATCTCCCGTGAGGATTGGGCTCACGCCTGACTAGCGCACCCCCTCGATCTCAGCTCCCAGCATTTACTACATGGTCAATAAATAGTTGTTGAGGAAAAGTAGTCCAAGCATAGAAAACAGCTGGCACGAAGGCCCGGAGGCCTGAAAAAACATATGGTGCTTTAGGGAAGCAGCCAGTAATTTCATTTGGAGGAAGTGCCAAGAGACTAAAATGGCAGGCAGAGGCCAGATCATGAAAAGCTGAAGGCCAAGTTAAACAGGCCTCACCCTGTGGGTACAGCAGCCAATGGAAATGTTTAAGCAGAGGTCTGAGATGATCTGCAGCATGAATAATGGATTGGAGGGGTAAGATGAGCAGGCTGGATAGAAGACTTGTGCAGTGTTCCAGGTGAGAGACTGGGCAGGTGGCAGCAGGAGTGGAAAAGACAGGACCTGGTGACTGGTTTGATGGAGTGGAAGGGGAAGGTCATAACGGAAGCAGGTAATCAGGGGAATGGTGTTGCTTGGCTGGTCCGCCCATCAGGATAAACACTTCAGATTTAACATTTAGAACATCGTTCACTCACCTCCAAAGATCCCTTGTGCTTATTTGCAGTCACCTCCAATCTCACCTACAACAGAATATCATTCAGTGTGCTGCTGAATATGGATGAGTCATCAATGAACATCATCCTAAGTAGAAGATGTGATACAAAAATCCACATAGTATATGTCCAAATGAAGAGTAACATGGACAATTTCTTTCTCGGTAGAACTTAAAATAATAATGGGGTTAACATTTGATGGTGTTTCATATTCAATGAAATACTGTGGCTCCCAAACCTTACCCCTCTCCCCAAAGACACACAGACACACGCAGAGACACACACACACACACACACACACACACTCACAGTCTCAGTCCTAAATGAGGATTTCTTACCTCTTTCCTGGTGGTACCCTGGATCCTCTTCCTCAGGTTAAGGTCTTGCTTAAATTTTTTAAGCATAAATAGGATACTTATAACACCCCATAAGCGGTCACATATGTGTCATTATCCTATGTTATTTCTCAAACTTTACGAAGCAAAGAGCAATACATGCTTACTGCAGAAAAATGGAAGAATTCCCCAAAATAAAAGAAAAAGGTAAATTGATAATAACTCCTTGTTATGTTAAAGGCTCCTAGTTCATCTTTATTATGTGTTCATTTGCATGTCTTTTCATCTTCAGCTTAATTTTTAATTGAAAAAGTAATACATGTATGAGTTAAGAAAAAGCCTTTTCATGCTGTACTTTGTATATACACAAAGCAAAATTTCCCTCTCATCAGAACTTCCAGGCTAACTCCTCCTAAATGATCGCAGTTTATTATTACTTGGATATCCTTACTGAAATATCCTTGCATTGTGCATTTATTCTCATTCACATTGTTTGCATCTAAGTTTTTCCACTTTGTGTAGCCATCGTTCCATACGAATTTATACATACTTTCGAACAGCCTTATTGAGATAGCATAATATTCAGTCATTTTTATGGAAATTCTGTTAATTTTAGCAAATTTAATAAGGTTGTACAGCTGTCACAATTAAATTTCAGAACTTTTCATCACCCCAAAAGATTCTTTGTGCCTTTTTGCAGTCATTTCCAACCTCACCTATAACTACAGGATACTTCTCATCTACTTATCTTTTCTAAAGGAAAGGTACGGGCAGGAATGAAGGGGAACAAAGGAAGCAGGAAGGAAGAGAGAGGAGGAAGAAGCATTTTATTTTTTATTTAGTTGTACATCTTGGTTGTTCTCACCTGAGACACGTCCCTGGGTCATTGAGATGTGTGTGACCTGTGCTTCTGCTGGAGGCAGCTGACCAAACAACTATTCCACCAGAGGACACCAATATTGGGCTTTTTTAAACGAATCTTTTTTTAAAGGAAAGGTATAGGCAGGAATGAAGATCAGTAGGCAGGCAGGTAGAAAGTGAGAAAAGGAAGAAGTATTTTTGTCCATTTTTATTTAGTTCATGTTAGTTGTTCCCCACCCCACACCCAGACCCAGCACAAGAACCCAAGCCCTTGGGACGTACGTGAACTGCGAGTAGGCCAGAGGCAGTTGACCAACCACTACTCCACCAGGTTGAGCCTTATTTTTATTTCAATTGCTCATCTTGACTGTTCTCCCTGACCCGATTCTGGGACTTTGGGATGTATGTGGATGGTGTCCAGCCACTACTCAGTCAGGGTGTGACTATTTTTTTTTAAAGAGAAGAGTAAAGGGGGCAAGGAGGGGGAAGAAATTTGCTTTTTGCTTTTAAAATTTACTTAGTTTTTTGTTTTTATCCCTGGTCTTAAGTGCAGGTCCTTGCCCTTTAACATGGTCCACACCCCATCTGCCTGAGCCACAAGAGGAAGCCCCACTCATCTGCTTTTCATTTGTACATGTACCATGTGGATTTTTGCCGTATGGCTTCTTTCACCAAGAAAGAATTTTTTTTTTTTTAAAGCATTATTCAGTTGTTCACTCTGGTCGTTCCCCCGGCACTGGACACGAACCCGGGTCCTTGGGATATATGTGAACTGCGCTAGTGGCTTTAGCCTCAAGGCTACCAGCGTGCACCAGGTTAGTATTTTGATGATTCATTCATATTCGGCAGTCCTTTATCGCTGAATAATATTCTATTGTAGGTGAGATTGAGGGTAACTGCAAATAGGCACAAGAAATCTTTTGGAGATGATTTTTAAAAGTTCTAAAATTGGATTGCGTTGATGGTTACACAAATTAATCAAACTGTACACCCAAAAACAAGGCTGAATATTTTGAAACCACATTTGTGTATTCCTTCAGCTGTTAATGGACTTGGAGGTAGTGTTGCTTTTGTTGATTCTGAATAATGCTGCTATGAATATATAAACATGTTTTCATTTCTCCATCTAGAGCATAGACTCACTCCATCTCTTTTTTTTTTTAACTCCTAGAGAATTTCACTGCTTGGATGTACCACATTCCATTTAAACAGTCCCTTATTGATAGATAATTAGGTTGCTTTCACAGAAATGATTTTTTTAAACAACAAAACTATCACCCACCCCCATCTTACTGAGAAAGATACGGAGATCGAGAAAAGGAAGAAGCGTTGCCAGAGGGCCCATTGATAGCTATGAACTCGAGTTCCACCCCGCAACCTCCATTCTTTCCCTTCAACTACTGCTTAAAAGGCAGTGTCCCTTCCCCAGCCCGTCGGCCCAAGAAGCTTCGGGAAGCCCTTCTGGATTTCTGAGTGCCCCCTAGAGGCACCCGAAAACCGCTCCGCAACGCTCCACGACACACCCAGCCAGCAGGGGGCACTGTTGCCACTTCGCTAGCACGACTGGCTCTCCTTGTGGCGCTCATTTTTCGAGTCCCCGAGGCACTTCCGGTAACTGCGGAACTCTGGTGCCGCCGGATGCGCAGCGCAGAGACTGTGGCGCGCAAGGCGCCAGGAGTTGCTTCCGGCCGTGTAGGAGGTCTGCTTTGATACTCGGCGGCGACGAGAAGATGGAGACGATTCTGGAGCAGCAGCGGCGATATCATGAGGAGAAGGAACGGCTCATGGACGTCATGGCCAAAGAGATGCTCACTAAGAAGTCCACGGTGGGTGGGGCCGGGCAGGAGCTACCCCGAGGCTGGGCCCCTAGCCCCGGCTCTACACTGAGAGCCTGCTTTGGCGCGCAGACTCCCGCGTCCCGCCCCCTGCCTCCTCCCGGGGCTCCCTCTCTTAGCTGGGGCCTGGGGAGCCGGTTCCCGGGGCCCAGCGCTCCCAGGCCTCCCGGGCCTCCCGGCTCCTGCCGCTGAGACCTGAGCGCTAAGCCCCGCCCTCGGCGGCCTGTCCTGCCCCAGAGCTCCGACTAACCGCGCGGGTGGTGCTGTTTGCCTTTCTTCAGCTCCGGGACCAGATCAACTCCGACCACCGCACCAGGGCCATGCAAGATGTGAGTGTCCCGCTGTCCGCTTCTCTCTGGGTTGGGATGAACTGAAAAAGAGGGGAGACGAGACGGGGTGCGGGGTCGCCCCGAGAACTCTGGCCAAAGGTAACCAGGCCAATCCCGGGTTGTCTGCCTGAGGGCGCTGCACTTCTCTGCCCCGCTACACGTCTCTGAAGGGGAACTCTTACTCGTTCTTCATTACTTGGAAAGATGCCCCTGATTATAGCGTCCTGCAGCCCGTAAACGTGCAAATATAGTTTTGAGGAGTCAGTGACTCCCGCGCGCCACCCCCCCCCAGAATAGTTTCCCCTTGTGAACACAGTTTTGAAGTATTTTTTGTCTACCAAACCTCACTTGCCTGGCAATGGTTAAATATCTTACTTGTAGACAAGTTAAAATCAAGGTGTTGATTCTTATTTAAACGGAGTGAATGGAAGTTTATTATACTATGCCCGCTGCATTTGCGTGTTTGAAACCTATTTAGAAAAAAACAAAAGACCTCAACAGAGCGTCTGATTTGCAGGAGATAATTAGTATTGGATGCCCTAGTCCCTTATCAAAATTCCAAAATGCAGAATGTTCTGAATGCAAAACGGTTTTGTTTGCTTGGTTTTTCTTTTGTTGTTTTTTGGAGGGGCAGTAATTGGTGGCAACACCCTACGGGAACAGTTGAATCTTTTTCTGGCCTTTATCCCATTTAGTAAATAATGCATATGTTTCACGGGACAGAACTAGTAATAAGTGTTTCAGCTTATGCTAGGGATATTGCATGATATTCTCTATGAACTTAAAAATTATAAGTGCTGAAATAAATCTTGTCCTAAAAGTTTTGGAGAAGGAACTACATGCCTGTTCAACCCTGAGTTTGTATCCAAAGTAAGCTGATTTTTTTAATTTTGCCTGTGTATTCCTCAGTCAAGCTTTTTGAAGTGGTGGAAATAATTTTGGACCACTTTTCATCTTTTCAGTCTTAGGAGGGAGTTCTCTTTAGCAAAGGGTGACTCACAGAGCTCTTTTTCCTTTGTCCTTCCCTCCCCCATTCCCCCAGGTATTGGGTTTTACATGATCTGCATCTTAGCTGTCTGAGCCACAAGGGTGCATCTTATGTGTATCTTATGCTCTTAAGTAAAGCATCAGTAGAATGTAAACTTAGGAACTCTGTCATCCCTCAAATCACATCACTTAGGTCATCTTCAAGTTCACCTGCTTTAAAAACTAAATAGGGATGCACCCCAGTGGAGCAGTTCCCTCTGAAGGAGCAAGCCACCTACCCCTGGGTTTGAGTCCCAGGTCGGGCGGGGGTAAGGAGGCAACCAGTGTAAACAACTAAATAAAAATAAAATAAAATGCTTCTTTTTCCTCTTTGCCTGCCTGCCTGCCTGCCTGCCTGCCTGCCTGCCCATATGCCTTCATTCCTGCTTATGCCTTTCTTTAAATTAAAAAACAAACAAACAACTAATTAGGAATGTATGCTTTCTATCGAAGGTACTAGAAAGCAGAAGAACTTTCAATACGTCTTTTGAGGTTTCCCTGGGCTTTGACTAGGGGGTCCTTGTTGGTTACTTAGCTATAACAGTTGTACAGATTGCTTCATTCTGATGGTTTGTGTTTACCTTTCAGAGATATATGGAAGTCAGTGGGAATCTGAGGGACTTGTATGACGATAAGGATGGGTAAGTGACACTTACAGCCGATCCAGGAGTCCATGCTTCTGAGGACTCGTGGTTTAAGAATTAACTTTGTCTTCCATGTTCTTTGGATTTTTCCTGAAATTCCAGATTACGAAAGGAGGAGCTCAATGCCATTTCAGGACCCAATGAGTTTGCTGAATTCTATAATAGACTCAAGCAAATAAAGGAATTCCACCGGAAGCACCCAAATGAGGTATGGCCTCAGAAGGTATTTTCTCTAAACCTGCCCACAGAGCATACTAAAGGTGTAAGTATAATTGAGATGTGCCACTCAGATGTCCCTTCAAGAAGAACCTGCTGTTTAGCTGCAAGGAGCATGGCTGGCTGGTGTCCTTCAACTCCAGTGCTTTCAGACTTCCCCTCAGCTTCAAGCCAAGACCATAGTCTTCCTGGGAAGTTCCCAGCCAGTGACAGAGCACAATGGGAGTACTATGACCTATTTCTGTGAAATGTGAGACAATTCTAATATGTGATCTTTGCTTCAGTTTCTCACTAGATTGGTCAAGATTTTGCCCTCTGCACTATAGTTTAGGTTCTCCTTGGCCAGTCCTTTTCTCACCTTTTTATCTATTATAATTATTACCCCTCAGTAAACTATGCTTCTTCCTGTCTCCTGAAATTACAATCTAGAAAATCCTACTAATACGGAGAGGCTTTCCTCAATTCCAATGACCATCAGACCTTTATGATTAAGCCTAAGATTTCCTTTCATAAAATGTATTTCCTACTCTCTCCTTCCCTGTTAATCCTTTCTTCTGTGTGATCCTATTCAGTTTTAATGACAGTTAATACCTGCTCCCCTATATCGTAAGATAATGAGCATGGATTATGTCTCAACTGTCTAGAACCCAGTAAACATCTTGCATAGTTGGCCTAAGGACTTCTAGGGAAATGAGGACCAAGGCATGACTGTAGGAGAAGTGGAGAAGAATGGGTCAAAAATTACTCTGAGCTTCCATGACTGTGAAAGTGGAAAGTTGTTTTGTTCCCCTAATAGAAATAAGGAAGAAAGGGGTAGCATACTTGAAGTGAAAATTTTTTTATATATACAGATTTTCAGGTGATGTTATATCTAGGTAGAAGTATTCCAGGAGCAGCTGAAGTTAGGTGATTGGGACTCAGGAAAGAGTAAAGACTTATGATTTATATTTGAACACTATTATGTGGACTCAATGGGTGAAGCCATGAATCAAGGAGAGATGGAAAAAGTGACTGAAAATATCAGAAAGAAGAGATGATTTATTGAATTTAAGTGGAGGTAGATGACATATAATCACACCTACATGTGTCCCCAACCCTTTTGAAGGGTAGAGTATTTGGCTAAGCAAGAGAGAAGACATGAGTACTGTTCTGTTGTGTTAAACATGTTGAAAGGTGCTGAGGAATAAATGGTTAAATAGGTGATTGGAAAGAACAAGATATACTGTGTGGGGAAAAAAGAAAAGACTGTGAAAAATAATCTTACAACTCTGCTTGTACAATTACATGAATATATAAAGCAGTATTTCCAAATTTTGCTGCTTATTTAAATCGTGGGAATCTTTTAAAAGTACTGATACCTGCCCTCTTCTAATTTAATTGGCATCGGGCTCATTGGGATTTTTAAATGCTCTCCTAGGTGATTAATGTGCAGCATGGTTTGGGAATGGCTTCCATAAAAAATGTTCAGTTGGCTGTGGCAACCTTTTTGCAGGAAAATATAGAGGGTACTTCCATTTTTTTATTTTGTCTTCTTGTGTCATTTGAGTTTTTTTGAGCATGTTTTACTTTAATTATTTGTAATCAAGCAATACAACAAAAGGGAAAGAAATAAGCAAGGTAACTGGAGAACAGCAGCAGGCTCCTACTGAGAAGGCATAGTCCAACTTTTTGTATAGCCTACTTTGATATTACAACTTTTCTCTTGAAAAATCCATCTGACCCTTTCTTGTCTCCCTTCCCCCCCCAGATCTGTGTGCCAA
This sequence comes from Solenodon paradoxus, assembly GCA_004363575.1. NCBI lineage: Eukaryota > Metazoa > Chordata > Mammalia > Eulipotyphla > Solenodontidae > Solenodon > Solenodon paradoxus. The sequence goes on from RJWH01001657.1 coordinate 159,478, forward strand.
TGTCAGTGGAATTTGAGGAGCTCCTGAAGGCTCGAGAGAATCCAAGTGAAGAGGCACAAAGTAAGTGGGGTTGGATGTTTCTGTCCACCTCTAGCAAAGTATAGTATAGTTAACAGAACTCAGATTGCCCTCAGAACCCTAGAAAACAGGGCCTCAGGCAAACATATAGCCAAGTCCTCTAACTGGTTTTCTCTTTGCTGTTTTCTGGGCTAGAGTGACATCCTAAATGGGCCTTAGACAAAGTAATTCATTTTGTTCTCGCCGAGCTAAGATTCATGAGGTGGAAAACTGAAACCTAGTCACTTCATTAGCTAAGGCTGCTTCATAAAGCTAGGAACTAGCAATTCATTTGAAAAGCCGTTTCCAGGAAAGATGTCTTCAGCATGTGAATTACTGATATCTCTGATTCCTTCAGACTTGGTGGAGTTCACAGATGAAGAGGGATATGGTCGTTACCTTGATCTCCATGACTGTTACCTCAAATACATTAACCTGAAGGCCTCTGAGGTAAGACCTGGGAGAGTGGAGAGTGGTTTTTATTCTAGAGGTGTGTCCAGACCCTGGGCTGGGGCTGTTAGACATGAAGCAATTCAAGTGTCTTCATTGCGTTTTGTAACTGTTAGAAAAATATTGAAGAGGTTATATGCTCTCTTGGAAGGAAACTATTTAAAGGAAAAATCAGGTTTGTACAGTGAATACAACAAGCATTTTACTTATTAATATTTTACTTTTTTTTTTTTTTTTTTAAACGTACAGGCAAGAATGAAAGCAGGTAGGCAGGCAGGGAGGAAGAGAGGAAGAAGTAGCACTTTATTCAGGTGTTCATCTTGGTTGTTCCCATTAATCCTGGGACACGAACCTGGGACCTTGGGATGCAATCCCTGCTCCACCAGGCCACACCTGTTTTACTTAATACAATAAGCATATTTTGCTTATATAAAAATTTTAAACACTGTTTTAGGCACATCTACTAGGCATCGAAGAAACAAAAACATGTTCTCTGCCAGCAAAGGGCTATTTAATGTCTTTCTTAAAAGACCATTGAGAAAAATAACTTTTCACAAGAATTGAGATTTAATGTGATAGTTTTAGAAAGGTCATAGAAAATATGTCGATTAAGTTCTTCATAAAGTTGTAGGGAAATGTCCTAAAAGTTCAGTGACTAAACTTTAAGCAGGGTCCCATGTCTGTCTTCTCTTCTGTATCTCTCCTTATTCCGGAGGTATTATGTGATTGAATAGTGGCTGAATGAGTGAACAAATGACATCTCCCAAGACCTTTTAGGAGGTAGTGTGTGTCAGTCTTTAACCAAGTGCTGGCATACAGTAAGTGTTCAGCAAATGTTTCTTTCAGGTTATTGCTTATTAACTTGGTCTTTATAGAGTTAGCGTCATCTCAGTGGAATTAACACCCCAGTTAATACAGGAATTGAACGATGGGAAGGAAAAGGTCAAAAAGAGCTAGACCTTGTTATTTTGTTAGTTACCTCCTGATTTTCATCTCATTTATTGGAGATTATATTGTGACTTAATACAAACACTCAGCTAAATGTCTTGTCACTTTTCTCTTTTTCAGAAGCTGGATTATATCACATACTTGTCAATCTTTGACCAGTTATTTGACATTCCTAAAGAAAGAAAGAATGCAGAGTACAAGAGGTAGGTGGAGCAGCATTTGAGTCGGTTGCCTCCAAAGGAGCACAGGCCACATACCCTTTGGGTTCAAGTCCCGGTTCTGCAGGGAAACAACCAATGTGAACAACTAAATAAAAATAAAATGCTTTTTCCTCCTTTCTCTTCTGCTTGTCTGTCAATTTGCTTTCATTCCTACCTGCACCTTTCCTTTAATAAAAACAACCAAAAAAAAAAACCTTCCTTCCTTCTAGGTCTCCACTGGATTTGATTAGATGGTGATTCAATGTGACAGTTTGAGGATGGAGTTTTGAATTTTGTTGCCTGAAAGGTATATATAGATGACTTTCAGGTTTAATGGAGTATAGGATTTTCTGTTTTGTTTTTTTTTTTTCCCTTTTCCCAAGCTTCGGGTCCACGAGCTTTCCATGACCTGTGCTATAGCCATCTGAGCTGCAGGGCTTTGTGAAGACAGGTTTTTGAATGACCTGGTTTTAAGACATTTGTAATACTCTGGCTCTGAACAGTGTGTGTCTACAGGCACATCTGTGATCATATGTACATGCTATTCTTAATTTTGTCTCATTGTAGAGGGAAGTCTGTCTAGGGACCTCTGTTTCTGTGTCAAGTTTAACGGGAAAAAAATTAAACTTCCTCAGATTATGAATGAGTGAGATGCCTTGTTTAATGGATACACGGAACATTTTATTTATATTATGCCTCTGATTAGTGATCCTGAAACCCTTACTCTCTCTTTATTTTCTTTTTACCTGAAATCTTTTATTTTTCAATTAAGACTTAAGTATTTAGAATTGTATCATGAGAATGATGAATAGGAAAGGTCAGAATCAATGATAGAGAAAAAGTCAATTGTCAGCTCGCTTAAAAATCAGTATTGTAGACTGGTGTTAACTTATAGGTCACATCAAAAATAGAAACTTTGCTTTCTCTGTATTATTTCTCTATAGATACCTGGAAATGCTGCTTGAGTACCTTCAGGATTATACAGATAGAGTGAAGCCTCTCCAAGATCAGAATGAACTTTTTGGAAAGATTCAGACTGACTTTGAGAAGAAGTGGGAAAATGGTACCTTTCCTGGATGGCCGGTGAGTTTTAGTGGGGGTGAGGTGGAGCATATGTCAGGGAATTGAAATGTTTTGCTTTAGTCTTGAGGTCCTGCTGTAGGGCACTGGATGCTGATACCTTGGGATCAGATAGTCTGTGTCTGGGGTACTAGATTTTGTCTGTGCACTTGGGAACAGATTTGTTAGGACTAGGATTTTCACCAACCGTGTCATTCATTTTTTTGTGGTTCCTACTAACCCCAAACTGATGAGATTATGTACTTTTTACTCTTGGGAATAAATGAGTTTTCCTGAACTCAGGGTTTACTTACTCTGCTTTTGTAGGAATTTGAGTTTTGTCATGTATGTATAAGAAAGGGACCAGCCAACACCTGGTGATTTAGATGACTCCCTTGTCTTCGTTCTTAACCAGGATCTTAGCTTCATATTGTTCTTTTTATCAGAAAGAGACCAGCAGTGCCCTGACCCATGCTGGAGCCCATCTTGACCTCTCTGCATTCTCCTCCTGGGAGGTATGTCTTCTTTAGCCACTATATTGGTTTTGCCTATTCATGCCTCAGAAGAACCACTCAATCCTATTTTTAATGCTGTAGGCCTGTTATGATAAGATAAAATGGTATAGTATGCCTGGGACCAGGTATATACAAAAAACGGGGAAAGATTAAAAAAAAATTATTTCATCCAACTACTTTAAAAGTATAATTATTCTAATTATAATAAGCTCTAGTGGAGAGAATGAATCACTACTAGCATGGTTACATTACATGTAAGGACCTTAGAGTCAGCCCTTTGGCAAGTTGGAGCTGAATACTAGGAGATTGACTGGAATATGTGATCTTGCCACAACTTCAAGAACACCTGAACAACAGCTTGGTAAGACTTGAGTTTGAGCATTTGTTTCTCGAAATCTGTTTACGTAAAATTGACGCTTGTCTCTTTTTTCATATAGGAGTTGGCCTCCCTGGGTCTGGACAGATTGAAATCTGCGCTGTTAGCTTTAGGCCTGAAGTGTGGTGGGTAAGAGACTGATTTTTCTGTAGAAATGCCCTGTTTGTTATGTGTTGGCATGATTTTCTAAGTGGCTCTGATTCCATTCTTTCTGTTACCTGACACTGTAAAATTAAGCCTGGAGGGGGAAGCAACCCTGGAATCCTTTACCCCTCCTGTCTCCTTAGGACCCTGGAAGAGCGAGCCCAGAGACTATTCAGCACCAAAGGAAAGTCCCTGGAGTCACTTGACACCTCCCTGTTTGCCAAAAATCCCAAGTCAAAGGGCACCAAGCGGTGAGTGGCAGGAGTGCACGAGTGGCACCTCTGCTTATAGTTTTTAATTTTGCGCCCAAATGGTTTTTACTGTAACAGCGATTTTAAAGTCTGTTTGTGCTGTTGGGAGAGAGTGCTCTCATTGTTATAAGCAAAGAGCAGTCTGCTCAGGTGATTGAGAGTGGGCAAGGTCCCAATACTGAAACTGCTCCAGGTACTTTTCGTTACCTAAATCACTTATGGAGACTAAAACACTGAATCTATTCAAAATATTTTTGTAAGTTTATTTTTGGTAATGACAGTTGAATCTGTTCTGGTACCACAGCCTTATACACGGTGTTTTTGTTATTGTTTTAAAGTCCTCACTTTAAAGGTGCAGGCAGGTAGGAAGAAAAATGTAGAAGAAACATTTTATTTAGATGTTCATCTTGGTTGTTCCCCACAACCCGGGTCTCTATCCTGGATCCTTGGGATGTATGTGGACTGCATCTAGTGGCCTTATCTGCTAGGCCACCAGGGTGAGCCCATGGGTTATTTTTTTATAATTTTCTAATTCTCACAACAACCCTGAAAAGTAGTTACCTTAGTTTTCCATAAATAAAAAGACTTGGAAAAGTAAGGATATGCGTCTACTTTCACAGTTCCTCAGCAGCAACATTAGAATTTGGGCCCACGTCTGCCTGTTCCCGAGCTCACTCTTTTATTCCACATTTCCTTTATAGATTAAAATAATAGGAATTTAAATATCTTCATGTCCTTTACTTTCTAGAATGAAGTCAAAGAGAAATCTTCCATGCATTCCAAGTAATTACCTTAGTACTTCTGCACTGAAAAGAGACTTGCTTTTACAACACAATACTTCTCATGTGCTTGTAATTTCTAATACACTTATGGAATAAATGTTCCCAGGTAGATGGAACGGGCTTTAGGTAAAGGAACCCTTGAATGATACAGCTTGTTTCTTGTTTTCAGAGACACTGAGAGGAACAAAGACATTGCTTTCCTAGAAGCCCAGATCTATGAATATGTAGAGATTCTTGGGGTGAGTCATGGAATCTGCTGGGGGCAGGCATGCACGCTGCATAGTGTGGGAGTCAGAGATGTGAACTGATTGGATTTTGTTCAGGGTCAAAAGCATAAGGGTAGGCATTAAACTATTTAAGCAGAAAATGGTGTTCTCTTAGGGTACTTGGTTCTTTAGATTTTGTTCTCTTCTTTGGTGCTTGTTAGTGGGTGATATTCCCAAGGTTGCCCAGTTTCCCTGAGTCCAAAGAGACTAGACCCCTCAGTACAGAACAGAGTAGCGCAGGCTCTTCAGCTGAGCGCCAGAATGCACCTGGCTGGTGGGGAGGGCAACCTAGGACACGGACACTAAAAAGACAAATCAGAGAATGACATGTCAGCAACTTTTCAGGGATGAAAAGGCAGTGACACGTTCACAATATCGTGAGAAACTTCGTAGGGTTAAACTATCAGTGATACAAAGCTGACTGAACTGCTCCTTAAATAGTCTCTCAAAAAGGAGCTGAGGGTGGGAAAAGGCTAACCAAGCCGGATAGGTCCCTAGGATAGGTCCCTAGAGGAGGGGGTGGGGGCACAGGAGTGGGGTAGGAGGGGATAACCCTCTTTCAGGGAAGAGAAGGTAGAAGAAAGGGCAGCACTCACCTAGGGAAATGTGGGGGAACCTGACGCGGCTGGGATCCACCTCCACAGGCAGCAGCCTTTGGAAGTTCCTGGACTTCAGTGGCCATCGAGCATCTTCCAGGAGGCTCCCTCACAAGGAAGCCAGATGCAGGTGGAACTTCCTGGCCGGAGAGGGCCGCTAAGCCCCTGCCTGGGGAGGGCCCCCGCCCTGGGACAGCTGAGAAGGCAGCGAGACATCTAACTGAGGGACTGAGGCTCTGGGGGTGTGGGGGTGCACAGGAGTCAGCTGTGAGGCCAGGACCAGACTCCGGCTTCCTGGGGTCCCTGAGGGGCCAGGGGACTGTCTGAGTGTGGCAGGGCCGCTCTGCACAGGAAGCACGGTCTCCCCCCGTGTGCTCAGGAGGGCCGAGCGAGGAGCAGTGGCAGGGAGGCAGAGCCTGCGGAGGAGGAGGGGGCGCTTTCTGAAGGCCAGGGCTGGGGGAACATGCGAGGACTTCTTTGGGGGTGTCAGCCCCTGGCGGGTACACAAGGTTGCTGTGATGCCACCTGTCTCCCCTTCTGTTGCTTTGGGGAAAACAGAAGTCTCCCCTTATTGGGGGTCCTGAGAGGACCAGCCTTTCTGGTGGTGTCTGCTCTCAGCACTTGCTTTACCAATGCTCACACGGTATTTCAAGTGGGTGCATCTGGCTCAGATGGCTTCTTTGTGTGTCTCTTTCATTTGGGACAGACATTTTCACTCTGCTTTTGTTTAACGACCTCGTATCTATGGCAGCTATAAAACTGGGGTCAGTTTATTTATTGGTTCTGTTAAAGCTGCTTTCAGTAGAAGGAGGCTAGCCTCACATTCTCCACAGTCACCGGGGCTGCGCTAGTGTTGATCTGAGTTGCCAGTCCTCAAAAATGACTGGGGGCTTTAATCTGTACCCTGTACCCACTACTTTCCCCCTCTTTTGAGAGCATTTTGCTTTCTCTGCCAGAGGGTGGCACCATTCTCTTTGGAATTCCAGCTAAAATGGGTTTCAGAAATTACTATGTGTTGATGTAATTTTTACCATTATTTTATCACTTGTTCATATTCACTGGTTTCTAGCTATTCTGCTAAATTACAGTAGTGAATATGAAATAGCCTCTTACCCTTGGAAAACCCACTATGATTGGGTGAGTCAATAATTGCTGTATAATGTGAAACATGCTGTAATTTGCTGAGACTGATTTTTCTCAGTAGAAGGAAGGAGAAAAAAAATGTTCCAGATAGAGAAAATGGCAAGGGCAAAGGTTAAAATATTATGAAAGGATATTGGATGTTCAGGAAATAATGAAAAAATTAGTGTCTCTGGAGTGTACCTTGTGAGGGCGGGAATGGTCAGAAAAATTTGGAAATTTGAACTTTGCCTTTTATTAAAGCAGGAAAAAGCCAGTAAGAATTCTTTTAAGCAGTATATAGTTTTTGTTTTTTATAGGAAAGCTGCAGGCAGGAAGAGAGAGAAGAAGCATCTTTTATTTTGTGATATTGTTCATACTGGTTGCTTCCCTGCTCTTCCTCCCCTCCCCCTGCTCAGAACTGGAACCCAAGGGTATGTGGCTTGCTCCTTCAGAAGCAATTGACCTAACCACTGCTCCACCAGGGCACGCCTATATGATTTTTTTTAATTTCCATGATAGCCAGTAAGTGGGAACATCTTTTCATGTGCCTGTTCACCATCTGTGTATCCTCTTCAGTAAAATGCCTCTCCAGTTCTCCCAGTTTTTTTATTGAATTACCTGCTTTTCTGATAAGGAGTTTGAGTTTTTTCTGTATTTTGGATATTAAGCCCTTGTCAAAAATATGTTTATCTTCTAACAGTAGGTTGTCTTTTTGTTTTGATGTTTTCTTTTGCTGTGAAGAAGTTCTTCAGCTTGATGTAGTCCCAGTTGTTTTTTGTTTGTTTGTTTCACTTGATGCTCGCGTTGAGTCCCCAAAGGCCTCTAAGACTAATTTCATGGAAAGTCTTTTCTATATTGTCTTCCAAGAATTTTATGGTTTCTGGTCTTATATCCAAGTCTCTAGGTCATTTCGAGTTAATTTATGTAATGGTTTTAGAGAGTGGTCTAGCTATATGCATGTGGTGGCCCAGTTTTCCCAACACGATTTACTGAAAGTACTTTCCTTTCTCCATATGTTTTTGACTCATTTATCGAAGACTAATTGGCTTTATGTTTGAGAACTAGTTTCTGGTGATTCAGTTTCATTCTACTGATCTGTGCTTCTGTTGCTATCCCAGTTTTGATCCCTGTTGCTTTGTAGTATGACTTAATGTCTAGGTGCATCATCTCTCCAGATTTGTTCTTTTTGCTTTGGCTATTTGGGGTCTTTTGTTGTTCCATATAAATTTTAAGATTTTTTTGTTCTATTTCCTGGAAGTAAGCATGTTGGATTTTCATGGGGATTGCATTAAATTTGTATATCACTTTTAAGTAAGCCATTTTAACAATGTTGATTCTTCCCAACCACAAACAGGAATGTCTTTCTGTTTGTTTCCCTCTCTATTTCATTTAAAAGGATTTTGTAATTTTTATTGTACAGGTCTTTCAACTCCTTTGTTAAGTATGCTCCAGGATACTTGATTTTTCTTATTTCTATTTTAAACTGTGCTTTTCTTGATTTCGTTTTTTTCTAGCATGTTGCTTGTATACAAAATTGCAACAGAATTTTGTGCATTGATTTTGTAGCTTGTCAATTTACTAAATTCTTTGATGAGTTCTAGTTTTTTTAAGTTTTTAAGATTTTTAATATATAATAATCATGTCATCTGCAAATAATGATAGTTTTACTTCCTCCTTTTCCATTCGGATTGCTTTTATTACCTTTTCTTGCCTAATTGTTCTGTCTAAGACCTCTGGTACCATATTAAATAGCAGTGGTGAGAGTGGACAGTCTTTCATTGTTCCTGATCTTAGAGCCTCTACTTGTGGTTTTTCACTGTTGACTGAGTGATGTTGGCTGTTCGTTTATTGTATGTGGCCTTCATTTGTTGAAGTATGTAATTTCTATCCCCATTTTATGCAGGGTTTTATTATAAATGGGTGTTAGATCTTGTTAAAAGCCTTTTCTGCATCTCTTATTACGATCATGTGGTTTTTTTCCTTGCTCTTATTGATATGCTGTATGACATTCATAGATTTACCTCTGTTGAATCATCCTTACATCCCTAAGATAAATCCCACTTGGTAATGATGGATGATGATATTCTTGATGTGTCACCACTGTTGAATCATCCTTGCATCCCTGGATAAATCCCACTTGGTAATGATGGATGATATTCTTGATGTGTTGTTAGATTCGGTTTGCTAATATTTTGTTGAGAATTTTTGCAACTATGTTCATTAGAGATAATGGTCTAATTTTCTTTCTTGGTGACGTTTCTGTCAGTTTTGAGTATCAGTGTGATGTTAGCCTCATAGAAAGTGTTTGGAAGTATTTCCTGTTCTTCAATATTTTTGCAAGAGTTTGAGAATAGTTATTTATTCTTCTCTGAATATTTGGTAAAACTCATTAGAAAAGCCAGCTGGTCCTGGGCTTTTATTTTTAGGGAGACTTGATTTACCTCTTCAATTTCCTCGCTTGTGATTGTTCTATTCAGGTTTTCCAATTCTAGATTCAGTCTTGGTAGACTATTTTTCTAAAAAATCTATCAGTGTCCTCAACATTGTCCACTTTACTGATAACATAGAGCTCTTAATAGTAGTCTCTTATGTTTTGTATTTCTGTGTTATCTGTCATAACTTCTCCCCTTTCATTTCTAATTCTAGTTATAAGAATTGTCTCTATTTTTTCTTTGTGAGTCTAGCCAATGGTTTGTGAATTTTGCTTGTTTTTTCAAAAACCAACTTTTTGGTTTCATTGATCTTCTGGACTGTTTTTGCTTTGTTTCATTTATTTCTGCTTGAATTTTGATCATTTCCTTTTTTCTAGTGATTTTTGTCTTGTTCTTTCTCTAGTTGCTTGAAATGTAGGATTAGATTGCTTATTTGTGACTTTTCTTGTTTCTTGAGATAGGCCTGGATTGCGATGAGCTTCTCTTTTAGTACTATTGCAGTATCCTATATTCTGGTAGCTAGTGTCTTCATTCTCATTGGTCTCTTATTTTTTTTAAGTTCCTCTTTGATTTCCTCTTTTACCCAAGAGTCATTCAGAAGCATGTTGTTTATAGTCTTCATCGTTCAGCTTTCTTTTTTTGTGGTTGATTTCTAGTTTTAAGCCCTTGTTGTCAAAGAAAATGCTTAGTATGATTTCAGTCCTTGTAAATTTGTTGAGACATGCTTCGTATCCTAACATATGATCTGTCCTTGAGAATATTCTATGTGCACTTGAGAAGAAAGTGAAATCTGTAGTCACTGGATGAAGTGTTCATTTAAAGCAATTGTTGCCCTGTTAATTTTCTGCTGGTTGATCTGTCCGTTGTTGCAAGTGGGGTGTTGAAGTCCCCCACTATTGTATTGTTGATGCTTCTGCATTCTAGGAATACTTGCTTAATATTTTTGATGCTCCTTCACTTGGTACGTATATGTTAATAAGCAAATGTCTTCTTGCTGGATTGTCTCCTTAATCATTATGTAATGTCCATCTCTGTCTTTCATTATGCTTTTTAGTTAGAAGCCTGTTGTATCCCCTATAAACATAGTTGTTTTTGCTTTTCTTTTTTGTTTCCGTTTGACTGTAGGATTGTCATCTAACCATTGACTTTGAACCTCTTTATCTTTTGAATGAAGGTGAGTTTCCTGAATACATCAGAAGGTTGAGTTATGCTTTTTAATCTATTCAGCCACTCCGTGTTGTTTGATTGGTGAGTTCAGTCCATTAACATTTTGGATTATTATTGATATATAACTGTTTGTTGCTGTTTGGTAGTTTATCTTTTGGGTGTTGCTGCAGACAGTGCTTCTGTTTTTCTGTTCTCAAGTGGGTTGGGTGGAATTATGTTTTGATTAGTTTTCTTTTTTCTTTTCTTCTTTGCTTTTTCCCTGGAGATGATTTTTGAGGTTACCCTGAGGTTAGTATTAAGAATTCTATATTTATTTCCTACTTCCATTTGAAAGCAGATTAATTTTACACTCGTTCTAACCATATGCATTTTTATTTTCATCGCCTCACTTTTTATATTTGCTATCTTAATGTTTTTAAGTTGGGTTTCTTCACACTTTTTAGAGCTTCCTTTAGTGTTTTGTAGAGCTGGTTTTGTGGTGATTAATTCCTTTACCTTTTGTTTATTGGACTTTTTTTTTTTTAATCATTCCTTCTGTTATGAATGAATGATAATCTCGCAGGGTATGTGTCCTAGTTTGAAATCCTTATCTTTCAGCACTGAAAATATCATGCCATTCCCTTCTGACCACTGAGTATCTGTTGAGAAATCCACTGACAGTCTTAAGAAGGCACTTTATTTGTCTGTGATTCATTTTTCTCTGCTTTTAAGATAATTATCTTGTGTTTTTGATATTTTGATAACCATGTGTCGTGGTGTAGGTCTGTTTGGAACTCTTTGAGCTTCCTGGGTCTGGAGGCTTGGTTCATTCCTCAGGTTAGGGAAGTTCTCAGCTTTTATTTCTTCATATACAGTTTCTGCCCCCGCTTTCTCTGTCCTCTCCTTCTGGGCACCCCAGTGATGAGAAAGTTGTTCCTTTTGATGTTATGCCATAGGTCACAAATACTTTGTTCATTTCTTTTCATTCTTTTTCTCTTAGGGCAGAAGAGTTTACTCAAGAAAAGCACAATTTTCTAGCTCACTGATTCTTTCAGCGGCTTCATCCTACTCTTGAGTCCCTGTATTGAGTTCTTTAGTTTAGCTATCATGCTTTTCATTTCTTTGATATCTTGCTTCATTTCTTCTCTCGTCGTTCTCCTTTTCTTCCTCTATTGTTTTCTTCTTCTTTTTTTTTTTTAAGGAGCACCTTATTTTTATTTAGTTGTTCACATTGGTTGTTCCCCAGCCCCGGGTCTGAACAGGGACCTTGGGATGTGTGTGGGACTGCTCCCAGGTGCACTGACCACTGGGCTACCAGGGTGCACCCCTCTGTTTCCTTGATTTCCATGAGTCTGTTTATCACTGTTGCCCTGAATTCCTCCTCGGTTGGTCTGCACATGTCTGTCATATTCAGATGTTCCCCTGGGGTTTTAATCGCTTCCATCATTTCAGGTGTATTTCTGAGTCATCACTCTGTTCGGTATTCTGTTTGTGTTTCTGTGGGTTAGATTTCCCTGCAGTGATGACCTTGTATAGGGCGTCAGCTTGTGCCGGAGAAGCCTGGATCTTGGTTTGCACACTGAGAGTTCTTGAGTTGGGTGATGTCACCACTGCTTGGATTTGTTGCCGTTTTTAGGACCCTGCATTGGGGCCTGAGAGTTCAGCCTGTGGGTTTGGAGTTAGTGTGAGGGGTGCACAGCTTTTCATCAGTGTCCGCGCTCTGAAGGATACTACCACCTTGTCACTGGCCCAGTCAGCAATCAGGCTGCAGCTCCGCCGCCACCCAGAGGGTGGCACTAGTGGGTAGTGTTGAAATTTCCTCCCTTCTGGGATGAGACTTTTCTTTTTCTCCCTTTGAGCTGGGGGGCAGGATTTTCCATGGGCTGGTCCTGCAGCTCTGACCCAATATGGTGGGAAGGGGCTGGGGGGATGGGGAGTCCCTTAGCTGCCTTCTGGTTATGGCAGTGCACCTGTGTATAATTTCCTTCAGGACTCTGCTCAGTCCACCAGGATTCTAGTCCTCCTCTTACCCTGCACCAAGATCCTCTCCCCCAGCTCTGTGTCTTGTTCCCACTGGGCAGGTTCTCTGCTACCCTCTGAGCACTCCTGGGAGGCCCAGTTCTTTGTGCTCTCTGCTTTTTCCCTCTGCTGCTTTTTCCCCCCCAAGTCCCAGAATTCCTGAGTCCATAGTGTAGCTCTGAACCCCGACACCTTTGCCTGCCCTTGTAGTAGTGATTGCTGCTGCTGTCGCTGCAGCCCTTGGGCCGGCCCTTCCACAGTGTGTGTGTGTGTGTGTGTGTGTGTGTGTGTGTGTGTGTGTGTGTGTGTCCCATCCCCGTCCAGAAAATAGGTGATTCCTAGTTGCTCTGTGGGGAGAAAACCCAGCACATCCTACCAGGTCCCCAGGTTGATTCCTCTCTATATGGGATTTTTTAAGAAGGTAAATCTAGAACCAAAATGGAAATTGGACGGAATGAGGAGAGACTCAGGGCAAGTTAGAGTAACACCATGTAGGAGAAGAAAGGATTGATTCAGGAAGCACTTTAGAGACAAGAAAAAAGATTGTTCTCTGTTGCTGTGTGATAGTCTGTGGCCTCAGATGAGTACTTTAGGCAAGTGACAAAACCTTTGTTTCCCCTCAGCTAGGGAGGACCTACTGATAAGGAGTTCTCAGCACATAAGGGCAAGACTTCCCCTTATGAGACAAGGAAATATCCTGTCTTGGAATGAGGGCTTGGTAGGGTTGTAGGAGAAGAGGCGGTTTCCCTGACTTCTGCACTGCTTTGCTCATAATTTTCCTTTCCATTTGGCTGACTTAGGAACAACGACATCTCACTCATGAAAACGTTCAACGCAAACAGGCAAGGACAGGAGAAGAGCGAGAAGAAGAGGAGGAAGAGCAGATCAGTGAGAGTGAAAGTGAAGATGAAGAGAACGAGATCATTTACAACCCCAAAAACCTGCCCCTGGGCTGGGATGGCAAAGTAAGTGCCAGCCCTGCAGCTTCCTCCTCATTTCTCATTGAGAAGCTGCAGCAGACCATAGCAGACTCTGCTGCTATTTATCTGGCACGCCTTGTGGCTCAGTGGCTAAGGTGCAGGCCATGTAAAGTCCATAGACAAGGCGCCTGGCTAGGAGCGGGGAGGAAAAGGAAAAACTAACATTATTTGTCTTTTTTCTTTTAGCCCATTCCCTACTGGCTGTATAAGCTTCATGGCCTCAATATCAACTACAACTGTGAGATTTGTGGAAACTATACCTACCGGGGCCCCAAGGCCTTCCAGCGGCACTTTGCTGTAAGAATTCAGCTATTTCTCTTAGAAACTCCAGTATGAGACATGAGTCTTATAGAGAAAAGGATAGGCGCAGCCTGAAAGGACCACTAGTTTCCAGAGTGCTGGAGAATCAGGGAAGGAGTGGGCCTAATCCCGGGCATGTGGCCTTTAGCACCTGTGCTAGCTTTCAGTAGAGACAATTTCTGAAAGCATTCTACCTATCTGTTTGAACCTCATCTTGGTTTACTCTTGCTTATTGTACTTCTCCCTTTTTGTCTTTCTGTCAACATCTTAGACCAATCTCTGACACTTGGTCATTTCTCTACCCCATGACTAGTTGACTAGTACATTTAGGACCCAAAAAACAGCTGGCCACTTCCTTCTTTAGGGCTCTGCAAAAAAGAAACTAAGGTGATGACATTTTAGCTATTCTATAGACGGCCATTATCTGGGTGGCGCTTAGTAAGCGGACTCACCTTTGTTTTATTTCTTCAGTTCTTCGTACTTAGAAATTGTACAGGTTGGAAAAGACTTTGGCGAGACCAAGGATAGTGAATTTATATGAACTCTTCTCTCCCTCCCTTGGATACACGTTGCTAATTGGTCCTGTGTCTTTTCTGCTGAGCCCCTCCATAATTTCTGACTCTTTCTCAAACCACCTCCAGTAAATTGGAACTGGCACTAGTGGTAAAACCCATGCCATTTGCCATTCCTGAGCCAAAACTGTCATTACATTAGCTCCTCTCCTGGCTCTTTTTCACATCCTTGCTTTTAACTGCTAGACAGTCTGCTCCTTTATTTACAAAGACGATGCTGGTCTGCTACCAGTAAACCTTAACCTTGGTGGTGATAGGGGCTGCATGGGAAGTGACTGGTGAGTTAGAGTTGTGTTTTTCTGTGGTCTTGATCTAGAATTCAGGTTTTATAAGCCAGCCCACTGAGGTAGGCAGGGCAGTGATGCTTGGAAACAACAGCCTCTTCGAGTCACAGCCAACTGTTTGCACAAACACAAACCACAAAAGGGTTGCTGTCTTCAGGTGAAGTGTTTTGCAAAGAGGTTAGAATTTCTGAATAGAGTGGAATTAGTGCTCTGGTCTAGCTATTTCCATTTCATATTGTTCCTCTGTTGTCTCTTCCCAGGAATGGCGTCACGCTCATGGCATGAGGTGTTTGGGCATCCCAAACACTGCCCACTTTGCTAACGTGACACAGATTGAAGATGCTGTCTCCTGTAAGTAAGCTTTTTTTTTTTATTGTTCCCCCAGCTGGAGCTGGTGACTACTCCTACTCCTCATTGTCCCTATTGCAGACCCAGTAGCAGCAGGTTGTTGCTGTGTGAAACCTCCAACAGACTTGTCATTACTGCCTTTCACAGGGGCGTGAATTAGTCATCAGCACTGATTGTTTCTCCCTTCAGGAGAGCTCAGTTCTGAGTATAAAACAGGGCTTTTAACAGTTCTCTAAACTCTATGCAAGATTTTGAGTGAATGTATATTTTTCTGACTTGATTTTAATGTGCTGTTAGGAAGGAAAAAAGAAAATGGCCTCAATAACCTTATTCAGAGGTGACAGGGCAGATGCATAAAAACAAGGCAGCAAAATACCTCTGGGAGAAAGAGCCAAGTGGAGTATGTCAGGGAGTATGTATAAGGTACCAGAGACTTCAGATAGGCTTCCTATTTCCTGGTAGCAGTAGTTTTTTCTGCCTTAGCGTCTTCCTTCTTTTCTTTCTAGTTTGTCTCTTCTCTCTCCTGTTTTCACTTTTGGCTGACCAGACTGAGAATAAAAGAATGTTTCTATTCCACTTCATAAAAGTTCAGGCACTCACGCTTAAGTATACATATCATACCACTTAGCTCCTGGGCCAGTTAACTCCCTTGGCTCCCACTCTGGAGTCGTTCGAATCCTCCATTGAGGAACCAAGTAGAAATGACCTTCTAAAGAGCTCCCTGGTACCTGCCTTAACCTGGGGATTCTGGGGACATTCTCATGGAGTTTTTTGTGTGCGGTCCTCCTTCGGGGAGGACTCCTGGCTTCCTTATTTCTGAATCAGGATCATACAGTTCCTGCAGTCAGAATTATATGTGTCTTATGCTAGGTTATCTAGTCTGTTTTCATTTTGCCCTTTACTTTGTTGGGAAAAAAGTTAAGATCGTAATGAAATTTTATAGAAACAGCACACTGCATTTGAATGCAATTTCATTTTTAGATGTATTTTCTAGCTATATTAGCTATTATTACTCAGAAACAGACCACTGTTCTTTTTTGTATATTTGTTTATATCCTGCAATTTGCCTGAGTTACTAGTTTCTAATACCTTAAGGTTTATTTACCTTTTTTTTTAAAAGGGAAGGTACAGGCAGGAATGAAGGCGAGTTGGCAGGCAGGAAGAGAGAGGTGGAAGAAGTACTTTATTTTAATTTTTATTTAGTTGTTCACATTGGTTGTTCTCCTGGCCTGGGTCTTAAACCGTGGCCCTTGGAATGTATGTGGGTCTGTTCCCAGCGTGGTGTCCTAGGCCGCTACGCCACTCAGGTGCACCCTATTTACATCATTTTAAGCAGTCATGCCAACTGCCAAAAAAAAAGGGTGATATTTTTTATTAACTTTGTTCAGTATATTTTTTGTCAATCAATAGTTACTCTAAGCATTACCCTTAAGCTTTATGTTAAATGGAAGCAGGTGATTGGTCATCTTGAATGTTGTGTTTTTTTGTTACGTTTTATTTTTTAAAGAAAAGGTATAGGCAGGAATGAAGGTGAGTAAGCAAATAGGCAGGAAGAGAGAAAAGTATCTTTATTTTATTTTTATTTAGTTGTTCATGATGGTTGCTTCCCCTTGGGCCGGGGACTTGAACCCAGGGTTATGTGACTTGTCCTTCAGAGGCGACTGATTCAACTGCTCCACCAGGCTGTGCTGTTTTTAAAGGGAACAATATTTGTGCAGCTACACTAATTTTAAGATTGGCTCACATTTTATCATCATGATCCAAAAAAGAAAGATTACATTACGTTTTTCACTTTTTTTATTAAGCGTTGAGTAAAACAGAATTGCTGGATTATTTTATACTGGGTAATAAATATTCTCTTAATGCCATCGTTTATCCTGTTAGGATTCTGTTTAGAAGTCTTATATTTATGTTCATAAATAGCAGATGTGCTTCTTGTTTCCCTTTGAGACACTTACTAGGTTTAGAAACCAGAACCGTATGTGTGACATGAAATGTCACGCTAGCTTCTCATCTGTCACGGAAACTGTTTAAACAGAGATTACTTTTCATACGGAGCAGCCGCTCTAAGAAGATTCTTTAGTTAAAAACCCATACAAACCCTTGATTTATTATGGCTTTCTAGCCAAGTGCTTTATTTCTGTTTTGAGTTTCAGTACTTCCTTTTTCCTGTTTATACTTTCTGTGGTCTTGTTTCTTCACATGTTAAGTCCTTAGTAAGAATGTTCTTTATTTTTTCTAAATTAGGCATTTTAGAATTAGGTACCATTCTGTTAGAAATGCCACAGGAATATCCATTATTGTTATATTTAGACCTTTACTAAACATTTTTTTTCTGATTTTTAAAACGAAATCAGAAATTGGCTCACCCTTGTGGCTAAGGAGGCTTGAATAGCTTTGAAAAAATCGAGAGTTTAGTGCCTCTAGTTGATTGAGTAGCTTTTAACTGCTTTTTTTTTTTCTATTTTTTCTTGGTACAAAACAGAATTTCTACCTTAGAATATATTCTTTTTATTCAAGTATGTAGTGGGTGATGTACACCTGATTTGTTAATAATTAAGTGCTTCTTTTTATATGTAGACTATGTAATCTTACAGTATTCAAGTCCTTAATTTATACTTATATCTAATTTTGAATTATGATAGGGATATGCTGACATTTCCATTTAATTAAATTTTGTCTCTTACATTTCTGCCAATTTTGTTTGTATGTTTTTGTGTTGTGGGAGTCATAACAAACTGGGTATGTACTCTAACCTCATTGATCACTTCCCTTTTTGAGATTCCTTTATCTGATCGCTTGTTTGTTCTGTTGTGATAGACCATCTTCCCAGTATCAAAATTCTGGTCAAAGGTGTGGGCTGTTTTTTACCCAAATTATCATTCCTCATTATTGTATAGGAATATTAATTAGTCTTTTACACTCAATATATTGATTGATCTGTTTGTACTGCTATAAGGCTCTTGTTTTTTATTAGATTTCTCTTATGGATTATAAAGTAGATTCAAATCTATTCCATTTATTTATTTTTCTTGAAATGAAATTTTATTCTTGTGAGTAGGATACACCTACTCGTTTTATTAATTAAAAGAGAAATTCAACTACCACAGTATAAAAGAAAAATTCCAATCTATAACAAATAGATTCACATTATTGACAGAAGCCTTAAAATAACCACAGTAGTTGAATTCCCCCCGCCGAATTTCTTAATACTGGAGAAAGATAAGTAAACAGCTTGATTAAGTACCATCTGTGGTCCGGTCAGCTGTCTCCTTCCTGTAGCTGGCAGCAAAAGTAAGTTGCTTTTTAGATACAGCTGCTGCTTCCAGAATACATTGGGAAAACATGTTCTCTAAGAAGTGAGTAGGCAGGGAAGTAGCTGTTATACTGAATTTACTTGTTTGTTCTTTTTTTCTTTTTTTTTAAGGAAAGGTATAGGCAAGGAGGAAAGAGAGCAGAGACAGGCAGGAAGAGAGGAGGAAGAAACATTTTTCTTAATTTATTTAGATGTTCATCATGGTTGTTGCCTACCCCTCTCAACCTGACCCCAGGTCACAAACCTGGGTCCTTGGGATGTACGACTATGCCGTGGCGGATCTAGCCACAGGCTACCAGGAGGCACCTTGTTTGTCTCTTTGTTTTGTTTTAGTCAAGAACAGAGGGATTCAGTTCTATTATTTTAATTACAGTTTATTAAATTTAAATGAAGGATTTTATTTATAAACATATTGTCAAGGTGCACCCTGTGGCTCAGTTAAAGTACAGACCAAATAAAGCCCAGGAACTCAGCTTCAGACCCATGTCTGAGGGAAAACCAAACAACCTGCAAAAAAATGTACTGTTAACGATTGTCCTATACTTAATTTTTTTTTAAAGTTGAATAAAAGACAGCTAAAGAAAGAGTTCTGTGGAATTGCCAACAGAGATTCTGATCCTTTAGGTGATTAGTTAAGACCAGTACTCATTACAAATAAATGTACCTGTCTCAAAACTTAAAGTGTCAAGTTCAGATACCACCATCTTGTCTGCAATAATAATGTGAGAGATTTAAACATTTTAATGAACTCTAGGAACATTGCCTGTGAGAACACGTACTTTATTCAAATCATGATGTCCTCCATCTGACTTTTTATCGGGTCAGCTATTCCATCAGAAATAGGAAATTCAGTTTGTTTGCTTCACTTATTTTTAGTGAACCTCTGTTCGTGCCCAGAGGTGAGTTATTCTTTTCTAATTGTTTTCAGATTCTTCTGAAATGTAGCATTTTCCTTCTCCACAGTTTCCTAGCATCATTCTTTTTCTTCCTAAAATTATGAGAGAATTACCAGTCTCTGGTATTTAGTCCCAATGTGAGTTGACCTAGACAAAGAATATGACAGGGCCCTGCCCTGGCACATAGGACACATGATAAATTCTCCAGTCCTTTGTGATATGCATATTATATGGACTGAAGACTTCAGCTAATTTAAAACAATTAGCATGAAGGAATAGATGATTTGATGAGTATTTATGCCAGGCACTGAGCTAAGTAAGCATTTTCTCATATATTCCTTCTTGAAAAGTTCTTCACTCATGTTGGGCTTCAACTTTTTCAGTATAATTGTTCTTGTAATCTTATCAAATTCAGTATTCTACTTGATAGGAAATTAAGCATATAGGAGTCAAGTGGTTATATGTCACCATCATCTGTTAATGTTTTATCATCTTGCTCGAGCAGTGGACCTGCACTGTGTGTTCCACGTAGCCCTTTATTCTAGAAGTGCTTCCACCGGACACCATTCTTGTGGTGGTTTGAAAGGAGAGTTGCCAGCAGGAATGAAAGCAGGCAGATAGGAAGAGAGAGAGGCAGGAGAAGCACTTTATCTGCTTTATTTAGTTGTTCATCTTGGTTACTCCCACTGATCCCGGGACACATATCCGGAGCCTTGGGGTGTATGTGGACCTTACCCAACCCCTACTCCACCAGCGCGCACTTGACACCATTCTTAGAAATTTAAGTCTTTCCCTGGTTTTGAATCTGTCTTTCCTTGTGTGTGTGTCTAGTCACTCCCTTAGAAGAAGTGTCTGTAGCTGTCTTCTCTTTTCATCTTCATCGGGATGCTTCTTATTGAATTGTCAGAGAATTTTTGTTTTAATATCTCGTGTTCGTTAAGCCATGTTAAGTCATCTTACCTTTCAGACTCTTTGGCCATGACTTTTTTTCCTCTGAAGTTTTTGAGATCTATGCATCAGACTTTTAAGTAAACGTATTCGATTTTGTCCAATGTTTTCTTTCTCTGTAATGAACTTTAATAAGACAGGAAGGTAGGTCACTTTATTCCTTCATCCCCTCAGTTATTCCATAGTAACTTCTTTAAGAGTATCATTTCTCTATTCTAAGAGGTCTTTGATTAATTACATTTGATCCAACTTGTCTTTTACATTAAAGGAAAAGTTATGGTAAGTTTTGCAATGAAAGAGACTTTTTCTGCAGGTGATCTTGAACCAAATCTCCAATTTGGGGTAGGCACAAGGTTCAAAGGCAAGGTCATCCACAGGATCCTCCTGAGGGTGTGTTGTACATTGTACCTAGTGGGTACCAGTCAGTCCTGATTGCTCATTTCCCATCTACAGTGTGGGCCAAGCTGAAACTGCAGAAGGCATCAGAACGATGGCAGCCTGACACAGAGGTGAGTGCTGACATAGCATAGCATCTGGGGTAGTGTCGCGTGTCGCGGCTCCCTCACCACATAGAAGGAAAGATGGCTCCTGGTGCTCTGAGTAGCGAGTATAATGTGACAGTTTTGTATCCACTCTCTTGACATGTAAACCTCATTTATTTGGGATAGTAAATATGTCAGACTTTAAATCTATGTCTTAAGACAGCTTGTACTCTCCCATTTTAAATTGACAAGCAAGAGTACCCAAGGTCTTGTCCTGCCATGAGGATTTATAAGCTAGGAAGCTGAGGATGGTATCATATTTTAAATCTCCTTTGGGGATATCATAAAGGGAGACGATCCTCTCCTGGAGGAGAGGTGTCCTCACTGGTTTTGATAGTCATCCAGACAGCAGACTTCAAAGGTGAGAAGTGACATATATATGAGGTATATTAGCACTTCCTTCTCTTTTAGTCATTGGTTTTTGGTATTTATTTTTTTAACAGAAAAACGCTTTTCAAACTTTCTAATATAAAACTCCACTATATGAAATAAAATAAAGCAGAACTGCTTTAGAAGCGGGGAAGCTCAGCTTTCTTGGCTTCCCACTGCAGTGGCCTCTCGTGCAAAAGTCTAGGGTTCTTGGGCATCTTTTGAAGATTGTCGTAGGCCAGCCTTTCTCACCTAGTGTTCTATATCTTAAATATAGGAAGTGTTTTGAATGAACTCTTTTCTCAGATGTCCCATGAATGGGTCATAACTGGTACCATTCTAGATGCCTCAGAGAGGACTTAGTTCATTACATACAATAGATGTCTTTGAACTTGATTCTTATGCAGAACTCTAGGTGAGAAAGGATGTCTTAGATGAGACCCAATCTCAGGGTCCAAGGATGTGATATGGAATCTGGCCAGGGTCTCAGAGATGGGTTCCAAACAGTTGTCCAGGAGGTGTAGCTAACAGTGTCCCCCTTCCCTTTTAGGAAGAGTATGAAGACTCCAGTGGAAATGTCGTGAATAAGAAGACATACGAAGATCTGAAAAGACAAGGACTGCTCTAGTGTTCAGGGATGTGTTTCAGCTTCTGGGCTTGTCCAGGCTTCCCTAAGATCTGCTTTTTCTATTTCTCCCAACCAAATACTCCTAAAGACTCTTCACTGTATAGTGAAGGCCTGCCGGCAGATTGCAAGGCCAAGATGTTTTATCTTTGTTTTATATTAAAAAAGATTCTGTCGGAAAATAAAACCAGCCCTTGTTCTGAATATGCCTTGATCTGAAGTCCCAGGTAATGGACTTAGTCCTTTGGTTCTTCACACCTTCCTGCATCTCTCACCAGCTTCAATAGCAGCTAATGTTTAAGTCTCTTGTTATGTTACATGTTAGATAAATTTGACCTAACCTCTTTCCCATCTTCCCAGATGAGCCTCACCCCCTGATAAAACCCACTCTGAAGTGTCAGCCATTCGTGCACGTACTAGGGAAAGACAGGCATGGAGAGGGAGCCAGGCCCTCTACTAAGGACAGTATTGTGGCACCAAGGTTTGCTTTTTTGTTTGCTTAAAGATGTTGGGCTGTTTTGGAACGGGCCAGAGGCCCTGCCCTCTCCCTGAGCCTCAGCAGCCGGGCCTTCAAAGGACTAGCACCTGCACTGACTTCACCTGCTTGCTAGTTGAGAATCTGGAGAGTGTTCGGGAAGCTTGTCTGCCTGCTGCCTCTGTAAGATCTCCGCTTGTCTAGAAGTAGTTAACCGTTTTGTGCTCTCCAGCCCAGATAGTCAACATTTCAGTGGCGTTGAACAGCTACCCAGGACCTGTGTCTGGTATCCCAAAGAGAAGGAAGTAGGGCATCCAGCAAGGCATTGATCTGCCTCAGGCAGTCGACTGAAGAGCTGTTAAACGGGCTCCCCACAGCCCCCTTGCCCACAGCCTCAGACCTTCACCTTGTAAGGTATCTGCTCGTAAGAGCCCAACTCCAGAACTGGCCCTCTGCCCACACCACAGCCTGAGCCATCTCCACGCAGCCCGGTTCCCCACCCACCCCACGCTGTGGCACTGCACACCAGCTTGGTATTTTCCTTCTCGGTTCCATCTGTCCCTTGGGCAGCCCCTCACATGTTCACTGTGCTTTGGCTCCGGTGGTTTAAAACCCCAGTTGCCAACCTCTCTGGGGCCTGAGCTTCTGAAGCAGATTGAGAGAATAATTAAACCTAACAGCCAACTAGAAACATTGATTACTAAAAACTGGCCCAACGTGTGAGAAGACTGCCATTGGCAAGAGAGTGAAAACAAGGCCTCGGGATGAGAAATGCAGTGTCCCTCCAGTCTTGCCAGAGCAGTAGCATCAGAGCACGCAAGGAATGCACCCCTTGCTTCCAGCTGTCACATTACTCTCGGCATCCTCTCCGGAGTGGGTACCCAGGCCTGCAGGGTTTCCTGAGGAGCCCTGCTGTCACCCCTGCCCAGGGGGCCACAGTCATCCTGTGACCTGTGTGCCAGAGCAGCCTGGGGGGACCCTGGATTTCCTGATGGGAGCAGTCTTATTTATTGCTTACATTTACCCACATATTTATTTAGTGCCTTCTGTGTGCCAGGCACAGCCAGGTTTACAAACCTTGAGAATTAGATGGAGGCGAGATGGCGGGAGCAGAACCAGGTAAGGATGTCACTGCCTCCATTCCCTCCCAAAGGGCAACTCCCAGCCCCAGGGGACACAACCATTAGTGCAGAGGCAGCAAGCTCCCATCAGAAGTGGCTCTCAGAGACTTCAGCCTGGTATAGAAAGGACAAGATCTCGGCTGAGCCCCCGACCAGGCTGGGGAAGGACTGGACATCTGCTTTCTTGGCTAAAATCTGTGGTTCTTCATCAGTTTAGGACCTCAGATTCATTGGGAAATAATTGAGCTTTCTCCCTAGGAAAATACACAGGCATACACTTGACAGACCACTTCAGGGATTCATCAATACCCAGAAGTCCATCCTTGGTTCCTGAGTCTTAGAAGAGTTTCTTAGACTTGGAGTCTGACCTCTGCCAGGGCACTTTCAGGTAATTCAGCTCCTTATTTGCGAGGCTGCAGACTTACTGAGTTCCTACCCAGTCCCAGCGGGAGCGAAGACACCCCCCAGCCGCCCACACTGGTGCTGCTGATGCCAGAGGCTGCTCCTGGGATGAACCTCGTTCCCCACCTCCCAGCAAAAGCAAATCAGTCTATCCTGCCCCAACCACTCATCCCTTCCCTCCACTGCCTTCTGGTCCCTCCCTGGAATCAGGTGCTGGAAGACTGAAGGGTGTGCTCTGAGGTAACCAGTGTGTTGGAAGGAAGAGAAAAGGCTGAGGTTTTTCTCCCTCTGCATTTATCTTGCTTTTTCTGTTCTGAGATGATAGCTACCTCTCCCCTCGTCCTTCTGTCCTGTCACCAGCCTCACCTCCAAGTTCTCATGGTGGGAATGGGCCTGTGACGTCTTCCCACACTCCCCTTTCCCTTCGCAGCCAGCCGGGAGTTCTCCCATGCCAGGCTCTGGAGGACACTGGCCACCCTCCCTCCCATCTGCAGGGTTTCTGATCCACAAAAACTAAGCATGTCCCACTGACATTTGGGGATGGAGGTCCTTTGAGTTGTCCAAGCTGCCAAGTGGCTGTTTGTACCTCCAGCTGCAGTCAGAGTCAGCTCTGCTTCCTCCTTCAGTCTGTTCCCTGTGTGCCCAGTGGCAGCAACATCAGAGGGCACTCCCAGGGCTGACACCACCCAAGGGAGGAAGGGGCAGCGGGTATCCTCAGGGGCCGCACTCGCAGCCTTCCAGCCTCGTGCACGCACTGCCCTCTGCGCCTTCAGGTGTGCGGGTAGGCCTGCAGCTGGGACGGGAGGGGACACGGACTGTTGGGAATACTCTTGTCAAGCCATGGAAGGTACACAGACTGAAGTCGACGGGCAAGGAGCTAGAACTAACACACGAGGTAACCATCCAGGCTTTGTCCAGCTTTCCAGTTCTGCTGAGTGAATTCCCCCCTCACACACCTGAGTTGTCCCTCCAGTCTCATCTGCCCAAACCAGGGAGAGGAAAGGGGTCTGTGCAGGGGGGCCTGGCCCTTCGCAACACACAGGCACTTGGGTAGTATTTTTTGGCCCTTCTCTTGGCATTTGGAGACTGAGGTCCCTGGGGAGGGCCTGAGCAGAACACTCCAGAATGGCCCAGCCCAGAGGGGGACCTGGCTCCAGGCTCCCCTCTGTCACATCACCCTGGCAGCTGTCACCTGAGACAGGTTCAAGCATTGATGGAGGACTAGGACTTTGAGGACAGGAAAATGGATGGTCCGTTGGCCTTGGGAATGCTGGGACAGGGTCGTGCTCAACCTCTCAGGTTGGGCAAGAAGACGGAAGAAGGCCTTGTCATCTCGGACAGCTTTTTGCCTCGCACAGGAGAACCTGAACCCAGGCTTACCAGACCCATAGAGGTCTGATCCCTCAGCTCCCAGGGAGGCAGAGCCGGGATCCAGATATCCTGCCCTTGGGTCAGCTCTGATTTAAGAACAAGGTGGTGTGTGAACCCTAAATTACAGGGACAAGATGAGCCCTGGCTTCTCACTCTCTCTGTGACCCAGGGTTTCCCTGTCCAGGGTTCTGAGGAAGCCCCTCACCCTTTCACACACACCCCTTTCGCTTCCCACACCTGACACTGGAGGCAAATGAGACCAGATCAGAGGCACCCCGCATGTCTATTTCCTGTCACTGCCCCTGTTCTAGCTCTGTCTCCCATGGGGCCTGGATGCTGCTGTTGCCATGCCAACAATATTCACTCCCAGAAGGGCTGTTACCAGGCTGCAGTCCCCTTTGTGCCTGCCCAATGCCACTTTGCCAGTGTGATTTGTGTGGAGCAAAAAGCCCAGCTATGGGAGCCCTTATTCCCTGGAGGTTGACCTCCTCTGCCCTCTAGCCTCAGTGTATTCATCTGCAGACAGCAGTAACAGTCATTTCTGTTTGCAGCCCTTATCTCAGCGGCCCAGGCCTGGTCCTCCATTCTCCCTGGCCCAGCAGCACCTTGATAGCGGCCACGGGGCTGCTTTGCTCACAGGCATCTGCCCTCAGTCCAGGGACCCAGCTTTTCCCGGACCCTGACCAACCCAAACCCATGACTTGCTGTGCCCTGGGGTAGCCCCTACTTTTCCCTGACCTTGTCACATCTTCCACTTAACAGCCGCCAGCTGGGCCTTTCCTTGGCCTTCACCTTGGCCCTTGTTACTCCTGGCAGTGGTCTCTTTTCATCTACACCAGCTCTCCTGGTTTCACTGGAGGCCCAGATCCCGAAGGGGCATCAGCTGAGCCCCGCTCCTGTCCAGGCGAGCAGCAAATGAAGGAGGAGGGGGCCTCCCATGATGCCTTCACGCCCTGGGAACGGGGCCACAGTGTTCAAAGCTTCCCTCAGATGTGCCGCAGCTTCCTGGAGGGAGTTCTCTCCGCCTGGCAGTGTAACTCCGGGAATATCACTGCAAGGTGGGCATGGGGCTGCGCGGCCCCGCAGTGCGCTAGCCTGAGGAGCGATGCAGGGGCTGGGATGGTGCCACTGGAAGGGCAGGTGACGTGGTGTAGTAAGGTCCTGGGAAAGAGACGCAGGTGAGAGGGAGCCCATATTTGGGGTGCTGGAAGGAGCTGAGTTATGGCTGGGACTGGCTTTTCCCACCATTCTCCAGGACTAGAGGCACCCTTTACACACACCCTCACCAACCCCACCATGATTCCACTCTACACTTCCCACTAGGTGGCCAGTGCAGCCTCCACTGTGAGGGAGGAAATGAGATGGATGTCAGCCTTTGCCTGTGGTCCAACAACTGGGTGCCAGCCCAGCCCCTGGGATCTGCAGTGCTGCACGGAGGTCCCTCTGCCCCTCACTCCTTGAGTCAGCCCCGCCTGCCACCTGCTGACAGCCAAGTGAGCCCCACTGCCAACACACCTGCTCTGACTCCTGCCCCCATTGGCCTGTAAGCGCTGAGGCCCAGCCCCTCCCGGACTCTTCCCCACCCCTTAAAAGCCCTGAGATCTGAGCTCAATTTTCACCCATCCCCCAACTTCTACACCTGTTTGGCTGACCCTGCCTTTGAGGTCTTCCCTCCTGTGGGCTCCCCAGGTCTGAATGTACTTTTAACACACCACCCCATTGGACTCCCCGCCATCACATTCCTGCAATCCCCCACTTTTCCCCACCCAGCTAATCCAGTGCCTCCCCACCCCCCCCACTGCTCCTGTGCTTGTCCAGGGTGGCAGCAGAGGGGGTTCAACTGTGGCTGTCCCCATGCAAAATGTCCCTTGCTCTGGTCCCAGGCCTAGGCTGCCTCATATCCCCAGGCAAGCTGCACCCCACCCAACCCCTGGTGACAAGCCTCAGAGGGAAATATGAGTGTCTGTACACCTGCTGCTCTGGGAGGTGGAGGCAGGAAAGTATGGCGAGTGGTGACTGGGGCCACTGGGCAAGGCGTGCAGAGGTCCCAGCCTCACCTCTGTCTAAATGAGCTCCCACCCCGCACCCACCCTTCTCTGCCCTTTCTCATTCAGGGGAAGATCTGTGCCACCTTCTCCTGTCAAGGTAGTGACTGCATCAAAGGACAGAGAGCTATGGCCAGATGGCCCGAGGGCTTAGACTTCTGTAAGGTGGGCCCTGGCAGTGCTTCAAGGATCGGGGTACTGTCCCCAGGACGTCAGTCTTTTCTCCTCCTGTCATTTGTCTGGAGTTAGACCTGTTGAGAACAGGCTGCCTGGGGTCTAGGCCTCGCCACTCTGCATTAGCCAAAATCCAGGGCAGCAGCTGGAATTTTCCAAGCCTCCAAGACATGCCTTCTGGTCTCTAAAGTCACCATGTATGTCTCTGGGGACTGCTGACTGACCCTGTGTGCTGGGAGCTAGGGGTCCAGGACGGTTCTGCTCAGCCCACGGACACACTTAAGTTCTGCCTCCATGCATCAGTGAGAAGGGCGAGAGCAGGGTGAATGGTCCCCTCTCTTCTTGCAGCTGAAACAGTCCAGCTCAGGCTGCGATGCAGGCCGCAGCCAGGCCTGTGACAGGGGCCCCAGGTGTCATGGAGCCGTGGCTCAGCCCTGCTTCCAGAAGTACTGCCAAGCCTGGAACTCAGGCAGATGCCTCCAGCAGAATGGGAACCTCCACTTCAACTGGGCAGCCCCAGGGTCCACCAGAGGTCCCTGCCCTGGGCCCTGGCTGGGGTTCTGCTATGCTTCTTCCCTCTGCCCTGCTCACATTCATGCTTCTCTGGGTGGACCCAGCAGCTAGGAAGACCCTGTAAGCCCCGCCAGCCATAGGCCCATCCACAACTCTGATTCCTTTGCTGTGTCTTTGGTGAAAGGAGTTTAATAAATTCACAGCTCTAGGCTTAAGCCTCCTCACATCTCCCTCCCAGGCCATAGGCCTGAATTTGGTGCCCTCCAAAGGGCAGGGCCTTGGCCAAAATCCAAAGGAGAAGCTGGGGTTTGTCTATTAAAAATTTAGAAAGAACAACCTCCACCTGACTCCCATCAAGTGGGAAGACCCCCAAGTCCTGTGGGAACAGTTTCTTGCTCCACTTTCCCCAGAATCTACTCCCCAGTCTTTATTTTTCAAAGGAAAGGTACAGGTACAGGAATGAAGACAGGCAGCAAGAGAGAGAAGGAAGAAGCATTTTATTTATTTTATTTAGTTGTTCTCCTCTGGCCCTGGATCTTGAACCTAGGTCCTTGGGATGTATGTGGACTATGTCCAGTGGCCTGATCTACTAGACCACCAGTCTGGACATTAAGAGTGGGACTGGAGGTGTGCCCTGGTGGACAAGTGAGTAGGTTGCTGCCTCTGGCATGACCAAAGTCCACATGCATCCCGGGCACTTGGATTTGGGTCCTGGGTCCAGGAAGAACAATCAAGATGAATAACTAAAAATATAAAACAGAGTTCTTCTTCCTTCTCTCCCTGCCTGCCTGCCTGCCTGCCTGCCTTCCTGCCTTCATTCCTGCCTGTAAAAAAAGAAGAAAAGAAAGAGAGAGAAAGAGAGGGCTTGGCATTGGAGTTCCCCTGTTTTTCCCCCTTTATCTCTAAGAGTCTGAATCAATCCCCTTTCTTCTCATCCCCCACACAGCTTTGAAACCAAATTCAAATGAACCTAAGCTCCACTTGTGCTGTGGGTATTTCCAGGAAAAAGAGACCGTTGGGGAGAAGGCAATGTCTGTTTCTGGAAGAGTTCTGCATATACAAAGTTGGAGTGGTCATGGGGATGACAGTTCCCAGCATAGGGAAGGAGGATAAGAAGCTGGTTAGACCTTTCCCAGCTTTGAGCCTCCAGGTGAGTCAAAGCTGGAGAGAGGCATTCATTAAATAATCAGTTCCTTCACTAATCCAATAACTAAGCAGAACGCCTGGTGTGCCAGAAACTGCTGGGAGTGAGGAGAGGATTAGATACAGACTGACCTCAGGGACTTGCAGCTTGCTAAGATGGTGAGAGACACTTCCGGACCCCTTTAGGTGAGCTGGCCTTTCTGTCCTTCGGGAGCAGCGTCCTGAGCTTCGCTGGGAAAACTGAGGCCCAAAGGAGCTAGGCCTTGCTCCAGTGCATGTGACCCAGAAACCCGGGAGGGAGGTGAGCCACAAAGCGCAGTCAATGGAGAGCTGAGGGCGCCTCCCTGGTCCTCTGTCCCCACCCGGCCCCCGGCAAGGGGGAGAGGAGAGAGACTGGGTCTCAGCAAGCACTGTGTGAACCGGTCACGCCCTCTACAAAATGCCTTCATATCCACTACGTTCCCTCTTCGTTCCCTCTGCCCACGAAGAAGGTGGGACCAGGCACTGCTGGCCACTGTCACACGCGTGCACCTGAGGCTCAGGGAGGAAAAGTGACAGCATGAGGAGTGTCAGAAGCACAGAAACCAGACTCAGACTTTCAGTGGAGGCCCAATTTTATCTCTTGCTAGCTGCAGGACCTTGGCCGAATCACTTACCCTCTCTGTGCCTGTTTCTACCCCTGGAAAGTCGGGGTGTGTGGTGGGGGAACAGGGTCATGATTCTTCCTCCTTGTTCTTTAGGCTGGAGCCCGGTGGTTATTTTGGGAGGAAGAGTTCCACTAGAGGCTAGAGTTGGCCCTGCCATAGTGAGAGGGGTTGAGGATGGAATTGAGGAGAAAATGAAAATGAATTATGTTCCCCAAGGCAGACGTGACCTGGCCCGAAGCCGGGAGCTCTGGTCCCTTGAGGAGTGGAGAGGGTGGGGCAGACGTTAGAATTCTTAGGGAAACCCAGAATAGCAGCTCAGTCTACCCCAGAACCTAAGGAGTTAATGGGGGCGGGGACCCCCTTTCCTGCCTTCTTCGCTCCCCCTCAGCCTCTGTGATTGGCCAGGGCATGCTGGGACTTGCAGGCTGGCTGACCATGGGGCAGTGTGGGGGCCGCTGGGAAATGTAGTCACTAATCTGGACGGGGATGTGATGTCCCAAACCGCAGCGGTGACAGCTCTGGAGGTAGGTGGCAATGGCCAGGGGCTGGGAGCAGGGAAGACAGGGCAGGGCTGGACAGGAGGCAGTGGGCAAGGGATAGGACTCCTCTCCTGCCGCCGAAAGAACCGGACACCCCCCGACTCTTGCGGCTGATGCAATGGGGCCTGCTGGACGGGGTCAGGGACAAGGATCAAAGGGACGCTTTTCCTGTCTTCAAGGAAGAGCATCAGGACATGGGGCCTTGTGCAGGATGAGGCTTTCTTACCCCCAGCTCCATGCAAACACCATGACACCTCCCAGAGAGGTGCCAGCTGGGCTAATACTGCTCTCAGAAAAGGGAGGCACAGCTCCATCCCAGGAACAATGGAACCAGGGCCCTCAGTTCCAACAAGTAGGCTGTACCCCACTCAGGAACAAGGGGATGCCCTCCCAACAAGGGCGGTACAACAACTTCCACCTCCCACCAGGGGCAAAGGATGGCCCCTCTCCCTAGAAACTTAGAGGTGCTTCGTAGAGCAGAGGAAGATGAGACCCACTCGCCTTCTCCCTGCACCAACACCTCTCCTCCCAGCATCTCAGCTCCACCCTCTGAGACAGCCTTCTGGGTAACCTGTTGACCAAAGGGGGCTCCCATCTGCCCTCCCCTAGGGTGTGTCTCTCAGCAGGTGCCAGCATGGACCAGTCGGTGGCGATCCAGGAGACCCTAGCTGCGGGAGAATATTGCGTCATCATATCCTTCCCAGTCCCGGGCCTAGCCTGGCCTATGAAGAATGGATGGGACCGAAGTGTCTGTCTGCTCTCCTCTCTGTGCCACTGGGGGGAAAAGGAAACCAGTGTTTACTCAGTACTTAGAACTAGACTTAGCAAGGTGCCTACTCATTATTCTCCCAACCTCCTGTGAACTTGGGGATTATCCCCATATCACAGACGGGAAAGGCTCAGAGGTACAGCTGACTTGACCAAGGTCACACAGTCATCTGGTGGGCAAGGGAAGGGCAGGGAAAGGCATAGGCTGGGTTGGGAGGGACCTGGCCTCTGGTTTCCTTTGGGTTTCCCTTGACCCTGAGTAGCAGGCCGTGCAAGGTGCGCTCTGTGAGGGAGACAGCCGGCAGAGCCGCCTGCTGGGGCTCGTGCGCTGCCGTCTGGAACGAGGTGGCCAAGAGCATGCGTAAGTGAGGGGCTCGGGTCCTGTTTGTCTGACCCACGGGGCTCTTCACTGTACTTTTTAGCCGGACCTCACCCATCCCTGTGGGGCACAGACCGAGCCTTCTACAATAACTAATATTTAGTGCTTAATATTTTTGACACTCATATAACCCTCAAACTTGATGAGGAAACTTCTCAAGAAGAGGCACTTGACTTACTGGCCCAGATCTTGAGCCTCAGGACTGACCACTTGGGTTCAAATCCAGGTGTTGTGACTTCAGAGCCACATAACCTTGAACAAATAGTCTTATTCTCTCCTTCCTCTATTTGTCCAGATAAAAGATTAAAGTCACTTATTACGGACATGTTTAAAACACCGTGAAACGTAGAAAGTTCACTAAAGGTTGCCTGGAGACACCCCCAGAGTGCACAGCAGCAGAGGGCACATAGAGAATATCCGTCAAATTCTCTCAGCAGAAAATGCGCCCCGGGTCTCAAGGTTAGGAGGGCAGGGCCTTAGACACGTTCTCACATCACAGGTGCAGAAACTGAGGCGCAGGGAGGGAAAGGAAGTGGCCCTGGCCCTGTCACAGGCAGTGCTAGGATGAAATCAAGTGTGTGTTTTACTCACAAAGCGGGAGCACCCCCACAGGAGACAAATTCAGCTTCGATGGCCTGACCATGAAACGGCAATCTCCGATGGGCACGGCGGGTAGAGAGGGATGCACAGCTGGGTCCCACCAGCGCAGCTGCAGGAGCCACGGAGGGAAAATGAGCGCCCGAAGCCTCCACAGTGGGCCTGAGGGACTGCCAAAGGGCCCTGTCCTCACCTCTGCTCCCTGCCCTTAGTCTCTTCCTGTATACACACCGGAGGATGGCCATTACCGGGGATGATGTCTCTTTGGACCAGATAGTGCCGATCTCGCGGGATTTCACGCTGGAAGAAGGTGCCATGGGGGTGGGTGGAATGAGGCCCTCTCCCTGGACCGTTGGTGGGGGTGGGCCAGTGGCAGCAAGGACGATGCTGGGGCTGAGGTGCTCAACTGTGTCTTTGCTTCTTTTCCTTTCCCTCCCCAGTGTCCCCAGATGGCGAACTCTACATTCTTGGTGAGTGGCCTTTTCAGTCTGGGTCCCAGTAGGCATGGGGTACAGGATCTGCAGAGGAAGGAATGGTGTGGAGTGAGCACACCCCTGCTATCCTTACCGTGGCAAGCAAGACCCTCTGGGATCTGGCCTGGCCCACCCCAAGAGCTCGGCGCTCAGCATTCTTCTCTTGCTGCGGCCGCGGGAATCCTCTGGATACTTACATGACGTTAAACGTGACGTCGGCTTATTACCGTCTGTGCGCATGCGCTCTCTCTTCCTGGGCACCCTCGCACCTGTTTTAGCCAACGTGTCAGTGTGGGACTTCACTTTACACTTTACTCTCCCAGGAACACTTTGTTGATGTCCCGAAATTGTGTCTCTCTGATATACCTTCCTTTTTCTCCCCCTTGCCAGCTGTCTGTAGCTTGCCCTGATCTCATTATTTGGAGTGCCACTTAAGTTGTCTTCTCTTCCAGGCTGCAGTAGTTGTGGGTAGTAGCAGTGATGCGAATAGATGGGAATGCTTCGTCAGTTCTTATCTTGTGCCAAGCACTATGCTAAAAGCTTTACTCACGTCATATAGTACTTTCCTCACAACAGCTCCGGGAGGTTTGCTTCCCGGTTTTAGAGACAAGGTAACTGAGGTCCAGAAATTTTAGTATGGACAGAACCAGGATTCAGATTCAGAACCCAGAGTCAAAGCCCACACTCTCAACCACTCTGGTAAGACTGCTCTGCTCATGCATTAGCTCAGCACAAGTTTGTGGGTGCCCAGTATTTCTGTCAGGTGCTGGGGCACCACTGTGAATGAGACATGTCCATAGTTTGACTTCCTGAAGACAGGCCACGTCTGTCACTCTGCTGTTCCTGTGTGCCTAGCACTGTCAGATAGACTGATTGGCAGGCAGCCTCTCTTGTCTGACTCCAGGTCAGAGACTTGTCCTCTTCCAGCTCCATCGGATCTGGCTGTCGGGAGGCAAATTGACTTCCTTTTTTTTTTTTTTTGTAAAGGAAAGGCGCAGGCAGGAATGAAGGTGAGCAGAGGCAGGGAGAGAGAAGAAGAAACGCTTTATTTTTATTTAGTTGTTCCTGCCGGCCCTGGCATGCAAATCTGGGTCGTTGGAATGTATGCAGACTGCACTCTTTGGCTGAAGGCGGCTGACCAAATCACTACTCCACCAGGGCACACCACGACATTGACTTCTTTTAGAGCTTTTCCAGCCCCTCTACAGAGTGAGGGAAGATATTATGTGGAGCTGAGAGTACAAAGGCTTCCTTTATTGTCCCAGCAGCAGCCTTTACTGAAATGCTTTCGGGCCGAAGGGGCTTCGGGAGCTTGGGCTACTGATTCTCCCTTAGAAGCATCTAAGCACCAAACTCCTGGAAGTCAAGGGCTCATTTCCTGCTTCCTCTGCACAGGCTCTGATGTGACTGTCCAGCTGGACACAGCGGAGCTCAGCCTCGTATTCCAGCTACCTTTTGGTTCACACACCAGGACGTTTCTCCAGGAGGTCTCCAGGGCTTGTCCAGGTAAGTAAGACCCCAGGCTCCCTGGGGTGGGGAGAGTGGCTGGGCTGATCTAGCCACTCCAGTTACTTTTCACATTAAAAAAATAATAGTAATTCTGGCGCCCCCTAGTGGAGTAGCGGTTAGATCAGTCTCTGAAAGAGCAAGCCACATGGCCCTGGGCTGGAGTCCCAGGTCCAGAGGGAAACAACCCTTGTGAACAATTAAATAATAAAAATGAAAGACTTCTTCCTCCTCTCTCTTTATGCCTGCACCTTTTCTTTAAAATCAAAAAATAATTATATTGAAGGAAACTTGCATTATAACATTCTGTAGGATTAAGGTGTGTATCATTGTAAATCAACATCTATATAACTACGTTAGGCTTCTCACACTTTGAATTTATACTCCATAGGTTCCGTGCCCTCTCAGAGAAGCTGGCATGAGGCCTTGGTGCCCCTAGACTTCTGGCCAAGCATGGTGTTTGCCTTTCAGTTTTCCTTTTTCTGGGCCTGGGTTTTATCTCCTTTGCCCTTTTCACCCTGGGCAGGGTTGCACAGGGTAGATTGTGATTCTGATGCTGCATCTCTTACAAGTCGACAGGATTAGCAGCTTCAAGATGACCCTCTTCCTCTGCCGGCCATAGCTGGAACCAAGGGAGCTGTGTCCTCTGGGCTTTCCTGCCTGGGAACCCTGCTCTGTCCCACAGTGGGGCTGAGAACATGATCTAGCTTCGGCCTCATAGTGAGAGGTTAGTGGCCTCAAGAACAGAATTTGTTTAGAGCGAGAGATTAGCCAGGCAAGGCAAGGAGGGTTTGTTCACAACCGAGGATCAGGCTCAGAGCATGCAAATTTGGGCCACCAGGTGCTGAGGCGTGGGTTTTTACCCAGCGCTGTACCTGGTTTCCCTTCAAGCCAACATCTTGTCTCTGTGGGCCTGGAGGGGGAGCTCCCTTCTAGTGTGGTCTTGCCTTGGAGTCTGAGTGTCCAGTTCCAGCTGAATCTAGTTCACCTGGTGGGCCAGGAAGGAGACTGGCTTGGAATAGGAACTGGAGGGACCTGGGGGAAAGGGGGCAGCATCAAGATTACAGCGCCTTGAATGCCTGGTTAAGGGGTTAAATTTTCGCTCTACAATCAGGAGGAAATTTATCTCCAAATCTTTAATAAGGAGAGCTTGTTTTATGATTATATTAGTAGTGGTACGAGGAGTAATAGTCGTCATAAAAGCAAAGCTTGTGGACTTTGAAGCTACAGGCTCCTTGCATCTGAAGCCTATTTTTCCTGCCCTGTGTGACTGAGGCAAGCTCCCGCTCCTCTCTGAACCTGAGATTTTGGGCTTGTGGATATGAAGAATATCTCACTCGAGTGAGAATCATGTGAGATGACACAGGTGAAGGCCCAGCTCAAGCAGGAGTTCAGAATAGTGTTTCCTTCTGTGTGAGCGAGCTCATCGTCTTGACAACTTGCTGATTTTTGGTGTTAGACACTGTTGTAAGAACTTTTTCACATAGTATCTTAATTATATATTGATTTGTTTTATTTTATTTTTTTTTAAAGACAAAGTACAGGCAGTAGTGAGAGCTAGTAGGCATAAAGAGAGAGGAGGAAGAAGCACTTTTTCATACATTTTTAATTTAATATAAATTAAAAGACATTTTATTTTTTTACTCTATAACAGAATAGTGAATACACCAGATTGCATTTTCTCAAATGGCAAATGAGACAAAAGAGAACTCTTTGATTCTCTTTGATTCCTGAGAAGCTCACTATCATCTGTCTTTTGAAGGGTCCAGCTCCTTATGGCATCTGTGCTACTGCCCACGAGGATACTAGTGGTGCTCAGTTGAAAGAACATTTTGCTAAGTTGTTCTATCATGGGTCTTGCTCAAAGTGTTCACCTTTTGCCTCTAGTCTGTTTTGCAGCATTTGATCATGTTTCTTCATTGTTATGCATGGGATCTGACCACGGAATAGGTTTTGTGTACTCATATGAATGTCCACAGAAGGGTGGTAGCGTCCTGTAATCCTGCCATCGGATGTCAAAGCAAGCTCTATTTCCAGTGATAGTCATCTGGAAGAGAAGAATGCGTAGATTTCTGACAAACACAATATGGGGTTCAATTTTGCACTGGAAATAAATGTTTCAAGATAGTTCTATTTGATATCACCCATTTTACTGCTGCTCATGGCACAGTGGAAGATGTTTGTTAGGCGGTATGGCAAAAGATGACTTGAAGAGAAACTGCTTTTAAAATATGCTTCTAGACATACTTATTTTCATTCCTTGACAGCTGCTCACAGCGAGCTTGCCATCTTGCCTCAATCTCACTTTATTTTTATTTAGTTGTTCACATTAGTTGCTCTCCCCCGGCCCTAGGTCTTGAACCTGGGACCTTGGGATAGATGTGAGACTCCTCCCAGGGTACTGGACCACTAGACCACCACGGTGCACCCTGTTTTAGTTTTGTTACTCCTTCCCCTGGCCCCACTCTTGAACCTGGGTCCTTGTGCTTGAAGGGCTGGCGCTTTAGCTGCTGAGCACAGGGATGCACCATATAATCTTACTTGACTGATACCACCACCTTAAAGATAGCTGTTATCAACATCTCCATCTTACAGATGGGAAAACTGAGGCTTAGAGAGGTGAAGCACCGCATACATAGCTGGTCAACTCTAGAGCCAGGGTTAGACAAGATTAGTCTACTCCAGAGTCTGAGCTCTTGAGTTTTGCTCTAACATTCTTGCTTATGTCACCTTGTCCCATCTAAGTGACTCAGAGAAGGCTTCATGTAGGAGGTGACATTTAAGCTGAGACTTGAAAGATGAATGAGTTGATTCCCAGGCAGGCAAAACAGCATGTTGTGCATCCCCGTTGGTGGGACTGAACTTGGGTAGAAGGAATATTAGGAAGTATAAGCCAGCAAAGCTACTAAGAAAGGGTCTTAAATAATCAATACTGCACTCCCTGGTGGCTCAGGCACTAAGCTGGCAGCTGGGGCTTAGATCATGTAAAGCCCAGGGTCCCAAGTTCTCAACCCAGGGCCGGGGTTGGGGAGTAAACAACCAAAAATAAGCAAATAAATAAAAGTTCTTCCTCCCTCCCTCTTCCCCTTCCTCCCTCCATCCATTCCTTCCTTAAAAATGCTTCTTCCTACTCTCCCTTTGTTTCTCTTAAAAAAAAAACAAATTCACCAACAAAGAACTTAGACTTTTTGCCCTATAGCTTGTATAGAGCTGCAGAAGTTTTAAGCCAAGGAATGACAAGGCAGGGTTTGCATTTGCAGGCTGGAAAGTTTCCTCTGGCAACTGGTAGGGAAGGGGGAACTTAGAGCAGGGGGATCATAGGAAATGGATTGCAGTGCTTTAGATATAATAAAGGAGGCTTGGGTTGGGTCTGGGAAGGGGGTGGGAAGACAGGATGGACGCAGGATGAGAATGAAGGTGCTATGGGGGCAGTCAGTTTGGATTGTCCACAGCTTCGTCCCAGTGGCTAGAATAGTACCTGGCATATAGTAGGCACTTCATAACTATTTGCTGAATGGATGAACAGCTTGGTACCTGGCTGTGAGAATGGAGTGAGAGCAGCCGAGGATGACTTCCCTCTTTTAGGCTTAGGTATCTGTCAGTCCCCTTACTTGCTCTTCCTTCTGGGGTCCACACATGTGATAACAAGCAGGGAAATGGTACTAACTCAACTTCTCTGAACAACTGTCAAATGCAGACATCCTCGGCATAGGAGGGAACTGTCAGAGCTTACAAACTCAGGAAAAGCCACCGGCCCCACCCTTGGATTACAGGTGAAAGGATGATGTTACAGGTGAAAGGAACTCAGTTTTTCCTCCACCTAGTCTTTAGTGGATAATGTCAGTGGGCAACACAAAAAGGCAGGAGTAGAGGTGTCTTGGCCAAGAGACCACAGTTAGAGAAAATAACTAGCTAACATTAATTGAGCACGTACTATGAACCAGATATTTTTTTTCTAGACACCTAGATAGTGCACAACAATAATTTTCTGTTCACTTTTTTGGCCAATACTGTTTTATGGACAGGTAATCTGACACCAGAAAGGTAAGTAAGTTACCCAAGATCTTTCATCAATTAAAACAATGGGGCCAGGTTTGGAAGTCCAGCTTCAAACTCTGAAGCCCAATCATCCAGAGATCATAGTTCAGATCCCACTCTGTCACTTCCTGGAAGTGAATGTGGACAAAATATTTATTTTTTCCGGGCTCGGAGTTTTTGTTTGTCCAGTGGAAATATGAACTTGCCTTACCTACTACTCCAAGAGCTTTTGTGAGGATCGGAAGAGGACTTTCACCTGTGTGGGTTCATGAACGTAAATGCTGAAAATATTTGAAAAGTTGTGTCTGTCCATGTCATAGGACTGGGAGCCAAGTTCTCTCCCTGCACATCTGATTCAGTTCAGTCAGGTTCCCACAGCTGAAGGGGAGCAAGTAGGATAGCAGAGGAGTTAACTGCAGATGTCTGGGAGTCAGGTCAATCTGGTTTGAGCGACAGGCAGAGTCACCTCAAACATTTCTAGAAAGTAGTGATAATCCGGTTAAAGGGGCAACCAGAGGACATGTTTTGAAGGTATGTTTCATAGCAAGCACACTGCTTTTTACTTAGAGTGTGTGTTTATTTGGAGATACTTGTAAGCTGCTGATGGAGATTATGGGTGGTGAAAACCCCAACACAACCCGCTCCTTTCTACTGACACTATTTAAGTCTCCATTCAGCCACTTTATCTTGTCTGAGACCTGAGACCTCACCTTTCTTTCTTTTCTTTTTATTGAACAAAAAGGTACAGGCAGGAATGAAGGCGAGTAGACAGGCAGTAAGAGAGGAGGAAGAACTTTATTTTTCACTTAGTTGTTCCCAGTGCCTGTTCCTGGGAGCCCGGGACTCAAACCCAGGGGTACCTGGTCTGTGTTCTTCGTAGGCGTTTGAGGTAACCGCTGCTCCACCCGGGCGCGCCAGACATCACCCTTCTGAGTTCAGTTGCCAGGGGATAACTTCCCTACCTCCTAAAGTGCGTTGTGAAGATTAAGGAGTTCATATGTTTGTGAAGTGCAGACCTTGGCACATAATTATCACGAGGTCATAAGAGAGGCACGGGTCTACCTTGGAAGGACACTTTCGTTTTAACATTTGTGATTGCATTGGAAGCTCTAATCCACTCCCTGAGCGAGGGATATGGGCTTGGAGACTCCGGAAAGACTGAGGCACCGGCTCACCGTCCTATAAGATGATGCAGAGATCGAACTGGCTTTCCAAGCCCCTGGCTCAATATGCCCTCTTTGCTCCTACCACAGGCTTCGATCCTGCGGCCCGGGATCCTGAGTTCCTATGGCTGTCTCGATACAGGTGCCACGAGCCGGAGCCCGAGTCGCCCACGCCGCGCGGTTGGAATTCGGCCCCAGGTACCTGGCCGCGGCGCGCAAGCATTGGCCGAGGCCGGCGTCGGTCTCCGAAGGGCCGGTGGCGATTGGAGGAGGCCTGGCTGCAGGGGGCGGGCTCCATATTGATTAGGGGCGGGGATATGGAGCAGACCGGCCTTCGATTGGCGCAGGTGGCTCGCGGGGGCGGGCCCCTCTGGGGGCGCGGCGGGCGGGGCGCGCGGGCAGTGTGATGAAGAGCTTGAGGAAGCTGCCAGGGAAATGTCCGCCGCCGCCGGCTCTCGGGAGCGCGACTCTGCAGGTCCGGAGGGCGCTGGGGAGCTGGGTTGGGGCCCTGGGCCGAGGGCGGCCGCGGTCCTGACCCTCGGGTGGGTAGGGTCTGTGGGTTGGCCGGTGGCACATGGCGCAGAGATCAAGGTCCTGACCCTTTGGAGTCGGGAACACTGGGGCTGAAGGTCCGTGGGCTATTTATTCTCAGCCGGGCGTGAATAGGGCAGGGAGGTGGCACCGACCTACCCAGGAATCCAGAGTCTAGGCTTGGAGTAAGGTCCCGTTCCTGACTCGTTGTGCGACCTGGAGCCAGTTGCTGCCCATCTCTGAGCCTCAGTTTCTCCATCCGGACGTCCAGCCAGTTCCTTCAGTCCGGGCCTCCCGAGTTTGGCTTGTGTGTCGGTGCACTCCCCATGACAGAGCCTTCCTTGGGCAAAGAGTGGTGTGTGTGTGTTGGGGCTGCCTGACTCTCCTGTGGGGCCTCAGCCCCCGTGATAGGGTGGACAGTGGGCAGACCCAGTGTCCAGGAGCATCCTGTCCTCCCTGGGACTGGAGGCCAGGATGGGGTTACAGGTGAAGGGAACTAGGTTTTTTCCACCAGGCTTTGGTGGATAATTCTTCGTAGTACAAAAGGCTGATTGTTGAGCAGGAGATTGTCTTTCGGAGATGGAGAGGCCCAGGACTGAAATTTGGGTCAGTCTGGGGCTGTGGGAGGACCAGCAGACCTGGGTTTTCTGTCGAGCACTGGGGTTTTCCGCACGGGCTCTTGGGTGTTTTTTTCTCCTGGGTGTAGCTCCAGGTACCTGAGACTTGGGCATGACCACGAGCATCCATTTGTGCTCCTTTCGTCAGCCATTTGCTGGAGATGAAGAGGCTGTCAAGTAGCTGTTTAAAGTGTGGGCCAGTACACCACTCACTTACTCTTACAAGGCTTGAAAAGTACAGGGGGCGGGAAATAGCTGGTTGCACAAGTTTGTAAAATGAGAGCAAACAAGGTGAGAAAGACTTCCTCAGTGCTCATGCTTTTGCTTCCTTGCAGCCTCCACAAGACATTGGTCGAAGCTCCTGATGGTGCTGATAGTTACATCTCAGCTCACTTGAAGTGCTGATTTGGTGGCAGCTACTGCCTCACTTTCCATGACATTCTGGGCTATGATGCTGGGACAGTTGAGAGGTTAAGATTCAGAACATATCTTCTCCTTTCCCCTTTAAAAGAGGCTCCAAGAATCTAGACAGTGGGCAAAAGACAGACCTAATGGTAACAGAAGGAGATTACTTCTGTCTTCTCAGCCAGTACACCCTACCCAGGCCATTTGAGCCTCATTCACTAAGTAGAGGGATAGTTTTGAAGCCAGGTACCTACTTCTGAGTGGTAAATGTGCAGAGATCTCAGAATCTTTGCTTTCCTTACAAAAAACAAAAAATAGCTGCATGCTAGTGAGGAATTATTGTCAAGGTTTTGGTTTTGGTTTTATTTTCATTAACATTTTTTAAAAATTACTTTTGATTTTAGTTTTAGTTTTAAAATGATTTTTCCCCATCATAATCCCTTTTGGGGTTATACTGTTAATTGCTAAGTTGTTTGTATTAAGTACAAACTGGGTACCAAGCCCCCAGTTCTGTTTGGGTCAGCTTTGTTTCCAGAGATGCTCTGGCCTTAGAGAAGAATTGCATCTACAACAGGAGGAGCTCTTGGGTATGTTCTGGACACTCCAAGCCCCAGGCGGAACAGGTTGTGGGTTGGGTTCTTCCTTTATGCATGTGATCAAAATACCCACTTCCTGAGAGCCCGGGAACCAACCCGAAGCAAAAGGCCACTCAGGAATGCTTTTTACAGTGCATGCCAGGAAAACAGCGCTCCTCTTGGAACTGACGGTCTGAAAGAGAGCGGGTGGTCCATAAGTAGACATAGGAGAATCCAGGTTAGTCCAAAAGACAGTGGTCCTTGTGGGATGAGCTAAGAGTAAGAGCTCCTTAAAGGACTAGGTCTTTGCGGAGATTGGCTAAGGTGAATCTGGTCTCAACTACTCATCTTTGCCTTGGAGAGAAAGAAAAGATCTCACTTTGGTGCTTCTTTCTAAAATGTCCATTCTTTTTTATTTGTCTCTGCTGAATTCCTGCGTATGGGGCCATGCGTGGTGAAGACTAGGGGAGAGTGAAATGCAGCGAGTTTCGGTTGGCGTCCATGTCTTAGGTTCAGACGGTGTCTTGGAACTAAGCTGTGGCGTTGAAGTGAGATGCACCGCTCTGCCTGTGGCAGCAGCCCGATGGATCTCGTAATCATCTTGACCTCTTCACTTGCACTTGTGAAACTGTAGCTGTTGTCATAGGGGCTTTTCTGCACCTCCACTTATTTATCTGATCGTGATGTAGCTCGCTCTTTCCTTAAAAAGAAATGAGGTGCCCTGGTGGAGTAGGGCTTGGCTTCTGTCCACATCCATCCCAAGGTCCTGGATTTGCGTCCTGGGGATGGGGGAACAACAACCAAGATGAACAACTACATAAAGTAAATGAAATGCTTCTTCCTCTCTCTTCCTATCTGCCTGCCTCTGGTCACCTTCATTCCTGTCTACACCTTTTCTTTAAAAAAAGGAAGAAGGAAGGAAGGAAGGAAAAATGCTTCCTTATTTCTCTCTAGCAGCTGAAGGTATAAATCTCCAGAAAACCCCTTAGGGGATCCTGTGCAGGGCTTGGACCTGGTCCAGAGTCCCCTTGTCAGGTATTCACCTGCCTTTCATCCTGGGCACGTGCCAAGACCTGGAGCTGCTGGAGCTGCGTTCTGGAGGGTTCTGAGCTGCGCAATGGAAAGAGTTACTCAGAGGTCCTGTTGGGGCTATTCTGGGCTAATTTAACAAAGTGGTACCAGCAACAAATTTTGATTTTTTGAAGTGGTTTTCTCATTCATGGTTGATTCAACACGAGCCAGCTTTGTAGTAACTCAAATTTAGAATGAGATGCGCCATGAATATTTTTCCCCTGGACCCAGGAAGCAAAGTATTAAAGTGTTTGGCCTGAGAAAGGAAATGGATGCTATTTATACCTCGGGGTGTAATATAAAGGGTAACCTAGATTATTAGGGCCGAAGCCAGAGGAAATGTTGGAAAAATAACCCCTGAGAGTTGTTTTCTCTCTTTCTGCCTCTCTCCTTTCTTCCCTCCCTCCCACCTCTCTCCTTCCCCTCCTCCCCTCCCCACCCTCTTCCTTGCCCTCTCCCTCTACCCTTTTTCAGCTCCCCTCCATCCTTCTCACTAAAATCCTGGAGCCTGTCGGTATTAATCAGTAAAATCTGTGTTACCAACTTGTGCCTCTGGCCTGGAGAAAATGAACTATCCTAGAGGTAGAATTGTGGCCCATCCTCTACCTTTGTGGGAAGTGCTCTAAGCAAATTTCATTTGGATCATGTTGTTTGTTTAAACAAAAGAACTGTGTTCAATTTTCTTCCCCCTTTTGTTGTTAGCTTCTCCATTTTCTTTGTCCCACTTAACCTCAGTTTGTTTCTGGTACAGGAGAATGCCCAGAAGGCTTTTCTTTCCTTCTAAAAACAGTTTGTTTTGGAACTCTTCAGTGGGAGACTAGAGCCGGAGAGGTGACCCACAAACATTCAGTTACAAGTGGAGCTTTGCTCAGAAAACCGTCTGGGACAGAGCTGGGGAAGAGGCTGGCGTGTGTGTTAGGGAAGACAGTGTTAGGACACAGCCTGCCTGCTAACTGATTTGCATTTTTCTTTGCTACTTACATTGTACTGTAACGAATCCACGGTCTTCACCTGTGAGCTTGCACTGAAACCAGCAGATGTGATTGATGAAGGTTTCAAAAAGCCTAGGTCCGTGAGGCCCGGGTACTTTAGTTTTCATTGCCCCCTTGTCAGTGTTAGACATGTCTCTTGGACCTGCCTCAGTTGTAAAAGAGGGTTGAATGTTTGCCTCCTGGAAGGTCACATAGGATGTAGGAACGCTGCCATGAGGCGTTGCTTTTGTTTAGGACACACATTAGATGTTGCACACATCTGCCCAAGAGCTGAGAACCTGGCTGCCTTTTTTTAGGGCCTGTACTAGGCTGTTTTTTCCCCAAATAATCTCCTTTTCATCCTTCCCTCAGTTTCCCAGTCTTCCCTCCCCTCTTACATCTAATTACTAAATTCTGTCCATTCTTTTAGTACAGCTCCTGCTCTGTCTGCCCACATTT
Source organism: Solenodon paradoxus (assembly GCA_004363575.1). Classification (NCBI taxonomy): domain Eukaryota; kingdom Metazoa; phylum Chordata; class Mammalia; order Eulipotyphla; family Solenodontidae; genus Solenodon; species Solenodon paradoxus. The sequence continues at coordinate 203,004 of RJWH01001657.1, forward strand.
AAAAATCCTCGTGTGAGTTCATGTTGGTATCCTTTTACTTGAGCTAGTGATGTGGTCTCTTACAAGTCTTCCCCATCTAGAACTCCTTTTCCCTTAGGAGTCTCCTTAAGCACATGACTTTGTTCGTGTCTTTCCATTTTGTGTGTGAATCTGAATGTTCCTGGCATGTGAGGCCCGCACTTTCTGGCTTCAGCCCGCCTTCTCTTGTCTTATCTGCCACAACCCCCCTTCATCTCCTCTGACTTCAGACTTGCCAAGTATTTCTGGATAAGGCCCTGTGCTTTTTCATCTCTCTGTTGACTACTTACTTATCTCTATTATACAAGCTCTAACTGGGTTTTCTTAGCATTTGGCATTCCCTCTTCTGCAAGTGCCAGCCTTTTGCTTGTACTCAGTAGGTGCTCCAGGTCATCTTTGAGCCTAGAGACCCATGCAGCTCAGAGTGCTTTGTCACCTGACCACCTCCTGCCCCTTCCTCTTTGAGCATGCTCTGCACTTCTTCCCCACCCTAGCCCTTCCTGGTTTGCTCTTGCCCACTTCTCTTTCAGCTTTATCTCCATACCACAGGCAGTTCACAGAAGGTCCAGTGAAAGGAGAGTCTGGAGGAAAGTCTAGTCTTCTCTCCCATAGCCTATCTCCATTACAATCTGTTGCCAGAAAGTAATTGCACTGTGATCTTCCTCCTTGAAAGCAAAGCTGGTCCTGTTTAGTCCTTGCAAACCTGAATTGAATTTGCACAGGATGCAGAATGACTTTTGAGACCAGTGCTTATAGGTTTGCAGGAGCACTGGATATGTTCTTTTAGAGATGCCTCTACCCATTTAAAATGCCAAAAATCTATGGTACTTTTTTTTTTTTAAAGGAAAGGTGCAGGCAAGAATGAAGGTGAGCAGAGGCAGGCAGGGAGAGATGAGGAAGAAACACTTCATTTTATTTTTTATTTAGTTGTTCACACTGGTCGTTCCCCTCCAGACCCGGGACTCAGACCCAGGAGTGTATGGCCTGTGCTCCTTCAGAGGCTGTTGACCCAACCACTATTCCACCAGGGCACACCTTTTTATGCCATGAGATAATAGGCAATGTTGTTTTTTTTTAAAAAAAAGAGGAAAAAATAAGAAAGAGAAGAAAACTAAGAAGCATGGTTATTGTACTTTTAAGAAAGTAACAGAACTATTTGGGGAGGGTTCCAGGCTGAAATAGGAAAAATGGTTCTTTCGAGTCTTTTTTAATGCTGAATATTCCACGTGAAGAGTTGCTCTCGAGAGCTCTCTGCTTTGTATACTCTGCACTTAGCTCCCCTTTGTCACAGGAGCAAAATCCAAACTCCACATGGCATTCAAAGTCATACAGTTTGGTCCTAAATATAGATAGTACAAATTCACTCCTAATAAAATACTGCCATATTCCCCACTGTGTGGCTCACGCAGCTAAGGCACATTCTGTGGAACCCAAGGACGTGGGTCTGAGACTCAGGCACAGGGATGGGAGGAAATAATGCTGTTTATAAATAATAATAATGTATTACTGTCAGTTACATTTACTAAGCACTTACTGTGAATCTGTAGGCTATAGTTTGCTACCAACAGTTTGTAAGGTGAGTCCATTTTTCAGATGGAGAAAGAAGTCAGAGCAGGTGGGTAATGTGACTGTGACCAGTCACCTGGTCAGTGACAGAGTTGAGAACAGAACACGTCCTCTCTCAGTCTTCTGCTTGAGCCCTCACCCCTCCACTCTTATTTGTATCCCCTGATGCTTCTCAATCAAAACTTCATTTCTACATGTTTGTAGTATTTATTGTTACTTATTTCTGAGCATACATGATGCTATGTCTTTGTGTTGAAATTATTTCCTCTGCCAGGAATGCTTTCTGAGCCCCATTTTTTCATAGTTATATAGTTTATTTGTAAAGAGTATAAGTTCTTTTTTATTTTTTTAAGGAAAGGTACAGGCAGGAATGAAGACAAGCAGAGGCAGGCAGGGAGAAAGAGGACGAAAAAGCATTTTATTTTATGTAGTTGTTCATCTCGATTATTCTCCCTGGCCCCGAGTCTTGAACCTGGGTCCTTCGGGTATGTGGACTACTTCCAGTGGCCTTATCCGGTGGGCCACCAGGGCATGCTAAGAGCATTCCTTAGATTCCTTGGATTTGAATTTGGCTGCTTGTGAATTAGCAGTGTGTTCTTTGGTGAGTTATCAGCCTCTCTTTGTTTACCTCCTGGTTGGTGAAGCGCAGATGATCCCAGCACTGTCTCGAGGCGTAGGTCTCTTGCTGGTATTCTGTGCCCGTTTTAGACTGAGAGCACGTGGAACAGCCCCCTGCTTGTGTGCACGCAACATGGCGACATGGATAAATGTTGAACTAACCCACTTACTCCTGCCTGGTTGAACCTTCAGGTATTTTGCTGACATGGTTTTACGGGTTTTTGTCGTGTGCTGTAAGTAGTATGTGAAGGCCAGTCACTGGAGAGATAGGAAGGGCACCTCCTCCTAAACCTGTCTAGTTGATGCTCAGGAAGGGTAGGACGTGGTCTCCACCCAGTAGTGACAGCCACACACCTACACATCCTGTGGAGAACACGGTAGTGCATTTGTTTTGTTACCCAGACTTAGTGCTTCTCTTCAGCTAGGGCTTACCCCTAAGAGTTTATGGTTTTATGAGACACGTGCACATGTTTGCAAAAGGGGAGGCTGTAGAGTCAAGTAGATCTGTTTTTTGTTGTTGTTTGTTTTGCTTTTTTTTTTTTTTTTTAAAAAAAAAAAAAAAGTATAGGCAGGAATGGAAGGTGAGTAGGCAGGCAGACAGGAAGACAGAGGAGGACCAGGCATTTTATTTTTGTTTTACTGGTACATCTTGGTTGTTCCTCTCTGGCCTGGGACACAAACCTGGTTCCTTGGGATATATGTGGACTGCACTCAGTTGGAGGCAGCGGACATACCCCCCCCCTTCACCAAGGCACACCAGATCCGGGTTTAATGTCAGCTGTGCCGTTTGCAGACTTGGCTCTGTGTCCTTGGGCATGTCTGCTATCTGCTCTTGGTCTCAATATTCTTATTTGTAAAATGAAAGAGCATGTGAAGCACTTAGTGTAGTACGTAGCTCTAGAGGGCACTTGCCGTTATTCTGAGCGCAGTGGGGTTCAGGGGTGCTAGAGAAAAAGGGACACCCGGTGGTGTCTGCTGGGGCCCAGGAGTTGTGCTGGGCTCTTGATCCACTTAGATTCCCTGTGTGCTTTGGCTTCCCTCTAAGTGTGGCGGTGCTCTCATTTTGCAAATGAGGAAACAAATTAAGTAATTTGCTTATGAGGTAATAGTAGAGCCCTTACGACAGCCAGATCTATTTTATTCCAAAGCCCATAGATTTTTCCAAAACACTAATTTCTCTTGATGTACCAAACGTTAGAAGACCTTCAGAGTCCTGAGAGCTGACTGAGGATATAGTGTGGGTGGGAGGGCTTTGTGAAGGAAGAGGTGGGAGTTGAGACTGGGCTTTCAAGGAGAGCTGGCCAGAAGGTAGGAGGGACTTCATAGGGAGGCAGGCGTGAGGGCGGCATGCGCGGGATCCTGTCTGTGTGGATTGAGCTGTCCTTGAGTCGTGGATTGATGAAAGAACAGGTGCCAATTTGCAAAGGGCCTCACACCAGTCCAACCAGTTTGGACTTTTAAGGTGCAAGCAGTGGTGTAAACATGGAAAGTTTTAGAGCAACGAGAGATGAAACCAGAGTTTAATCGGGTCAAGTCCAGAGACTAGTTTGAGAGAAGCGGAAAGATCTCTTAGTGGGAAACTCTTGAGATAACAAGTGGGGAGAAAATGGCCTGGAGGAAGGAGCTGTGGGAATGGAGAAATCATGACCCACTGACTCTGGGGTCCCACAGGGAGGGATGAGTGACTGGCAGGATTGCAAGTCTGGCCTGAGAATGATGGTGCTGGTCACAGAAGGAAGAACTCAGGGAAAGGGCCCAGAAGTCTCAGAGTTTGAGCTGGGACCCACGTCTGACAGAATGTCTTGTAGAAATGCCCAATAGACAGTGGAGGGACTGAACTTGGGCAGAGCTGGACAGCACTGTTTAGAATTGACTGTGATGGCTGATGGTTGCTTTTTGTTTTGTTGTGTGTTTGTCCCTGGCCCCAGGTTACAACCCCAAGTCTGTGGGCTTTATGTGGCCTCTACCGCTCAGACTGGTGGTTCTTGTAGAGAAGAAATAACAAGTACTAGGTCTGCATGTTCAATATGGTAGCCACTAGCTACATGGGGCTATTTCAGTTTAATTAGGTAAATAAAAATGCAAAGATCAGTTTCTCATTCTCTGGAGCTCTACTTTATATATTTAGGTCAGGGTAGTGGCTATTGTTTTGGGCAGTACATTTCCATGATCACACACTGTTCTGTTGGGCAGCAGCGTCTAGATCTTGGGGAGTACCTAAAAATAACTAGGGGACTCTCAGGGAACTACAGCCAGAGGACAGAGAGAGCCGTTGAATCAAGAAGTCATATTGCTGCCTCTTGGACAACTGTGAAAAGAAATGGGGTGCTTGGACTTAGGTTTCTATTTACTTGTGTGACATCATGTTCTAGCCAAAGCTCAGACCCGAATCCGTGGTGGACGGGACTGTGAAGTGCTGAAAGCGAGGCTTCGCGCAGCGTTTGTTTTGTAGTTGTGCTCCTTCCACAGATCCTGTTTGGCCATGAGGGAGGGAGAGCTTCAGCTAACCAACGGAAAGAAGGCAGCAGCCTCTCCACGCAGATGCTATTATCTTCCTTAAGCTGAGGAAGCTGAAGCTTAGAGAAGTCAGATAAGTCGCTAAAGGTCGCAGAGCCGGTGGCGGAAGGGCCAGAAGTGGAGCCGAGGTCTGTGACGAGGCCAGTGCTGTGCAGTGGGCACAGACTCCAGGGTTTATTCACATAGTAACATTTTATTTGTCTTTTTAAAGGAAAGGTGCAGGCAGGAGTGAAGGTGAGGAGGCAGGCAGCAGAAGGGACAGGAGGAGCTTCATTTATAGTTTAAAGTAGCTGTCACACGATGTTGCCCTTGGTCCTAGGACCTTGGGTTGTATGTGGGACTGATCCCACGTGTACCAGACTGCTAGGCCACCAGGGCGCACTATTACTTGCTTTTAATTTTAGCTTTTCATCTTGGTTGTTTCCCGCCATCCTGAGACACAAACCCTGGTCCTTGGAATGTATGTAGACTGCACTCGGCCAGAGGTGGTGAACCTAACCACTGCTCCACCGTGGGCGGGGGCCGGGGTGGGCACGGCTGTTTGTTTATTTTTTAAAGAAAGCTACAGACAGGAACAGAGGCAAACAGAGGCAGGCAGGCAGGAAGAGAGAGAGGAAGAAGCATTCCATTTTATTTTTATTTAGTTGCTCATCTTGTCTGCTCTCCCTGTCCTGGGACAGGAACTGGGTCCCTGGGATATATGTGGACTTTGCTCAGTGGGAGCTACTCCACCAGGGTGCATCCCATATGTACTGATTATGCTAAAAGCATTATTGTCACTGTAAGCTGAGAATGACTTCTGTTGACACCTTGGTGTTTGCCCTTCCAGTCTTTGCCGTGAACAGGCGTATGAGTCTCTGTATGTATATGTGCATTTATAAACGTGTCATCTAGATGTACAGAGACGTCCTCCAGTCCTTTCTGAGGAGTGTCGATCAGCCAGGCATGCTCTTAGCCACCATGCACAGCCCCTTACCAGCAGTTCTGCAGTCCTGGCAGTTCTGAAGACAGAAACATTTTTATTTGTTTGACTCAAGTTCAGTTTGGTAGAAGACTTGCTCGAACCATAGGAATCTTTAAATATAATAATTTTACTGTCGTTTGTTTCGTTTACAAAATCACATTCATTTTTAAGATCCTGAACTGGCTTCTCAGTCTATGGGTGTTACACACCACGCCCCCCCACCAGAGTTCCAGGGTCCCGACCCCCACCTTGCATCAGGTCTTGCAGGCTTGATTAGCCTGCTAAGTGTTCTAACTCCTGAGCTGCACTGGAAATATTAAAATGGGTGTTGCTGCAGACTGCTTAGAGGAGTGTGACAGTGTGGCACAGACAGCCTATTATCTTGCTTAACTCTCCCACATTCTGAATTCCAAAGCACTCTCAGCCCCAGGAGTGTTACATGGGGATGTGGCTGTATGGGCTCTGCTGCTGCCTGGGTTAAGGAAGGAACGTCAAGGGTCCGTGTTTTCTGTTTAGCAGGGCATGTGAGAAGGGCTTGGTTCTGAGCTGAGTCTGAAAGATGAGTTTGAAGCTGACTACAGGCAGGTGGGATTGGGGGGAGGGCGGGTGTTAAGGACATGCCGGGGATCGGGGGTGGAGTGAAGCGGCTGCATCTAAAAAGATAGTTTTGGTGTGACTGGGTTAGAGGTAGGAGAGCTGGCAAGGCTGGAAAGGCCCAGTCCTTACCGGTAATTCTCAGAACTGGGGATTTGTCCCAAAGGTGGTGGAATACATTGAAGGATCTTCTGCAAAAGAGTGACTGGCTCAGATCCGAGTTATCTGCTAGATGTTGGCAGGATGACTGGAGGGGTCAGAATGGAGGCCGGGAAATTATTGTGCTTTCCGGAAATAGTAAGGGCCTAAACAAAGGCATGGCAGTAGGGACAGGGAAGAGGATCACGTATAAAAATATTTAGGAGAGAGTATTGATAGGACTTGGTGGCCACATGTGTGGGGAGAAAAGGAAAGATTCCAGATGTCACCGATTTGATTGGGTGGCAGAGAACTGAAGGTCTGAGGTTGGAAAAAAGGGCAGAGTGGGAGTAGGGAAGCAGGAGAGGAAGGACAGGAAGCTGTGGCCAGAGGGGAACCCTGGAGCTGCGCGATGGTACATTTGGTGGAGCTGCTGACAGCTGGCTCCTGTGTCAGATTGAGGGGAGAAGAGATTCCGAGAAGACGGCACTGATGCTGGAAATCCCCGTCATGCTTTAGAGTTCCCGTGCTCACTGTCATGAGTGGAGACATTCCAGTGTCAAGGGAGAGATGTGGTGTGAAGCACTGATGAGCTGTAGGTCTGCAAGGTGGTTTTCCATCAATTCTCTGTCCGCTGTTGGATATAAGCTGAATCCACAGGGTCTGGCCACGTCCCAGGGGATGTCCTTCCACTCTGTTAGTCTGAACCACTCAAAGAAGCAAAATCCTGAAGCAGACTTTAGAAAGCACTGGCACGCAAAAATAGCACTTCAGCGTTATTCCTTAATTGTCTTTGTGCATTTTAAAGCCCCATGAGATATTTATAGTAAAGCCCCCTACTTTTACGGATGAGGAAACTAAGACCCAAAGAGAGGAAGTCACTTGTCACACAGGAAGATTGTGGTAGAGCTGGACTTTAGCATAAGTTTCCTGATACTTTCATGTACCTAGTGGACACCAGGCACTCTCCCAGGTCCCTGGAAGTAGCACAAAGAAGACACAGTCCCTGGGTCCCAGAGCTTCCATTTTAGTGGAAATAGCATCCAGTAAACGAAAGAATAAATATAATTGACTATTGAAGGGTGTTTGTACGAAGAGGAAGCAGTTAAATACCATGGTTGTGTTTCCTGCACTGTGCTGAGGCTGGGGCTCTGCAGCGAGCTCCGGGACACTGTGCGACATTTACATTTTCCACGGGAACATCAGATGAACTTCTGGCTCAGGGCAGTTCAGTTTCAATATCAGATGCTGCTGCATTCCTTTGGAAGGCATCATATCCTTGTGAAGCTGGGTTTGGGGTGCCCACTGTGACCAAAAACAAGTCCCATGTCAAAGCCAGTGTGGAGCAGTGTGGTGTATGATGGTTGATGGGATCTGAGTTTCAGAAGTTGTGCAGTGCCCAGTGGGCACACACACATCCTTAGAAGGTGATTGTGCTTATTCAGGATCAAACAGAAATATTTCTTTCTTTCTGTATGTGTGTATCATTCTTTCAAACTTCTAAGTTACTAGGACTTAAATACTGAGTAACTTATTTGGCCCTAACTACTTAACACAGAGCAGTTAGGCAATTCTTTTGGCCTGGAGTTACTTTGAAAATATTACTAAGACAGTGAGGGAGCCAAGAAAGTTAGGGAACCTATGAGGAAGAGGATAGACTGATGTGAGGTGCTGGGACCTGATTCGAGAGGAGTATCAAAGAGAGCTTCTGATTTTTGAGCAGAGAGCAGTATGAAATGCAGTGAGCCCTGGAGAAAGGGCATTACAGGTGGACCAGCAAGGGCGGAGACACTGAGTTGGGAATGAGCTCAATTGGCTCTTGGAACAGCGAAAAAGGAATGGAGCAAGGTCACACTAAGTGGGGTGCAGCTTGGCGAGGCGTGGGAACAGCTGAAGTGGGTGTGAAGTGCTAGCTCATTGTGGTGGGTTGATTTGCATGTGATTAGTGGCATTGAGTGTGGGTGGCTAAATGAGACCACCCGGAAGAAGAGGTGTGTTTGTTCTGTTGAATTGTTGATTGATGCGCTGGCTGCTGTGCTGGATCATAGGGCTGCCGTGGGGAGCAAATCAGATATAGTCTGTTTTTCTCTAAAGGAAGGTGCAGGCAGGAATGAAGGTGAGAGGCAGGCAGGCAAGAGGAGAGAAGGAGGAAGCACTTTATTTTAGCTGTTTTTTTTTTTTTTTTTTAAAGGAAAGGTGCAAGAGGGAACGAAGGCAAGTAGAGACAGGCAGGCAGAGAGAGAGGAGGAAGAAACACTTCGTTTAGTTGTTCATCTTGGTTTTCATCCCAGCCCCAGGACTTGAACCTGGGTCCTTAGTGTTTGTTTTCTGTGCTCTCACCCAAGGCCACTGACTAATCCACTTTTCCACCAGGGCACACGCAGGTGTCATCTTGTCCTCGGTAAGCTTGCAGTCTGACTAGGGAGAGAATGCTTGGTGATAGAGCTGTGACGGGAGGAGTACAGGGAGCTATGGGCACACCAGTGCCAGGCATCTGACCTGTCTAGGTGGGATCAGAGAGGCTTTCTGGAAGAGTGACCTCTGATGTGTCACCTACAGCAGGAGTTGACTGACGGCAGCCCATGGACCCAACCCAGCTCGCTTTTGTACATCGCCCATGAGCTAAGAAGAATTTTTACATTGTTAAAGGTGCAGGCAGGAAGAGAGAGGAGAAAGAAACATTTTATTTATTTTACTCAGTTATTCATGTTGGTTGGCGCCCCCTGGCCCCTGGTGGCAAACCCAGGTCCTTGTGATGTATGTGGATTGAGGCAGTGGCTGGTAAGCCGTCTGCTAGGCCACCAGGTGCGCCGGTTTTTACACTTACAAATTGTAAGGTTTTTCTGGGCTCCGCGAGGAGAAAAAGTTCAATTAGACCAAAAAGTCGAATAGTCAGGGCTTTATTGGACTCTACGCACCCGGGCGAAATTCCCAAGTCCGCAAAATGGGCCTGGGGAAGTCGCGGGCTGGGAAGTCGCGCTTGAACAAAGGGGAGCGGGCTCTTTAAGCAGAGGAATTTCGCGGGCTTCCTATGTGGCAATTGGGGATTGGCCCTGTGAATCCAGGTGTGGGGGTTGCATCCCTTATTCTGATGTCATCCACCTTTTTCCTGGGCTTGGCTGCCGTTTTCCCGGGCATGGCCGCTGCTGCTTTTGTCCCTGGGCCAGCCTAACACAAATGTTTGTGAAGAATGAATGGAGAATAACATCTTGTGACATGTGAAAACTGCATAGTCAAATTCTAGTATCCAGAAATAAAGTTCTGTTGGGATACAGCCATGCGTATGGCTGCTGGCAGCTGTAACGACATTGTGGGTAATCGCAGCAGAGACATGTGGCCCTTTACAGGAGACGCTCGCTGACCCCCGGCAGCTGGGTGGGAAGGGCCGAGCTGTAAACCAGAGTCCTCTGTAGAGCAGAGAGCACCTAAAGGTGCTGGTTTCTGATGGCTCTCTGTGCAGCTGCAGTGACTTTAATATACTCAGAGCGTGGCCTTTAAGAAAGTTGGGCAGCAGAGGTGGGCAGGGTCCAGATGGGAAGAGATTTGGCAGCTGCACTAAAGGGTTTGAATGTATCCAGTGGGGAAGGTTTAAATGGTTTCCAGAGGATGGGATCAGATCGACCTTTCAACAGAATCCTCTGATCACAGTGTGGAAATTAGAGGAGAAAGGAGGCGGGGAGACTAGCCGAGGTTCTTGCAGTTATTCAGGAGAGCTGAGGCTACCTCGACCCAGTATAGTGACACTGCGGATAGGAGCATGTTGATCTGAATGGCATTTAGGAAGCAGAATGGAAAGGTGTTGGTGACTGGCAGCATTGAAATTTACTGTTTTTTGAAAGAAAAGTGGAGGCAGGAATGAAGGCAAGTAGGCAGGCAGGCAGGAAGAGAGAGGAGGAAGAAGTACTTTAGTTTTATTTAGTTGTTCACCCTGGTTGTCCTCCCACCCCTGCCCCTGGGCCCGAGGTCTTGAATCAGTGACCTTGGGATGTATGTGCACTGTACCCAGTGTGTGGTAGATCACTGTGCCACCCGGGTGCTGGGAATTTAATGATGTTTATGTTTCAGCCAATTGTGTTTTCTTTTTCAATGCCGAAGTGTGTGTGCATGCGTGTATGTGTGTGTTTGATTCATGTGGGCTGCAGAACTGAAAAATTCATATTTAAAATTGTCTTCAGAGCAAAATTCTTTAGCCACGTTTAACACCTCTGGTGCCCCTTGTAACTTCTCTCTGGTTTCTTCATGCTGTTCCCTGTTGCTAAGAGATTTGACTTTTTTTTTTTTTAAGTCAAAATGCAGGCAGGAATGAAGGCGAGTAAACGGGCAGGCAGGGTGAGAGAGGAAGGAAGCATCTTCATCTTATTTTTATTTAGTTGTTCACACTGGGTAGCCCCCCCTCCCCCACAGCCTCCCACTTGAGACTCAATCCCTGGGGGATGTGGCCTGCATCCTTTTGAGGCTGTTGACCTAACTGCTGGGCCACCAGGTTGCGCCAGATTTGACTTTCAAGTTGCAGAGAAGCTGTTGAAGATTCATTTTCCTATTCACATTTACCTTGGTGCTAATAACTTTCCTAAGAGACTTCCTTGTGGGACGTCTTTGAGACTTGGCTTCCCAGGCAGTTTGCTGCTGACAGCAGTACTCCCTTTGTGCTGCAGCGCTGCACTTTCCCGCCTTCGGACTTCTGACGGTGCCTTCTCCTCCTCAGAGTTGAAGTCCTCTTGGACTAAGTGGTAATAAGATCACTGTTGACATTTTATAATAGTTGCCTGGCTTTCAAAGTACTTGTTCACCTGTCAACTATTTGATCCCTGCAGTAAACCTGTGAGGAAGGCAGGGCAGGTCTGGTTTCTGAGATTCAGGGCGGTTAAACCTAAAGCCTAAGTAATGTTATGATGCAATATTCCTTCAATAAAGTTAATTAAATATGTTTTTTAAAAAGAGAGAGTTTAGATGACTTGTCCAAAGTCAAAAGGTCAGTAAGTTCTAGATCTAATGATAGAATTTAGGGCCGCAGATTTCATAGGTTTATTTTTTTCTGTCATAGACTCTCTTGTCTCCAAGAAAAGGGTGTCAGACTAACTGGAATAGTTACCTTTTCAGCAAAGACATCTAGGTGAATTATCTTTTCCCCGCTCTTTGTATGCTGTGTGGAAGCTTTACCAACAGAGGCCAACATAGGCCTTCTATATGCTTTCAAGCACTGTGCAGATTATAATTCCTAAACCACCATTTGAGAAGTTGTGCTCTGTATGTTAAAGCGTATGTAAGTGTGTTTTAATTTTCTCCTCTCTCCCTCAGGTGGTTCTCACTTTGAGGATTCAAGACCAAATGGAAAAGGTCTCCTTATGGAGCAGAGCCCCTGGGGTCCGGACAAACCAGAAAACTTGCTCACAAGGTAATACAGCTCTCCCTCGGTTTGTGCCTCTCAGAGCTGAGGTTTTCCTCATTACAGAGCTGAGGTCGTTACTGTGCATGCTATAAATTAGTCCCCAGTAGCTGGCCTAAGAAATGCTGGACATTTACTGAAGACTTACTATGTATGAGAGGCACCCTGTGCTTTCATGGGTTATTGAATTTAAAACATTTTTTTATTGCAGTAACTTTGATTTTACACAGTGAAACAAACTTGTATGTGTAGGTTCCCAGTCTGTGCAGTGTCCCCATTCCTCAGATGTATGTCAGCACACCCTGCCCTCCACCAAATCACCAGGTTCTTCACCATTGTCCAGTGGGCTCCACCACCACTTGTCCGCTGCCCCTATCCCATCATGCTCTATTGGTCACCCCAGTTCTATTCCAAGTGTCCAAGGGTTGGTTTTGTTTCATCTGTTCCTTTTTTTTTTTTTTCAGTCTATTCATGTTCCATCCGTGAGTGAGGTCGTCTTGTATCTTTCTTTTTTTTTGGCTGATTTCACTTAGCCTAATCCCCTCTAGTTCCTTCCATGTTGATTCACATGGCAGGATTTCATCTTTTCTAAGGGCTGTGTAGTATCCATTGTGTATATGCACCACATCTGGGTTATCTGATTTTTATAGCTAAGGAAACTTAGGTGAAGAGAGGTTATATGTATAACTCACCCAAGATCTAGAACTAGCAAGTAGCAGATCTGGCATTTGGAACTGGTAACTTAACCCTCCCTCAGAAATGTAGATCAGGGTGTGCCTTGGTGACCTAGCAGTCTAGTACACCTGGGAGCAGTCCCACATTCATCCCAAGGTCCTGGGTTCAAGACACAGGGCCGGGGGAATAACCAGTATGAACAACAAAATAAAGTACTTCGTTCTCCTCTCTTCCTGCTTGTTTGTCTAGTCTCCTTCAATTCTGTCTGCAGCTTTCCTTTAAAAAGAAAAAACAAACATAGATCAGAAACATTGTGATTTCGCCTCCCATTCTTTCATGCATTTCCTGTCTTTGAAGATACTACCTTTTTCTGTGAAAATTGATTCTAAGCCTGACTTGTATATTTACTTTATACTCTAGCGCCCTCTACTGATCATATTCAGAATCATCTGTTCAAAATAAAATACTTTGTGTCAATATTTTAATTATGAATTTAAGCAATGGTGAAAATTCCTGAATTCTAAATGTAGCCGTAGTTTTCATTCTCAATTTACTTTTGATCCTTGGTATATTTGTATGTAGCCTTAGTTGGTGTGTACATGATGGTAATAATATCAGATGCTTATGTGGCATTTATTCATTGTTAGGAATTGTTTCAGGAGCTTTATATATCTTAATTAATTAAATAATATTCAACTAAAGTTTATTGAGATGTTATTAACATTCTTATAGGTAAATATGTGAAATTTTGCTTACCTTTAAATATTGGCATTTGAGGTATTTTTAGTATGACTTAAAACTACACAAATAATACAAATTTTCATTGGTTTTTAAAAAATTTTTGGATTATTACTATGGAATAGATAGAATTATAAAGTCAAAGGATCTGGATAGTTTTATAGTCTTAGTATGTGAGGCATTAGAGTCTGGAAGGAGCTCTGTGAAATCTGAGCTCTAATCCATATTCTGCTACCATCCAGCCAGGTGGATCACGGTGATGCTGGGTCATGGTGATGCTGGCTCTCAGAAATGGAGGGACTAGGTTGGAACATCTTCAAGGTTCTCTTCTTCTGTAAGATTCTATTCTATGACTCTTTTATAAGAAGAATCTCTGAACCATTTTACTGTACAATCAAAAACATGTACGTTTACTTAATTCCCAAAAGAAATAGTGTTGTTTTAGTAAATAAGTTTCACTTTGGCCTCCTTTACTCTCCTGTGACTCAGACTCGTATGCGTAGAGACTTCTAGCTCGGCATTCATGTATTTTGTCATGGAGGACTCATCAAACAATGATACTTTTTTTTTTTCTAGACAGGCTAGATCCAAGTCAGAAATTAATGACATGGTTCGCTCCGCTACTATAACAGTATCAGACAAGGCTCACATTCTATCAATGCATAAGTTTGGACTGCGAGAAACAATGGTGAAATCACATCTAATGCAGAAAGAAGAGGATTATACCTATATCCAGAACTTCAGGTAACTAACTGAGACTTAGACTGTTTTCAAAGCAAAATGATCATTCAGCTCTCTGAAACTGAAGCCCCTCCCTGCCACACCCCAATCCTTCACCCCAGGGTTCGGAAGCAAATCCTTTTATGGTATCCCATCGTTTTCTAAATGAGTGGTTCCTTTCAGTCTTCATTGGCAGGCATTTATTCTGTGCATTTTCTGGCCAGGCGCTGTGGCAGGTATGGTATAGTGGGAGTGGCCCAGCTTGCAAATAGTTACAGAAACTTTTGAAGAGCAAGATGAGTACAGAAGAAGGATCCGTAGCCCGATTTTTCTGGTATCTCTTGGCCAGTCTGGGCCTTTGAAAACGATCATTTAAATACAAGTTGGTAACATGAATTTAGTGTTTGGGACTCTCTTTAGACAGTATTATGAAGGGTAAATGAATAAAGTTTGCTGGATTCTGCCAGATTTTTTAACATTACTGCATTGGGACTGTGGATAAAGTAGCATTGCTGCTGGGGCTCCACACAGCACATTAGAGTGAGCACTCAGGCTCTTTCCTTCCATAGTAATTACTAAGATACTTCTCATTTCCATTCCATATGTAGGGTAAAGGGTCATTATGTGGATAGAATGCGTAGCAAAACTGAATTTAGAGTAATGTAATACGGTACATAAAGTGGTATTATGTTTGAAATGGTCACACAAGCAGCCAATATCATGGCAGACTGCAGTCACCCTTTGGTGCCGTAGTCACTGATCTAGATTGGATGTGACAGTTCTTTTGTCTTAAAATTCCATTCCAGGGTGACCCCTATGCCTGAGGCTGCTGAGACGGCTAAGGTGCGGACCATGTAAAGCCTTCGACCCTGGGTTCCTGACCCAGGGCTGGGAGTTAAAGAAAATTCCACTCCAGACAGACTGAAACCAGGCAAAATCAGCATAAAATGCTTTCCCCTGTCCCTATCATCACCGTAGTCCTCCGGAGTGACCGATTGATTCTCTTTGGTGACAGGTTTTTTGTGGGAACATACAATGTGAATGGACAGTCCCCCAAAGAATGCCTCCATCCCTGGCTGAGCCATGGGATTCAGGCCCCAGATGTATACTGTGTGGGGTGAGTGCTGGTTTTCTCATTGCTTCTGCATCTTTAAGAACACCCAGCCGTGGCTGGAAGGAGGCGGGCATGGATATGCAACTGAGTCTTCCCAGCAGGTGAAGGAGTTGGAAAATGGGCACATGCTTCATAATGGTTTCTTCTGTTTGATAGTCTTCCTCATAGCAAACAAATTTCTGGCACTATGAAAGGGATGTGCTTGGCATTTACATGCAACATTTATTTTGTAACAGCCCACTATTAAAATCAGTGCACCTTGAGCTGAATTTTATTACTGTGTTGGTAACAAAACCAAAAAATATCTTTTGCTGGAGGAGGAAGGTTAATTTAAAAAAAAAGAAGTTTCATCGGCCAGTCATTGTTTTTCACACCATCTTCTCCGCACTATGTGGGCCTGATTGTGGGGAGGCGGCAGCAGCGAAGCCTGTGTGGTCAAGTGGAAAAGGTCTAGAATTTGGAATTTACAGACCTGGGTTTGAGTCCTTGTTTGCCACTTGGTGCTTGCGTGACTGGTGATCTCAGATGTTAGACGGAGACTCTTCCAGCTGCTTTACAGGCTGATTACGGAGAGAAAATGGACTGGGCCTAGGAAAGCCCCTGCTAAGTCCCTTGGCATTTAACTCCATGGCTTTAGGTGTTTCTCTTGCTTCTCTCTCAAGCTTCTGCAGTTTAGCTAGAAAGCCAGGACTTAACCTGTCAACCTGATACCGTGTCCGCTTGCAACCTGACACTTCTCTACTGTCTCACTGCTTGCTCCTCCTGGCAGGTTCCAGGAGCTTGACCTCAGTAAGGAAGCCTTCTTCTTTCATGACACTCCAAAGGAGGAAGAATGGTTTAAAGCTGTGTCAGATGCTCTTCATCCAGAGGCCAAATATGCCAAGGTAGGGAGGAGTCAGGGCCCTTTTCATCTCATGTAGCCAGGCAGGGAAATCCTAAGTTTTTCTCTTTTCTATGACCATTGTCATAAGTGAGCCAGTCCTAGTTATCCTGCTTCTTCAGTTCCGGGTCCTCTGGAAGGGGCGCCTCTGAGAAAGACGCAGGGTCCCGGCCCCTGGGGTCCCCCGAGTCTAAGTGGTGATTTAGTGATTCACCTTGTGTCCCGGTGTGGAGGCGGAGACACTCTCGTTCTCTCAACCAGCTTCGAGACAACTTTTCCTCCGGGATGTTCCTGCTTTCCACTTCTCTTTAACATCGTTACTTGCGCATGGCTCTCTTCCAGGTGAAGCTCATCCGACTGGTGGGGATCATGCTGCTGTTATATGTCAAGCAGGAGCATGCAGCTCACATCTCAGAAGTGGAAGCTGAGACTGTGGGCACAGGAATCATGGGGAGGATGGTGAGTCCTTGGTTAGTTTGTTTGGCAGATTGAGGGCCTTGGACCCGCTTCTCATGATAAAGTGGCTGCAGGTGTCCCAGCTGCAGGTGCGGATGTTACAAAATGACGAAGGGTCAGGTTGAGCATACCTTAAGAAATCACAGTTTAGCACATGCTGGCTTATTTGCCAGCGAGCACATTTGCTTGTTCATCCCACGGGAGCCTCTCATTGAGCCTCCCATCAAATCGGTGAAATAGAGCATAGAAACCATGTTGGGTCAACAAGGAAAAGAAAGAATACCCCAGTCAGTTGACCATTTCCTTTCTTCTCGAAGCTATAAAAGTCCTGTTTTGAGATTCTACTGTAAGAGCTCAGCTTCGTGTGGAGAAGGGAGAACCTGTGCTGATTTTCCTGTCAGGGGAAAGCCGACTCGGTTTTGCCGCTGACCAGTCGTCTTTTGACTGTCTTACCGGACAAATACAGATAGCGATGCTGCTTTACTCGCCCCCCAGGGTGGTCCTGCGCACTCATTGAGAGAGAACATTTGAAAGCTGGTGGGTTCCCCTGAATTCCAGGGCTTGGCTGTGACGTGGATGTGGGCTCCTTCTCCTAGGGAAACAAAGGCGGCGTGGCCATCAGGTTCCAGCTCCACAGCACCAGCGTCTGCGTCGTGAACTCTCACCTGGCAGCACACATCGAGGAGTACGAGAGGAGGAACCAGGATTACAGAGACATTTGTTCTCGGATGCAGTTTTGCCAAGTGGACCCAAGCCTGCCCCCACTCACCATCAGCAAGCACGAGTGAGTCTGCGCTTCTGCCCCAAGCAGTCTGTCATGTCTGCTGTGCGGAGCGTAGGCTTTTTCATCACGGAGCCGACTGACCGGGGCTTCCCGCTGAACTGTCTTCCAGCCAGCTCTGTCACACGTGGGGGCTGTCGCTTGGGAATTTTAGTGTCCTAGCCTCATCATTGGAAGACCTCTAGAATCTTCCTCAAACATCGTTTGTCCCTAGAAGGTGTTTAAGATTATGGTAATCTGGGTCTGTTGAGATAGGACCTCATGAGGGATGCGACCAGAGTGAGTGTCAGAAGCCCAGGCTTTGGAAGTTTTAGGATCTCATATGTCTGTTCCTTCCAGAAGCAAGTGTCATTGAGAACTGGATGGCATTTGTCTGCCTTCACTTGTTGCTTTATTCTCTGTGATTCAGCTGCTTGGGGCATCTTTTCTAACGTTGGTCCAGTCTCTGTCATGTGTTTCTCTCCAAAGCTTCCTCTTTGTCTAAATTCAAGCATGATTAGAATTTCAGACTTTGCAGTACCACTTAAAGCTCGTGCCACTTTTCTGATAAAGAGGACGAAGACAGAGGGGCCGTGGTGTCTGCCAAGGAGTGCCCAGAGTCCAGCCTCTCGTCCTGCGCGCTGCGCTGGTGGAGCTGTTCTGAGCTTAGTGGTGTTCTGGAAGCTGACGGGCTGGCTCTCCTTCTCCAGGGATCCTGGCAGGGGGAGTGACTTCCATTCTGCCGCAGCTTCCTCATTTTTGAGGTTGCAGCTTGCATGTCATTTCGTCTCCTTTTAGCTTGTGGGTGCATCTGTTCTGGGGTGTGTTTATTGCTGTGCAGGTCCGCTGTTGGCGGGGGTTGTTGGCTTCAGACAGCAGTGCCAGACTTCATGGAGCTTTCAGTTGTCTTTTCCCGCAAAGAGCAACTGTAATGCAAAACCGCAAAACCTGGCCCACTCTGTGAACAAGAGCCAGCTGACGGTTTGGTGGTGGTGAAACCCAGGATCCACGGTGAAGGCTGAGCTTTGTCGCAGAGGAGCTCGGCTCTAGAAACAAAAGCTGAGCACATGTTTTGTGAACTGGAGTGTGTGTGGAGGCGAGGCATCATCATGGCATCATCTGTTGGGGCCCTGGGTAATGGACATGACTCCCAACACTCGATCTTTTTTGCCTCTTCCTAGGAATGAGGTAAATTGTTGTCTTGCCTTTAGATCTTATTAGACTAACTTTCCAGCTGTATAAAAATAAAATTGTCAAGGAGAACTCAAGGCTGTTAGTAATGAACTTGGACCAAGGTAACTGAGTACACAGCGTGTTAGTCATGGTGTTAAATGGGATAGCAAGAGAGAAAAAAATCCTGATCAGCTGAGTCACTTCCCCACCCAGCTCTCTAGAGACTGAGCCTCACAGGCCTTCTGTCAGAAGCACGCTGGCCAGGACAGCTGAAGTCCCTTCTCAACCCTGTGACCTTTGTGCTCTGTCCTCACAGTGTGATCTTGTGGCTGGGGGACCTCAACTACAGGATAGAAGAGTTGGATGTGGAAAAAGTGAAAAAGCTCATCGAAGAGAAGGCCTTTCAAACCCTGTACACATATGACCAGGTACACACGGCCACCTGGGCCTGCTTTAGGCACTGTCTCCCCACGATGCGGGCTCAGGAGCTCTCAGCCTCCTCTTCCTCGGCTTAGATTTCCATGATTTGCTGACGTCCAGTCGCCTCTTCTCTTCTCTGCATTTCCTCTTCCACAGAAGTCTCCTCCTTGGCCCTTGGCGGTGCCTTGTCTCTCTGGAAGCAGACATGTGTTCTCTCTAGCTTGCACTCACTCATCCATCCATTCAAGTCGGGGCTCAGAGGGTGCTAAGCTTCTCATGAAGATGATACCTGATCTCTTTAAGAAGATTTAATCATTTTTTGGAATAAGCCTCCTGCTCCTTTTCTCCTTTCCTCACCAGACTTGTCTAGTGTGAATGACAGCTCATTTTCCTGAGCAGTTTCCTTTACTCCCCCAACAGGAACCACCTGGGTGGCCTGACCCTCCCACCGTTGTTTGGATGAGCATATGTCTCAGTGCTAGCCATTCACAGGGCAAAAGGGATGCGTTTCTCTCTGACTTTCTTCAGACTGCTACTCTTAGTAGATTTCAAAACTGTTCAGGTGGTCAGAATTCTTCAGAATGTTAGTCTTTTTTGCTTTTTAGTCTGTAGCCACTTTATAATGACTTAGTATTGTCATTAGTCTAGCTCTTTCTGATGTCCCCCCTCCCCCCAGAGCAGATCAGTTGAAGAAAAAAAATCTCAACATTGTCATGCCCTTCTTTATGGAATAATCTCTCCATTGATTAATTTTTTTCTTGAACTCTTTTCCTTGGTAAAGTACTTATATACTTGGAAATTCCCCATTTCAGCATTAATTTAGTCTGTTCTCTGTTTATGGCCTTTATATTGTGGAACGAGGCATTCTCATTTCCCTAAGTCAATACCCATCTCTTGCCTTCTTTTGTGGTCTCTCTTCAAGTAGTAGTATCTGTTTTTTGTGTTCTCTACTTTCTGGATGGTTTTATGTCTATATATACTCATTCAAGAAGCATCAATTTACATTAATACCTAAATTTTTACTATTTCCTGTTGTTTTTTCTTACTTCCTATTCTTTCTTAGGAATTCACATTTTGGGTCATGTGGCTATTGTTCCCTGGATAACCGACTCTGTCTTCAAGTTAGATCTGCAATTCTCTGCCAGTCCACACAGTGCCAAGTGCAGTGGCCTGGGGTGTGGTGGAGTCCCCGTGGTTTTTACCTTTTACTTAGTGTGTGATCCGAAAGGAACTCCAAAACGCCATACAACGGGAAGAGTGAGGGCTCTGATCATAATTGTTAGGCACTGTTCTAAGTCAACATCTTTCCAGAAACCGTATGAGAAAAATTCTATTATAAATCCAAAACTGAGAGATGGGGAAACCGAGGCAGAGAACTTTCCCCAGGTTGATAGCTAATTTGAACTGAGTTCTGTCTCTACCTCTGGAGCGTTGATGCTGCACAGATGAAATGTTTGCGACCTGGAAGAGAAAAGCTCTGTCGGTCGGTTCTTAGTACTCTTAGAGCTGCTTCAGTAAGATAGTTCTCGGACCCTTGGCTGCAGATATACTCTTAAAAAGCCCTTAAAAATGCTTTGCTGGCAAAGGAATGGTCAGCTTGCTCCTCTTCCTCAGAGTTAGTTTGTCAAGCTCTTGTAGAATAGCTGTCTCAGAGGCTTTCCCTTTGAGTTAGGGTCTAGATTCTAGATTGATCTCCTTTCGTCCACTATTTCAAGGTGTGGCCTTTCTGTTTTGAGATTCTTTTGTCTTCCATCCTTTTGTGCAGCTGAAAACTCAGGTGACCGCAAAGGCTGTCTTTCAAGGCTTCACGGAGGGCGAGCTCACGTTCCAGCCCACTTATAAATACGACACTGGCTCTGATGACTGGGATACCAGGTAGGTCGCAGGCTGCTCAGGGTGCGGAGTAAAGGGAAACCCAGAAATCTGGGGAGGCACTTACCTTCATGGACCTAGAGAAGACGATGGGGTTCCCATGAGTTCTCCCCATGTTTTGTGCTCTGGTGGAATGTTTTCTCAGTATCTGCTCTTTAGGCAGCCTGCCTTCCTGCATGCTTTCTTTTGGACTGCATGAGCAGTTGCCCCATAATAATCCTCCACATGGAGTCTCTTTTCAGCTGTCACTAGAATGACAAAATGGTGCTGACCACGCTAGCCTGTACTTGGTCATTACACAGAAGCTCGTACTTTTTTATTAGTGCTACAGTGGGCCACGTACTGCTTAGTACACTGAGGCCGTCTCACTCAATCTTCTCCACCACCATTTGGTAGGGATGACGTAGTATCCTATCTCAACACATCGAGGCGCTCAGGCACAGAACAATGAAGGCACCTCCCAAGCAGACAAGTGGTAGAGCCAGGGTCTGAGCCCGGGCAGGAGGCACCGAGAGCCTGCGGGAGCCACCATCTTTTAAGGACCAGAAAGTACTTATTCTCAGATCCCATGTGGACTCCGCCTGACCCCCATTGGAGGGTAGGGAGTGGAGAACCTGACTGTACCGTGTTTTGGCTTTGAGTCTTCGCAGCTGTTTTGGACGCTGCCCACAGGATCCCCGTTCTCCCGCGGCGAGCCCGCATTGCTCCTGCTCTGGCAGATCACTGGGCTGCATGGACGCCTGCCCCCACAGAGCCCGGGTACTAACCAGGCAGTGGGTGCTGCGGTGCTGAGGAGCACTCGCAGTGTGGACTTTGCATTTCAGTGAGAAGTGTCGTGCTCCGGCCTGGTGTGACCGGATCCTCTGGAAAGGGAAGAATATCACTCAGCTGAGTTACCAGAGCCACATGGCCCTGAAGACCAGTGACCACAAGCCTGTCAGCTCAGTGTTTGACATTGGGGTAGGTGGGTAGCTGCTGTCTCCTGGGGTTGTCGTGCCGGAAATTGGTTCTCACAACTGAGATCATTTTTGTCCTTTTGTTCTCTGCTTTCCCCCTCAACCATGAGGAGGCTCCTTCTAAACTGTTTGAATTTAAACTAACTTACATTTAATAATTGTTTGGTATACTGTGTATTTCTGAAAGTTCCCCTTGGGATTTTGGACTGTTATCTTTCCAGATCTTTTTCGATGCATTGGTAAGTGAGTGTGTTAGTATTGACTGTGTCTACAGCATAGGGGATGTTTTCCCATCATTGTGCAAGAGGCCATGCTCCACATACAGTATGTCCTAAGCATGTCTTTTATTTCCCACGAACTCTTCCCATGCCAGTTCAAGTAGATCTCCCTCATTATTTTCAAAGGCTGCAAAATATTCCGTGCTATGCATGGACCATGCTCTGTATATCAGTGATCCTTTGTTTCTGAAGTTTTACTGCAGTGAGGACTTTCACAGACAGCTTTGCACACTTCTGGGAGTATTTCTATAGAACCAAATTCATAGAGGGGAAATTAGTGGTTCAAAGAAAAATGTATTTTGAATGTATTAGATCCTGAGAAATTATCCTCACAACAGTTCTTACCACTTCACAGTTTTACCACTCATGTGTGAGCTTATTTTCCCACACTCTGGCCAATACTGAATTTTATCAATCTGTTAAATTTCTACTAACCCAGAGAGCAAACAGAAAAAGATATTTCATTATTATACTTCCCTCATAAGTAATGAGGTTTTCTTTCACTCTAATCTCTGTATTTTTTCTTCAGTGACTTCTGTGTTTCTTTATGTTACTAACTCTCAAGGGTGCATATCAGTATCTGTGAGGGTGAGGGTGAGGATGAGGTCATTAAGAAAAAAAGCCTAATGGGTGTTATAATTAAGATTTTATTAATAGTGGCACACACTGGTAACCTAATAGGTAAGGTCACTGGAAGTGGTCCACTTACATGCTGAAGACCTAGGCTTGAGACCTGGGCTCAGGGGGAGCAACCAAGATAAACAACTCAGAATAAATGTTTCTTCCTCTTCTCTTCTCCTGCCTGCTTGCCTGCCTGCCCTACTCGCCTTCTTTTCTGTCTGCACCTTTCCTTTAAAATAAAGTTTTTATTATTAGAAAATGAACAGAACTGTGTTTATAACTCAAAGTGCAGAAGGAAAAACCTGACAAAATCTTTTTGTCTGATAGCATGCAGGTTCAAAAAGCTCCAGAAAAGCTACTTTAAATCAGAGCCCTAGAGCTGTTTCTCACTGTAGGCCTATTGGAAGCAACAAACAAAATATAGCTACTGGGCACTGGACATCTTTGCCTTGGGCCCAAGGCCTGACAGAGCAAGTTTTAACTCCTGCATCTTCTTTTTGCTAATTAGGAAACAGTTGACTTTACCTTAAACTTTGTTTCTGAGGGGCCCTTCTATGCTACTATTAATTGGATTCTTTGTTAGTTAGTTATGTCTATTTAGTCTTTGTTTTCTGTGTTGCTGTCAACAGCTCTAAATGGCCCCTGTACTAAAGAGGAAGAAGTGGGGCTCAAAGTCAAGGTACTCAGTCTCTGATGTTTCCCTTCCAGGTGCAGGTCATAAATGAAGAGCTTTACCGGCAGACTCTGGAAGAGATTGTTCGCTCCCTGGATAAGATGGAAAATGCCAACATTCCTTCTGTGTCCCTCTCCAAGCGAGAGGTAGGAGGGACATGTTAAGAATATTGGCTTCAGGTCCTTCTGGTCATAGAACTTACATCTCATCTACTAGGACCCAGAAGTGCAGGAGGCCCCTGCAAGACTATTTATTAGCCTTCAGTCTTGCTTGATAGGCTCTTTCTAGATAAAGTGGGGCTCAGGATACTAGCTGAGAAGAGGAGGGTTGTTGGTTTAGATTTTGTGCATCTTCTGGGCTTCTAAACCAGAAGCCTTGAACCTTTTGTGACTCATATATTTCACCCCCACATGTGCCACACATGAGTTAAATAATGGCATAGATGACTCAATGTGTTTCGTTTGATTGTAGTATACTCAGTGCATTTTCTTGCAACAGGTCTTCCTTCTGAAGCTTTGCTTTGAAGTTGAGTCTGAATTTCCTGTGTATACATACATTGATGGGAGGGCAGGCAGCATAGAAAAGTGATGGGTAGGTGACTCCAGTGGTTTATCGGCTAAGGTGTAGGTCATGTTAAAAGCCCATGGACCAAGGTTCGATATTGGGGATGGGTGTGGAGAGAGAGAAAAAAAAAGGGCAGTAGAAGAAGTCAAGCTAGGGCTAAAGAATATTCATGAAAGAGCCACAGCATAGAGCATTCAGAATGGACAAGACCAGGAAGTCAATCATATAGAGATTTATGGCAAGGAACTTGTTTTAATATCCTAGATATTCAGCTACTTAGAAGGAGGAGTTTGGTCTTCATGTCTGAGGTGGAATTCATGAAGAGTATTTGGGTATGGAAGGTGTGAATGTTGATTCTTTCGGGAAATGTATTTATAAAACAACATGAGGTTTGGGGGTTTCCAGGGGAAGCACAGACAACTGGTCTTTAGTGGTGGTTTTGACCTCCCCGGTAAATACTTAGAGCAGAAACCTCATCTGAAAGAGGGGTCCTTCATGTTGTCTCCAGGCAAACACTGCCAGTCGGGGTGACGGGGCAGGTTGCTGAGGAGAGAGCACGGGTCCGACTGGTCCTGGTCTTGTTCCCAGTTCTGTTTTCAGAATGTGAAGTACATGCAGTTGCAAGTAGAATCCTTCACAATTCGTAATGGACAGGTACCCTGTCAGTTTGAGTTCATCAACAAGCCCGACGAACAGTCTTACTGTAAGCAGTGGCTGAGCGCCAACCCCAGAAGAGGCTTCCTCCTCCCAGGTAAGACCCCTGTTTCCAGGCGCCTGGCTGTCCATTTGGAAAATACTCTCTTCCTTGTCTAATCATTTCTTAAAATAAGCATTTTATTTTGAGTGTTTGTTGTCTGCCTGAAACTCTTTCTTTTTTTAAAGCTCTGAGGATGAGCCGCTCAGAAATAAAACATGAAATAGTGAGGAGCATGAGTTCAGTTTCAAAAGCATTCTCAGTCCAGGTGTATGTTGCATTATTTCATAGAAAATCAGCAGATTGCTCTGAGGCAGGTGCTGCTGGTAAAGGCCCCATTTTCACAGTCTGCCTCTCTACAGCCGGCTCTCAGTGCTCTTGTGGGGAAAGAATGGGTTGGTAGTCCTAGTTTCATCTGGCCCAGCGCGTTCCAGCCACGCTTCCCCGCTAACTTCTCTCGGTTCTGCATCCAGCTGTGTGGCCAAGGGGCTAAGCCTGTGTTGTGGACAATTCAGAGGCTGACATTTGCATTCTTTTTTCTATTGGATTGGGTGTCTTCATCTGACCTGGCTCAGGGCAAATTCTTTGAGCTATGCCTCTAGCTTGAGCTGTGCTGCTCAGAGTTGAATTCTACAGTGCTTGCCTGTTTGTGTCTGCCTAAGCATGTTTTTGTTTTCATATTTCCAGTTGGACTAGCATTCCTTATTCTTTCCCTGCTTTATCAAGGTAGTTTTGACAAAATAATACAAGTTTAGATGCACAGGTTCACTGTTCACCAAGTAGATCACACCACGCCCATCACTAAATTTCCGGTGGTCCTTCATCCCTGTCCGGTAGACCCCCCACCACCTCTTGCTCCCACCCCACCCTTTCCATTGGTAGCTGAGTTCTTTCCTCGATGTCCAAGGCTTGGTTTTTGTTGTCTGTTTATTTGCTTGCTTGCTTTCTCTCTCTATTTTTTTTTTTTAAGGAAAGGTACCGGCAGGAAGAGGATGGCGAGTAGGCAGACGGGCAGGAAGAGAGAGGAAGAAGCACTTTATTTTTATTTAGTTGTTAACATTGGTTGATTCCCCTGGACATGGGACTCAAACCCAGGGGTACACAGCCTATACTCCTTTGGAGGCGATTGACACAACCACTACTCCACCAGGGCATACCAACCTTTATTCTTTATGTTCTGCAGATGACTGCGACCACCCAGTCTTTGTCTTTCTCTTTCTGTCTTTTTTACTTAGCATAACGCCCTCTGTAGACCTGCTTGTTTTTGTGTTCTGAATGCAGGACACATAAAGACATGTCAGATGGCCGATGTCTCTAACCCTTTATGCCCAACTCGCTTCCCTTCTAGCCTCTTTCCACCTTTCCTCTTGGCCTTCACCAGCCAACCTTACTTTTTAAATTTTTCTTCAGATTCCGACATTGAGATTGAATTGGAGCTATTTGTAAATAAGACCACGGCTACAAAGCTCAACTCGGGTGAAGACAAAATTGAGGACATTCTGGTTTTGCACCTGGATAGGGGAAAGGATTACTTTCTGTTGGTGTCTGGGAACTACCTGCCCAGTTGTTTCGGGTCTCCCATTCACACATTGTGCTACATGAGGGAGCCAATCTTGGACTTGCCCCTGGAAACCATCAGAGAGCTGGTGAGTTCTGTGCTGCAGGAAACTTCTAGAACTCTACAGCAGCCAAACTGGTCAAATAAGACATTCCTATGCCTACCTTCTCAGGGAGCTGAGAATTCTTCCGTCTCCTGAGAGCTTGCTTACTCTATCTGTTAGATATTGCTGGCTCATAGACCACGCTGAGCTGCTGTCTTAGTGTTTGAAACAATGAATTGCTGCCTCTCCTGCCCCACGAGTTTCTCTGTGGCTCTTCTGCTGGTCTCTCAGCCTCTTTTGTGTGGCTGCCATCCAATGGCAGCAGGTTATAAAGCCAGCCTGGATGCCAGGGGTGTGGAAAGACTCTGCCTCTTGATGAGAAAAGCTGCTAAATGCTGTGGCTGTGATTTTCAGTTCTTCATACATAGTATATTCGAGAAACTCAGTCACAGGTGCTAAGACAATGAAGATACTCGAGCCCACAATGTTATTCCTTTTCTTGTTCTAATCATCACTTGGTAGTTTATCCTCCTAAAGCAAATTTTCTAAGATCTAAAAGGCTCCTGTGGAGACAATTCTAATACAAAGAAACTAGTTTGGAGCAGATTTATGGTAATATGTATTGCCTTTTTTTTTCCTTCAATGCATTTTTAAATTTAGGGATTCTTGAACTCTCTCCTCTCCATGATGTAAGTGAAAACAGAAGCCCAATAGGAGAGTGATTTGTCAGGGCCACATGGTGAGTTAATGCTGGAGCTCTCAGGTTTTTGGAGTCCTAAGGCTGCGCTTTTCCACCAGATCACATCATCTCTCTGGTCCTGACAGTGAAATGCTATTGGCAGGTGTTTTCTTGTACGAGAATGATGCACATTTCACCTGATTCATTGAAACTGCTTGTTATAACATCCTCCCAGTTGTCAGACATCACCTCTGTACCTTGATTGTGCCACCCAATTTTGTTTCTGCCTACGGGGTGTTTGCTGAGGGATGCTGTAATGCTTCCTTCTTCCATGGGCTGGCTGTCCCCCTGTCATTCATTCTCCTCAAGCCAGCCTGGCATTACGTTCCATCAGTGAGTCTTCTTACTGTGCTTTTCATTTCTTTTCAGACTCTGAAACCACTTCAGAGTGAAGACAATGGGAATCAGTTGGAGAACCCCATGGAAATCCCTAAAGAGCTCTGGCTGATGGTCGACCACCTGTACCGAAATGCTATCCAGCAGGTAGGTGGTGGTTAAATGGATCCGATATGGCTGAGGCTGCCTTGAGAAAGAACATCAACCCAAGATCTTTCAGGCATTAAAAGCTTTTGCCCTAAGGAAACTGCCTGAGGTTGCTTGAGACCTTTCTCTTACTTATGCTACTGATTACCCACAAGGAAGCAGGCTTGCTCAGGATGACCTTTCTAACACAGCATGATCCCTCCCCTGGCCTCTTAGCTTCCTCTCCACTCCCCCAACCCCCAGGGAGAAAACCATCTGGAGACTTCCTGGGATGTCAGCCTACTGTCTTTTCCAGGAACCTCCTGCCAGCTTCTGGGAATGGGAGGGGCTAACTTGTGGACAAGTTATAGAGAGGCAGGGGACCAAATGGAACCCTCAGTCCATAAGTTAGGAGGCCATATTCCTAGAGTGCTTGGGCAAGCTTCATGGAATCAGAATGGTCAGTTTCGCTGACTCATTGTGTATGTCCCAGAGAGACCAATTCAAACTATAATCTACCATAGCTCTATCACTTTGCCATAGCGACATACGTTTTTATGACATTTTCTTTCCACTTTCCCCCCCTCCCATTTATTGTATACAAACACTATTCAAAATGTTCCACAGCATTGCCTCATTTAGTTCTCACAATAGCACTCAGGTGAGGAAACAGATGCCCAGAAAGTTTAAATAACTTAGTTATAATGCCAGAGTTAATAAATGGGCAGCACTGGGATTGAACCCAGGGAGCCTGGCTATAAAAGTCACATGCTACCTTTTCTATAGAGCTTCATGTTTTATTTTTTCCTAAAGAGAAGAAGGAAGAAGGGGAGCGAACACTTTTATTTACTTTGTTTCTTCTGCCCCAGGTCACAAACCAGGGTCCTTGAGCTTTATATGGACCACACCCCAGCTTCTAGCTTATACTCGAGCCATACCACTAGGATATACCTAAAGCCCCTTTCACATGCCACTTGAGCAATACATAAAATATTGCTTTTAGCACAGTTACATGGCATGAAGTGTGGGTATAAAGTATCCTAGGACAAATGGAAATTCCTTTATTGCCATAATATTATTTTCACAAAGCATCGAGGTACCTTTTTTAGCATTCACCATTTTACATTTTCCTAGGCTTTTCTTTTTCTTGCTAATCCTCCATAACACTGTAGGAAAAACAGCTGCCTTTATTAAGCTTTACCTTATGTCGGCGCTTATGGTTGTGTGTAGGATGCCCTGCCCGTAGTTTTAGAACAGATGCCTTATCACTATAAAGGCCTGTTGTGAGGACATGCCTGGGAAGGTCTACAGGTGAATCAGCCACATCTGCCTGAATCCGATCGTCTGTGAGCATGATTCACAGACCATACTGCCCTTTTTGAATGCTGCTGCTGATTATATTTCCAGGTCAGGAAATCATTGCTGATTTTCTAAGAATCACATTACTTTTTGACTTTCTTCCCCTTTGCAGGAAGATCTGTTTCAGCAGCCAGGTCTGAGGTCGGAATTTGAACATATCCGGGACTGTTTGGATAGTGGAACGATAGACACCCTCTGTATCCTTCAGACATTTAGAGCATGTATGTGTGATGTGAAGAGGGGAAGAAGAATCTTTTAAAGCTTTAAATCTGATATTGTATCCTCAGCTCTCATGTTTTGCTTAAAGTGTGCATAGAGGAAACTTGACAACTTTAAGCACCAATATAGCAGGAACTCAGGAGGGCCTGGCTAAGCTCAATGACAGCATGGCCCCTTGAAGCTGTCAGGTTGGCATCCTAGCTCTGAGCAGAGAGCCTGACTGAGCAGGCAGCACTTCTGGCAGGTGCCTGCTCCTGGGCTTTTTCCTAAACATGGGCAGCCTCAGCACCTGTTCCTTAACAATGTGCCCAAAGCCGCCAGCAATCATTCTGTAGCCGAAGCCTTGCTGCTTTTCCTGGAGAGCCTGCCAGAGCCCGTCATCTGTTACAGCTCCTACTATAACTGCTTGGAGTGTTCTGGCAACTACACAGCAAGTCAACAGGTGAGGGAAGCACTGCGCATCAGTACGTGGTACAGCGCTGGGCCTCTTGGGGCTTACAGGAACAAAGAGGGTGCTGTCCCCCAAGTGCATTGTTTTCGAAACTCAGTTCCATATCTTCCCTTTCCAAACCTGTTCTTCCGCTCCTGTCCCTTTTGCTTTTAATGACATCAACCTGGGGTTGAGTCAATGACTCACCCCAGAAACCCAAGTCATTTCTGATTCCTCACCCACCACATGCCCAGCCCCTTTGATCTGTCATCCATCTTTCATTCTCATGCCGTTTACCTTGGTTCAAGGCATCCAGGCTCTCCTTCTGCTGGATTTGTTTTTTTTAAGGAAAGGTACAGGCAAGAATGAGGAGAGCAGAGGCAGCTAGGCAGGAAGAGAGAGGAACAAGAAGCATTTTGTTTTTGAGTTACTTCAAGACTCAACTAAAATGTCTTCTCTGCCCTTAAGCCAATTGAGAGCACAAAGTTAGATGCTTGTCCCCTAAGATCCTGTTGTGCTTGATCTGTACTGTTCTTTTGGCACTTGTACCACAAGGTAAGTGATCAAGGTTTTCTGTGTATCATCTCACTCATGTCCACAGATCATGTACTATGTTTCTGGAATGCAGCAGGCACTTGAATTTAAAAAAAAAAAAAAAAACCAAAAAGCAATTCTCCCTCTTTCAGGTCATTTCAGCTCTGCCCACATTCCACAGAAATGTCTTCAATTACTTGATGGCGTTTTTGCAAGAATTACTGAAAAATTCAGCAAAAAATCATTTGGATGAGAATATTCTAGGTAAGCAGCCAAGTGTCTGGAGAAAGCATTTCTGCAGTCTGAAAAACTCATTATGAGAAATGTGATTGAGGAAGATCCCAAGTCCCAAGTCTGTGGCAGCACTACAATCTTAAGCTTTTGGCAATGTTAACCCTGAAATAGTTTTTGTTTTTTTTTAAAGCAGAAACTATTGTTTTGGGACATCCCTCCCCACTCCTAACACAAGAATAAGTAGTGCTTCTTTTGCAGAGTCATTTGTTTTTTTGTGTTTTCCACACAGCTAGCATATTTGGCAGCTTACTGCTTCGAAACCCAGCTGGTCATCGAAAGCTTGAAATAGCAGAAAAGAAGAAGGCTCAAGAGTTTATTCACCAGTACCTCTGCAACTCACCCTGAACCCCTCTCTCTCCTCTCTTATTTTACCAGAGGTAGCTCATACCAGTCCCACCTGTTTCGGCTCCAGAGTTTTTTCCCTCCAGAGAACTGAGACCGCCAAGAAGCTGCAGTGGCAGCTGCCCATTTCTTGAAGTCCCCACCCCCGCTCCCATGGCTACACACTAAGTGCTACTGTGAGTTGTGAGATTTGGGAGAAATCCACCACAATAAAACTGACATTCAATGTTCAACTTTAGTTATTTAATACAGAGCTCTCTTTTTAATTTAAAGTTTAACTACTTCTTGCGCTTACTCAAACCTGTCTTCAGGGCATAGTGAGCACCCTCCCCATAGCCTGGGCTCAGGTCCCTATGATCAGATGCTTGAATAAACTCCGGAGTCCTGAAAGGAGAATGAGTTGGACTGCATGGATACAAGTGGAAGCTGCTGGATAAACAGGCACAGCTACCCCAAATGCTTCCAGCACCTGTGTGAGGACATGTGTATATGCCTGTGCAAACCTCGCACCTGCTTCTTACCCAGATGTGGCTCAGCACCTCAAGCTGGCCACTTAGCTGCTGAGGGCATTACCAGCTTGAAAATCCAAACAACGAAGAAATCGATGGTGTGGTGAATGAAACAAGTGGGATTTTCTGGGCCAGCAAATCCTTCAAAGTGTATATTATGCATCCCCTCTGGCATATGTGTAATATATTTTAATGATAAATGTATTTTTAACATTGTTGGTTTGTTTTTCTCTTGTCGAGATGGCAGCTCTTAGCAATTGAACCTTCGTGGCTTTAAGCATTGGGGAAGCTGGTCAGGTGCCAAAGAGTTATTTACCTAGAAGTTTGGTGGGTTAACAGTCACTGTTTATATTTTTCAAGCAAGAAATGGAGATGGTACTGCCATGGCCTGAACCCTTTGACCCCTGATTGGGGGTGGGGGAAGTTGTCCCACTCTGGATATTCTAGAGAAGGAATTTATGGGGAAAAATTGGCAGTGGCCGCGGGGGTAGTTCAAACAACGATATTCTAGGCGTTCAAAAGACAGGAACGCGTTGAAGGCACACGCAAAATCGTTTCTTGGGCACTAGAACACCGCTGTGCCTTGGCAGTGTAAAAGGTGACTCAGGTAAGGGTCAGTGGGCTGGAAGTGAACGGTTAAAGGGAATGACCAGTAGGTGGCGTTGACCGGCTCCGGCGAGAGACCGGTGGAAGCCGACAACCTGTAGAGGGAAAAGTTGAGACCCACATCCTGGGCGGAAGAGCGCGGGAGGGCATTAAGCCTCTAAAAGCATGAGAAAGGGGGAAGAGGCGGCGGCGGCGTCTGGCTGGGCCTGGAATAGTCCCTAATTCTAACATGTGGGTCCGATCTTTTGTTGATCCTACAGCCAATATTAATTAACTTTGATGAATGATGAGGGAAAGCTGGGGTCGCAGAGGGAGAAATCGGAAATGTCACAGCTTTCCAGACTGTCCTCTCTGTAAGGCCCAGCCAGAATTCGGATGGCCAACTGGTCCTTCCCGTTGTAGTCGTAGCTGCCAGTTAAGGGCGGTCCACTCGAGCCGGGTTAAAGCTACTCCGAATCAACGGTTAGGAGTTCCATTCCCTTTTCCGGTGTCTGGTGCAACGGGAGCTAACCAGCACTGATCCGGCTCGCGCTCCTACCGCCCGCCAATTGGGTGCTCGAGCTCAGCCCCTATACCGTTTCAACCAATCAGAAGCGCCAGGGGAGGCGGAGCCGTTATCTCCTCTTTCCTCCGGAAAGCGGAAGCGGAAGTGACGTTCGGGGAAGGTGGGGGCAATCATGGTGCCGCTGGGGAGGGGAGAAGCTGCCGCTGCCGCCGTTGCCGGGAGCCGCGGAGGTAAAAGGCGAAACTAGACGCGGCCTGGGCTCGGGACTTCCCGGGGGGCGCGGGGCTTAGGCTCACTCCTGAAGCATTTCCCAGTAGAGACCCCAATCTGGTCACTATAGGGGCCCCACCCCTCCTCCGTTTCCATGGGGATGGGTATCCAGCCCCCCTCTCCTGTTTCCATGGAGACCCGGACCCTGCCCCTCTTCACCGGTCTTGGAACCCCCCATCCTGTCTCCTGATTTTTCCGTGTAGCCTTGGACTGGGGACTCTCCCAGACTGGTTCCTTTTCCCAGCCTTCTCTCAGGGGTGCTCCGCTCCATTTGTACTCCTCGCTTCCCTCCCTCAAACCTCCTGGTCTTGTTTGTTCCGGACAGTTGGTCTGTGCGTTGCCGCCAGTGGTGCCGGGGCATCCCAGTGGGGCCCCGGGTGCTTTTCTCTCTCCTCTCAGGTGTAGCGAAATGTGCATCTATGGGATTGCGTAAGCCAGAGCAAGGGGTCGGGCTGATTCCTCCCGGATGCAATCCCTTGGCCTGTCTTTAGTAACTATCTCTCTGTTTAGCTGCCCCACTACGTAAAGGTTCACTTTCTAACCCAGCACAGAAGAGAAAAATAAAGTGCAAAACCAAACTGAAAACTAAAAGTGATCTGCTGATTATTTTTAAATTATCTGTTCCACCTGCCAAACCCACGTTTGTAGAATCTGTGCTCACAGGTAAAGGAAGAATCACGATTTTAGAATAAGAATGCTTCAACTTTGGTGTTTTTCTCAAGCGAGTATATCCTCCTAAGCGAGCGTATCTTCCCAAGAGAGTTTTTCTGCAGGTGTCTTTCATTCATTTAGCTGACATCTTCTGAACTAGAGTCAGTGTACTATTATGCTAGGGCCAGTGGAAACAAAAATAAGACATCATTCCCTCACTGCAATGAGCGCTGTGCAAACATAGCTTCCAGTGGATACCAAGTGATTTTTAGGTGGTTAATAGGTAAAATGATCTTCATTAAGGTATAGCTGGTTAGCGATCAGCACCTCCACCTGAAGCTGAAACATCTGTTTAGGAAGAAGGGTACAAATTCACACTTGTCTCCCCTGCTGTTGTCAGACGTTGTGCTTTAACATGCATTATCTCTTACTCCACGTGACTACTTTGAGAGAACAGGAATTACCAGTCCCCATTTAGGCACAAGAATAAGGAGGCACTGAAAAGTTACCCAAATAGTAATTGGCAAAGCCGGAATTTGTATGTTGGTGACCCCGCCTCCAAAGCCCTGATCCTTCCAATTCCACTGTTAATTGGGAAGGGGGGATGGTATTTGAATGATGTTTCCTTACTTTAAGGTTTATAGCAATTCAGCCTTGAAACAGTTTGCTTCTTTATCCCCTTTGGGTATTTCGACCCGCTGTCAAACGGTTTGGCAGGAAGGCACATTTGGAAGGTCTTATGAACTGCTGTTTATTACTTCCGCTTCCTGGATGCATTGCTTTTCCTTTAAAATTACTTGAGAGTTTCAAAGTTAAACTTCTTCGCCAGGAAGATGATTTTTCATTTATTTTGGTCTGCTCTGGAAATGAGAGGAAAAGCGAACCCTGTAGTTGCTGAGTCCCCAGGTCCTAATAGTACGGTTCTAACTCTGGCTTTGTTCTTTTGCAGACAGGTCATTACTTTTTCATTTCTCACAACTGGGCTGAGCACGACTGAACCATGGGGGAACACAGTCCAGACGACAACATCATCTACTTTGAAGCAGAGGAAGATGAGCTGAACCCCGATGACAAGATGCTCAGGTTTGTGGATAAAAACGGACTGGTGCCTTCCTCACCTGGAACTGTGTATGATAGGACAACTGTTCTTATTGAGCAGGACCCTGGCACTTTGGAGGATGAATATGATGATGGACGGTGCGGAGAACACTTGCCTTTTCTGGTAGGGGGTGAAGAGGGCTTTCACCTAATAGATCACGAAGCAATGTCCCAGGGTTATGTGCAGCACATTATCTCACCAGATCAGATTCATTTAACAATAAACCCTGGTTCCACGCCCATGCCAAGAAATATCGAAGGTGCAACCCTCACTCTGCAGTCGGAATGTCCAGAAACGAAACGTAAAGAAGTAAGTAAAGCAGTGGGTGAGGGCCCAGTTTGGCTTTGGGGAAAGTCCTTACACAACTTTTGCTGACAATTTAATGGGGAATAAAGGAATCCCTGGGAATAGGACCTACAGTGGCTTTGTTTGTATACAGTGTATATGCTTTTGTGTGTGTGTGTGACTGCGTTCTGGAGTTCTTGCTGTATATGGCCACACTGAAATTTGGGGGAACGATTATAGCTTTTCAGACATTCCTCCCTAAATCACAGATAACATAGAAATTTCCCTGTGTTTGGTGCTGAAATAATTAGATTCGCTTTATCTGTGGCTTGTGTATCCATGATTTGTTTTGGAGATGAGTGTTTGGTGGTATTTAGTGGGATGTGCTTTATTAGCTTAGTGAATATTTAATGATTAATAAGACTATCATAAGAAATTTAGCAAGAGACAGTGAGAGCAGGTTTTCTAAAATACATTTTCATGCTCATGTTTAGCTAATGTGAGTAAAGTAGTGCATGTCATGATGCTTTGAAAACTGTAAAGCATTGTACAAATTGTACTAGGGGGTGATTTTTAGTAGATAAAAGCTATGGTTTAAAGGTAATGATATACATTATCTGGGAACTAATTACAGGTCAATTCGGCAACATAGATCACTGGAAGTTAAAATGCCAGGGACTAAATGGAAGATGTTACCGAAAGACATAGGGTAAAATTGTTTAGCGGAGTGTTTTTCTCTCTTGCTGTAACTGATGTCTTGAAACAGGTGAATTTTATTATTTTTGATGTATGACTTTTCCTTTCATAGCCTTAGAATCTCAGAGCTGGATGGAATCCTAGAGAGACCATCTTGTCCTACCTCCCACCCCATGCTACATGTCTGACATCAGTTCATCCGCTCCTACGTGAACTTTTCAGAATTGAGAGAGCACAGTATTTCGCAGCTCAGCCTAATACATTTGGTGGCCAGCTCTAATTGTTAGAAAGCTTTTACTTGTATGGAGCCAAAATCTGCCTTCCTGTAGCTGCTGCCCAGTTTCTAGTTTTGCCTTCCTGAGCGGCACATTAACCTCCTCCCAGAGGACAGCCCGTCAGGTGCTTAAAATGATGCTGAGTTTCTCTCCGTCTTCTCTGGTACAGAGAAACGCCTCCATTGACTTAAATACCTCTTTTCTAACATTTTTCCCTCGTTTCTCATCAGCCTGGTCACCTTTGATTGTATGAATTCCAGTTTTTTAAAGTCCTCTGAAAATTCAAAATTAAGTACAATATCATGGGTGAATCAGCTGCAAAATACGTTATTACTCTTATCTCTCTTATGGCTCCGGTCTCTTAATCTGGCTTCTGCATAAATAGTACAATTACAGTTTAGTCTGTATTCTATTAGCAGCTATGTCATACTGTTATTTTGTACCTGGAAAACTTCTAGAACAGTGGTTCTTAACTAGAGGACAGTTTTGT
Organism: Solenodon paradoxus; assembly: GCA_004363575.1. Classification (NCBI taxonomy): domain Eukaryota; kingdom Metazoa; phylum Chordata; class Mammalia; order Eulipotyphla; family Solenodontidae; genus Solenodon; species Solenodon paradoxus. The sequence continues at coordinate 238,765 of RJWH01001657.1, forward strand.
CCCCAGGAGACATTTGGCAATATCTGAAGAAATTTGGGGCCTCTCACACTGAGGAGGTGCTACTGGAATCTCATGGGTAGAGGCCAAAGATCCTGATAGACGTTCTGCAGTGTATGGGACAGCTCCCTACAGCAAAGAGTTACGTCAGCATGTCAACTGGCTGTGTTCCAATGAGATTTAAGAATGGGCAGTGGGTCACATTTGGCCAGCCAACTGCACTGTGCCGTCCTCTAGATTGGAACATAGGAAGCAGTAGAAGATAAGGATGGAAATATAGTAGAGGTCCAAACATGGAAGCATGCTAAAGAGTTTGGATTATGTTCTGGAAATAGTGGGAAACCATTCAGGTGTCTGAGTCAAGGAGTGATGTGGTAGCATTTTAGAAAGATTGCTCTGTTAGCAGTGGTTACTTGACTGTGCAGTCAGGAGATGGTCACAGTGAAGCTTTGGGGTTTCATTTGAAACTGACAAAGGATAGAGGCTTTGTATGGGGAAAGAATCCAGAGCTTTTGTTAAAGAGAACTTGATACAGTATTGGAGCTTGAAAAATTGTTACTACCTGATCCTCAGCTGGGGCCATATGGCGTGGAATCTTCCTGACTGGTGCTGCAGTAACTGAATTTACTAGACTGGGATCAATCAAGCAGTCAGACTTATTCCGAGATCCAGGAATGGAGAAGGGAGAACTAGTGCTCAAAAGCACCATCTATGAAGAAGGCTGCTCAGAGTCTTTTATAGAGAAGGGGAGGAGTTTTCCAGGGAGCATGCTCAGTCTGGTACTTTTTGCACACAACACCATTTGCACTCAGTACCTTATGCACACAGCACCTTCTTGGGGGAAGCCGGATTAAGCAGGCTTTGTGGTTAGGCCATGGAGGTACAGATGTGGGCCTCTTGCCTTAGTTCCTGTTGCAAGCCTGAGTGGCCAAGCAGACAAGCACAGAGCATTACTTACAAGTGGAGTTAAATCATGGTCTGGGTAAGGTCCTAGATGACAAAATGAGCCATAAATGGGCATGACTCAAAGAAGTCATCCTTTTTTCAAGTGTGTTGAATTTCTTCTGTGTCTTAGCACAGAAGAGGCTACACAGATGATAGTTGGAGCTTCAAGTCTAGGTGACAAGTAGTTAGAATCCGCAGAAATGGGCTCTTTAACAGAGGCACATTCAGAGTGCTGTGCGCATGCTGAAGAGAGAATGCCTGGCTCTCCTTTTCAGCTTACCTTCCAGGGATGGTGTTTCCATAATAGGAATGGAGAAGACAGGAGGAGGAGAAAGTCTGGTGGGGAAATTGATTAGTTTTACTGCACTATATTGAATATAGAGTCCTTGAAGCAAAATAAGGAGCAAATTGAGAAGCCCATTGACAAGTAGATCTGAAGTCAAGAAAAAGGTTTGGGATTAGAATTGTGAATCCATGCAAGGGCAATAGTTCAAACTGGGCAGTTTACTTAAGAGAGAAGAGTTGATTTGAGGATTTAAGGGCTAGAGAGAAAAAGAGGAACCAAAGGTCACATAGCCAAAGAGATGGGTGGAATACAGTGTTGTGGAAGCTGAAGGAAGAAAGTTCCAAAAGTGTGAGTATTCCCGTGTGACCTCAGCAGAGAGGGAGGGAGGGACTGAAGAGAAGCCACTAGTCCTGCGAGCCGTGTGCTGTTCACGCAAGTTTTCAGTCAAGTGGTGGGGGCTGAAGCCAGTTTCAAGTGATGGAGAACTGCATGGGTGGTGAAGGAACAGGAAATGTCAAGTTTTTTGTTGGTGGTGGTTTGTTGTTGTTTTAATATGGTTGGGAGGCAGAAGAGTGATGAGGCAGTAGTAACTCAAGGGGATTCAGTCATTTTTTTTTTTTTTTTTTAGCACAGAAAATTTGAACATGTCATAAAGGCCTAACCTTTAGACCTTCCCAGAGCAGATGTTTGGAAAACATTAAGTTCATTAGGACGGAGGTTTGTTCATTATAGGATTTCTCAGATCTTTTGATGTGCTTATAACTAATAAGGAAATGCAGTATTCCCCAAACGTTCTGAACTTGGGAAACCTTTTTTCAGGTCTCACTTGCTGGGATCAGTATTTTGTGGAATACATTTTGGGAAACGCTGATCTAGGCAGAAAATGGAGTGGATTACACAATCAGCGATGTTAGCTGTCACTTTTCCATTTATATTCCTTGCAAGCATAGTTTACCATTCATGCCTTCAAGTCATCGATAACCCTGTTGAAAATGACAAAGTCAAGGGTATTATGAGCACCTTGCTCAGTCTCTTGTGGATTTAGCTCACTGTACTTTACTCCTGTCATATTTTCCCTTTCTATCTATGAGACCTGCATGGAAGAGTCTAGAAACTTGTTGAAATCAATTGGTGTGGGGTTGAGGGAGCAGTTGTAGTGGCTTTGAGTCTTGAAAATCTTAATTGATCAGGCATTCAGGAGACTTGCCTTTCCGAAGCATCATCTTACTTTAGCTTCTGTTGTAACAGTGATTTTTTTTTTGGTGGGGGCGCATTTAAATCCATTTAATTGGCCTGAGGAGGCCAATATTTATGTCTGTTTGCTAATTCTCTTCATGATTTCTTTAGCCCTGTCCTCTCCCTTTAAAAAAATAAAACACAAAACAAACGTCCTTTTTCTTCATCACTATGCCCAGGTGTTACTCTTGAGAAAGATCATTTGGTAACTACTTAGTCTTCTTGGCTTCCTAAGCAGCTTATTTTCTGAGTCAGATCTGAGCTCGATTTTCCTGTTTACTTCTGATTGTTCCATTGTTTCCCATAGTGCGTTGGCTTACCTGGTACTTTGTCGTCGTGTCGTCATCGTCGTCGTGTCCCCCCGTCCCCCCGTCCCCGTCCCCCCCCACGCTCCTGCTTGTCTTGCACAGAAATAAACCAACCAGAACCTTGTTACTGATGCTGTCTTCTCCTTTCACAGGGCTACTGGTCATACTGACCCTAATTTCATACATCTTATTTTCATACTTGCTAGTTTACACTGTCTCCCTGTTGAATTGGTGGTTTTGAGGCATTTCCAATACAATGTTGTCATTCTTCTCAAGATCAGTATTCTTGAGGGGTGATCCTATAAGGTCGTTCTACCAGGGGTTTCCGAGCAGCTGTGTTTCCTTTGGATGGCTTGTGCTGCCCATGGTTTCCCGAACTTTCTCACGTTCGTGGCCTGCCTGAGAACCTGGCAGGACTGTCTCGCTCCCAGTTCATCCCCCTCTGTGTGAATCCCATGGGCAGAGATAGTGTACACCCCCACTGGGTGACTTACCACTTTTTCTGCTCAACAGTTGGCTAAGAAGTTTGAAGAAACCCTGGAATCATACACCATCCAAACATGTTCTTCCTAATATGCCGTAACATCCCAGTGCATTGATTAGAAAATAATAATATTTTTCTGCCAAAAAGCAGTTAAAAATATCCTCATGAAGAGAGAGAGAGAGAGAGAAATTTAAGTATCTCAGAGCCTTTTTACAAAGTATCCTTTACTCTGAGTTTCTGTCTCAGTTCTCCTTGTCAGTCCCTCAGGCAGTGGAATGATCCCCTCTGACAAATCTAGATGTACTGATTCTCCCAGAGGGGGACCACCCACTTTCGGTCTGCATGCTGAGATTCTGTTTCTTCACAGGTTCCCTTCTGAACTCCCACAGAATTGCCAGTTAGAACTAGGACAGACAGACACTGTTTCTGCTTGAAATTCTAGTCTTAAGGATCCATTCATTCTTTCCACAAGCTTTTACTGCTACTTTTGTCAAATATCGGAAGGACAAAAAATAGTCCCTTCCCTGAGGGACTTGGATTCTGGTAGGGAAGATGCTAGAGGCTGTGTGTGGGAGGGTCTATAAGGATCCAAGGCAAGAAGCGTGTTCCATTACCCAGCAGATGAAACCTTTCAGCTCTGTCCCCTGCATGCCTGCATGTGTCTTAGCACTTCACTGTAATCATTAGCATTGCTGTCTCCCAGGCCTACTGGCCTGGAAGAGGGTCGAGGGTGATTGTATGTACATATTGATTTTCCAACATAAGCTGCAGAAATACTAGGCCTCAGATTTCCGCTTTATGTAAACTGAACCTTTTGGGTTTGCAAAATTTTACTATTGTAGAACATTGGGTAAAGAACCCAAATTTTAATGCTTTTCCTATTTATTTATAGTATTAATTTGCATTTAAATCAAGCTTATTCTTAAAATTGTTTCTTGGGTGATGTGGGAAGGGATAAATTAGATCTAGACTCTATCTTTGTGCTGGTATGCGTTCTGTGACCATGGGCAGGCTGCTCTGTTTCCTCTTGTAAAATCAAAAAAACAAAACAAAACAAAAAAACTCTGTATTTTGTGAAGATTACATGAGATTTAGTTGGATACAAACATACAGCAGTGTGTGTGTGTAACATTTAGCGTGATGTCTGGTGCGTCTGCTTCAGTGAATGTTTGTTTACTTTCTCTTCCTCCTGGGCCCACATGGTTCTTGAAGAAGGTCTGGAAGTAATCCCCAGTTTAACAAGAGGTTAAAAAGTTCTTGGTTAGGAATTTTGGGGGAAGAATCTCCCTAAAATCAGGTTGTAAATTGTGGTTGTGTTCTAGGACAGCTCCACAAGTCCTGGTAACCCCTAATTAGCTGAGCCATTGTGTTAACACTAATGAATGTGAGTCACCATTTATAACCATGTTTTAAAGTGAGAACTGTTTGCAAACCTACCACAGGGGTTCTGGGCACACCAGCCTCGCCACAGGTAATCTTTGCTCTCATATTTGGCTCCTTAGCACCAAGTCACTGAAACTTACTTCCCGGGTGGGCAGTTTCAGCAAAGCTGAGAGCTCTGATGGCTAGAGAATAAGGACTCCTCTGATGCTGAAGTGGCCATGGCAAGATGGTGAGATGACTAGTAACTCTTGAGTGCCTGCTGTGTGTTAGTCACTGTGTTAGAGGCTTTAATACAGTTTTGAATCTAGTTTTCATAAAAATCTTTTAAATAGGTAGTTAGCCCTCATTTTACGTGTGAACAAAACTGAGGCTTCGAAACACACAACTAGCAACTAGTAGAGCTGAGATGTGAACTGAGGATTTTCTGGATGCCACAGCCTATGCTTCTCTGTCGTAGCCCACCACCTTCACAAAGACAGAGGGAGCATCAGGCTCCGAGACCACTTACCCATAAGTGGGGCCGAGAAACAAGGGGCAGCTGGTAGGCACTAGCTCTCTAAGAGTAAAGGGTTGAGATGTGGGAACAACTGGCTGAACCAGCTCTGGAGGTGAGCAGTTGAAGAAAGGAGGTCAGTTCAGAGTGCCTGTAGTTCCACTTTGAACTCTGCACTTTCTGGAGATCGGAGGTGAGAAATGAGATCATGCCAGCACAGGCACAGAGTTGGCATCAGAGAGAAGGAAGTCCCTACGATGGGGTGGAGAAGGCGCTTTCTGTAGCCATCACAGCCTGCCAGTCATTCGTTTGGAAGAAATCGTATGCTCATGTACTAGGTGCTCCGAATCAGAGACTCCCTTTCCTCGTTTCCTTTTCCTCTACCAGATACCTAATCTTTTTCTTTCCTGGATTTTTTTGAGCTTTTGTCCCCTGGAGTTCTAGTGTTTCATTTTCTCATTTTTAGCTCATTGGCTTTTCCTCCTCTTCTCTGATTCCGTTGACTTAACAAGGCAACCATCTTTGCTTAATATTTCTCTATTCCAGATCTCTCACAACAATTTGTCATTCAGTATCAGTCCGCGAAGGCTCATGCTCCCGACTCGCGACTGGCTTTAGACCTCAGCAGACTTGATGGTGTTTCCTAACTTAGTATGACAGCTGTTTGAAGCCCCACAGGACGATTAAGACACGCAAGTCTTCCACTTTTTCGGAGACACAGATTTTCTTTATTATTCAGTGGACTCTTCAATGTTGTTATGTTCAGATTCTAGATACTGTGATTTTGATAGGCAAATTAATGATGTGTCACCTCTCCCACGAGTTCTTTAAATTCAGTTTGGGAGCCTTTCTCAGTCAGCCCCAAGTGCAAGTCAGATGAGTTCTTCCTCTGTATTTTTCTTTATTCTAATTTCTCTTATCAGTACAACTTCTCATATCATATTTTTTTCGTCTCTGCGTTTGTTTGATTCTTCTGTTGACTTTGAGCTCTTTGAATTCAAGGGCTATTTCTTTTCTGTGCTCCCAGCACCCTGACATCACTGTTGGAAAGCAGGCATGATGAACCTGATTATATTTAAATGTTCCAGTGTTGCAGCTCTTCTCTATGTGAGCGTGACAGCTTGGGTGCTTTTTTTTGCAACTTCCTGTTCTTATCCAGTTTAAGGAGGTTTAGTTTTTCCCTTTTTGTGAAATTTGGTGCCTTTTAAAAGTGATTCTGAAAGACACAAAATAATGACTTTCATTTACTGCCTCCTTCCAGATGGGATTATTCGTTTACTCAGCATATTCAGGGGGAGAAGCCTTATTGCTTTGACAGTCAGCTGTCTCTTCCCACCTTTAAATACCAATTCCTTCCCCAGCGTGTGTCCCTGCCTAGCTGTCTTTCCTGTTTCTCTGTCTTCTGAGCCATGTTTCTTGAGACAGCAGTCCACTCATTGTCTCCAGCTTGTCACTGGCCCTGACTTCTCCACCCGTTACATTCTGCCTCTGCTCCAGCCCTCCAAAGCAGCTGCTCCTGCTGGGGAATTATGACCTTGTGAGTCAGCTAAGTCCAAGAAATCCTTATCAGTCTTCTATGCTGTATTTGACCTAGTTGTCCTTCTTGAAACTGTTCCTTTGTCAGTTGTCACTTGTAGTCCTTATCACTGCTTTCCTCAGGATTAAGTCCTGCTGACTTTGGTTCGTTTATTCCGCATTCCTGCATTCAGCAAATGTGAATTGAGTACTACTTCACCAGGCCAACTCCTGGGCAAGACAGATGTCCCCCTTGTTCTCATGGTACCGATCGTCCAACTGGGGATGGGTAGCCATTCATTATTTATTACTTATTTAGTGTCTGCTGTGGTTTTTCCAGCCATGGTTGTGCCTAACAGTTAAGTGGATAATGATGTGAATTTTAAGTATGTAATTTAAAATTGTGCTTTGTGCTTTAAAGAAATGCAGGAAGCTATAATAAGAATGCCTCTTGTAGATTGGGGAAGGGTCAGTCAGGGAAGAGTTCCTTGAGGAAGGAGCATTTCACAGAAGCTTAAATTGGCCAAGTAAAACAAAGCTGGGGTGGAAGTAGAGGTTGGCAGGGCAGGGAGACAGGGAGGGGTAGTTAATGATTAATTTCACTGTTACTTATAAAGTGATCCACTGCTGTAGCATCTCAAGCATGAAGTTCTGCTCTTATCTGTTGCCATTGTCCCACGCTCTGTGATTGAGACATGCAGGCTCCGTATTGCAGCATCACTGTCATGCCTCTCCTTCCTGGTCAGTAACTGTTTTGAAATCTCTACCTGGCAGCACCAAAAAGGTCTTTTTTTCTTGATGAGAAATCAGGATATATGCTTGAGAGGATAATTAACAACACAGGTTGCGTGTTAAAAGAGTGACAAACGTCTTCAGAATTCAGACAGCCACCGTCAGTCTGGGGGTGGTGGTGGAGGGCTCTGGAGGCAGTGAAGTTTGAATCAGGCACTCAAAGAATCAGAAGGAAGGTACCAGACAGTCCAGCAGAGAGAAGGGCGTCAGCAAAGGCAGGCCAGGGAGAATACAGAGTTGCAGTCAGGGCTGCCGGTAGGCCCAGACGGTGCTGGTGTTGCTTATAAAGTGATGGAAGATGGATGGGCGAGGACCCCGAAAGCGCGTTATCATTTGAGCAGAGAGAAAACTGTGATCGAATTTCAAACTAGACCCTGAGACTTGAGAATGCCTGGACAGTGGTTCAGCGCGTCAGCTCCACAGATGCTGATGGGGCCCCAGGGGCGCGTGGGAAGGGTAAGAAATGAGTGACAGCACTCGCCTAAGGAGACAGAGCTGTGCAAGATCATGTCATAGGTGGACAGATGAGAAGGCATGGGGGTGGAGACTGGAGGAGTCAGGGCCCCTCCTCCCCTCCCCATGGATTTTAGGGGTTGACAAACTGTGGTCCACAGGTCGCATCTGTCCAGATACCTGTTTTTTAATATGGCCTTTAAATTTTTTAATGGTTTTTTAAAGATCAAAAGGGCAATAATATTTTGTGATATATGAAAGTGATAGGAAATTCTAATTTAATTGTCCATTAATAAAATGTTTTGGAACGCAGCCTTGCTTGTTTGTCCATTTGACTGCTGTCACACAGCAGCAGAGTGGAATAGTTGTAACAGAGACCACATGGCTCTCAAGCCTAAAATATTTACTTTTTGACCCTTTACAGCAGCCTGTCCACCCTCGAGTCTCACCATCCTTACCCCATTTATTTTATTTTATTTTTTTAAAGAAGAGGTACAGGCAGGAACCGAAGGCAAGTAGGCAGGCAGGAAGAGAGAGGAGGAAGCAGCACTCTTTTTTATTTAGTTCATCTTGATCCCCCCAGACCTGGGGCGCAAACCCTGGTCCTTGGGAGGTGCATGGGCCACGCTCTGAAAGCGGATGACGTGACTGCTACCCCCCAGGGTGCACCCTCACCATCCTTATCTCCATTCTTCTTCTCTCTGAAATGGAATGTCCTTTTTCCTACCTGAGACCTTCACTTCACCCAACCTTTTACATTCCTTCTGTTCTTTATGCTCCTCCCTAATTCTCACTTTTTTTCCCCAGCACCTTCTTCCAAATATGCTCAAGGCCTGTCCTATTTAAAAAACACAAACATAACAAAATTTCATCAACTCAGAAACCCCCTGTCTGCTGCTCTCCATCTCTGTTCTTTCTTGTTGGTTCAGACTACACTAGCCGTCTGTGGAAACCAGTCTTAATAAGTCATCAGGAAATTACCAACTTAGAGAGCCAGTAATTTTTTTTATCTTCCTGTTTTTCTCTGGCATTTTACATTTGGTCTTTCTTTTTTCTTTGAGACCCTTTTCCTTTTGACTTCTGTGACATCTTTCTCTTGTTCCCTCCCTGCTTCCCCAGTGTTTCCTCCTCTCTGTCTTCAGTGCCTTTTTTCCCTGTACCTTAGACACTGGTGAGCTTCAGGAGTCTATCCTTTGTCCTCTTTAAGAGCTGCTATCGAGTACTTGCTGCATGCCAGTAAATATATTAAAATGTTTTAGACAAAGTATCCCTAATCCTTACAACAACCCTAAAAACATAAATTTTATTTTCTTCATCTTATTTTATTTATTTTTTAAAGGGAAGGTGCAGCAGGAATGAAGGTGAGCAGAAGCAGGCAGGCAGGAAGAGAGAAGAAGAAGAAGCACTTCATTGTCCATTTTGATTGCCCCCAGATCCTTGGGATATAAGTGGATGGCGCCAGGCAAAGGTGGCTGACCAAACCACTACTCCACCAAAGCATGCCTTCTTTATTTTTTTAAGGGAGAAAGGAAGGGAGAGGAGGAAGAAGCATTTTAAGATTGAAAGAGGAGGAAGCATTTTTTATGTGTTTGTTTTGTTTCCCCCCAGACCCTAGTTGGAGCAGGTGCTGGGGCTTCACAGGGGTCACACTCTAGCCGTCAGGATATACCCTCCTCCGCCTTACACATAAGGACATTGACACCGAGTGAGCCTTGGTCATTTCCCCAGGCTTACACATGAGTGCGGACCGGGGCCTGACCCAAAGTCAGCTGTTACCTATCTTACCAAAGACTCTGCCACAGACTTCCTTCTTCGGCTTCCAGGTGTCTGTTTTCTAGACATTTCCACGTGGGGATCCGAGTAGCAGCTCAGGCCTAGCTCGTTGTCTCCTCCACCCGCCATCCCGCCCTAATCAGTAGTGTGACCCTCTGTTTAGTCTTCCACTCCAGTCTTGCAGTCAATCTTAATCCAATCTTAATCTTCCCCTTTCCTGCCCCTCCCACTCCTCAGCAAGCAGCAGATAGTCTTTCCTCTGCTCCTCTAACGCATCCCTCGTAACGTTCATGTCACTGCCCCAGCTGAGAGTCTTCTCTCCTAATCTCTGGTCCCTGTCCTCTTAGTCTCTGTGTCTCTTCCACTCTTACTTCTGGTCCATCTTCCGCACTGCTCTCAGGACCCTCCTCAACCCCACATCTGACTGCTTTGCTGTCTTGCTTAAAATTTGTCCAGCCTCCCTGTTGTCCTCTTCCTCTGTCCCTTAGCGTAACTAAATAAGGAAGCCTCCCCTGACCTTTCTCCATGGTGGTCCCAGCCAGTCTCTCACACACTGCCAGTGTGGGGCTCACCGCATCAGCACCCTTATTCCTTTCTTCTTGTCGTCTCCAAGATGTTACCTCTTTCTGGAATGTCCTCTTCCTGGTTTATCTGAAGATCACCTTTGTTTATCCCTGCAAAGGGATAGACCAACAAGAAAGAAAAAAAAGAAAACAAACCACAACAAAAACTAAACCCTCCCGTTCAGAGAGAATACCTCCACTTCGGAGTCTGCATGGATTTCCAGTCAGGTGTTCCCTTTTTTGCGCCCCAAGCCCCTGGGGCACTTGCCGGTTGTGAGGCTCAGCAGTGTCTGATTGGGGCATGTCTGTCTCCTTACTGGCGTTCCTTAGAGCAGAGATGTGAGTCTTGTTCCCTTTTTATCTGGTGTCTGACTTGTTACCTAGGACATGGTAGCACAGTGACTGTCAGGTGGGAGACCCTAGCATGGCTGGAGCTGCGGACGGAGGCTTCGGAGAAGCGGCAGGATTAACAGCAAGATGTCCACTGTCGCTGAAGAGTAGACAGTACTAGCACCTGACCAAGCTCTGCCACGAGTGTCCTGCTGTGTTTCACCAGGAGCACTGTAGTCGGGCAGGGCAGGCGTTCATTTTCACATTTCTGGAGAAATGACTGGAGCGCAGAAGCGAATTGACTCATTTAAGGCCTGAAACAGAAGTGCCAGAATTCAGTCTTTGCCAACCAAATCTTTTGTTGTTGTTACTGCTTTTTTGCGTTTTAAATTGAGATCAAATTCACATATCCTGAAACTCACCATCTTAAAGTGGCCAGTTCATTGGTTTCTGGTGTGTTCATGCAGTCGCACAGCCATCTCCTCTTATTCCAGAATATTTTCATCACTCCCAAAGGAAGCCCCAGTCACTCCTGATCCCTCTTCCCCCTGACCGTCACTCATCTGTTCTCTGACTCTGGAGATTCCTGTTTGCACATTTCATAAAATGGGATCATACAGTATGTGGGCTTTTGTATTTGTTTTTTTTCCACTTAGTATAAAGTTGTCAGTGTTCATGTTGTAACGTGTCAAAGCTTTGTTGATTTTTATGGCTGAAAAGATTCATGTGTGTGTCCGTCTGTGTATCAGCTGATGGACATTCAAGTTGCCTACAGTTGTGAGATAGAATAATGCTGCTGTAAACATTTGTGTACAAGTTTTGTACGGTTATGTTTTTAACTCATGTGGGAGTAGAATTGCCGCGTTATATGGTAACTTGATGTTGAACTTTCCAGGACCTATTTTCTGCGGTGGCCACAGGGTTTTACATTCCCATCAGCAGTGTGTGAGGGCTTCTCTTTCTCCACTTTCTTGCCAACACTTGTTGTTATTACCAGATTAAAAAGCAAACTTAGAGCCAACCTTCTGACTAAGTCTCGTCTAATGCTGCTCCCTCTGGACCTATGTAGATATGGAGGTTTAAGAGATGAGAGAGAGGAGTGTTGATAATGTGGAGGAGTTAAGGGAAAGGAGTGCCTCAGAGACGATTGCGACTCCAGGAAAATACTGTTTCAAAGGCCAGGTTTTCAGGAGGAGAAGGCATCCTCATCTAGGAGATATTTTTATACATAGATATGAGAAATGGAGGAGAATAGAATGACCACACCAGGAAGTTCAAGAGAATCATTTCATACCAAGATCCCATCTTGTCAAGTGGGAGAAATGGAGGCACCTGTGTATACTACCCTTTCACACAGTTTGGCAGTAAAAGGAAACAAAGAGACTGGCAGCTTGAGAACTGTCATCCTACCAGGATATTCCTGATACATTTTTTATTTTGTAGACTTGAAAATTTGCAGTGGAAACCATGCCTGGCAAATAATGCTTAATGATTGAATACCAGAATTTCAGGGCATTTTAGAGTCAATTTAACAGTAGTCAATTCCAATCAAGACATGGTGCCAGAGGATGGGCTGTTTAATCAAGCTTTAAAAAGAAGTCGTTTATATTTGCAACTAGGTACAGTATATGGCCACCTCTAGAGGACACAGGTATATATTTGAGTCAGAAAACCCCCTTCATAGAGTCTCTGAGAATATATGCACCTACCTCTAAGCTTCTCTCATCCCCAGTAGTCAGTAGTGTTGTCCCTGTGTGATTTGATCTACAGGAAGGCTTTCCCACTTTGTTGTCAGAGGCTGTTTTTATGTTTATGATAAAAACCTATTTGTATCATCCTCATCTCCAGGAGCCAAGCTCTGGGGAGCCTTAGGCCCTGGGTGGCCCTTTCGTCCTATTGATGAGGTGTCCTCTTGACTGCCAGGTAAAGCGGTACCAGTGCACCTTTGAGGGCTGTCCCCGAACCTACAGCACAGCAGGCAACCTGCGCACCCACCAGAAGACTCACCGAGGAGAGTACACCTTTGTCTGTAACCAGGAGGGCTGTGGCAAGGCCTTCCTCACCTCCTACAGCCTCAGGATCCATGTGCGAGTGCACACCAAGGAGAAGCCATTTGAGTGCGACGTGCAGGGCTGTGAGAAGGCGTTCAACACGCTCTACAGGTCGGTCTCTTCCCAGCCTGCGCCCTGGACTCTGTCGTGATTTATGGTACTGATGTCCACTCTCAGGGCTTGAAAGGGCACAGCAGTGTGTGACTGTTTAAAATCTGTTAGAGGAGCTTGTTACTTAAAATTGACATATATTGGGCTGGTTAAAAACGATAGTGCGTTTGTGTTTAGATTCACACCTTCTGAGGATTTAGTGCTGGGCATAGGGTAGTAGTTCCCTTTGGCTTGGTATCTTGGTACCAAGGCTTCTGTCATTTTCTTTCTACTTCACCTGGAAGAAAACGTTTCTCCCCTGCGAAGTGGGGTGTCACCACTCATTGGCCATCTCTCTTTTCCACTGTTTCAGAGAATTTGATTAGTCTTCAGCATTGGGTACAAATAACATAATCATAGCACTCACAAAGCACTAACTGTGTGTTCCGAGCGCCGATCCTCAGAACAGCTGATAAGGAAACCTGAAGCAAAGAGAGTCTATCACTGGCGCAGGGTGCTCCATCCAGTAGGAGGTGGGACCAGGATTCGAGTCCCAGTGGTCTTCCTGGAGAGTCCATCATACCTCTATACTTCATACTTCTCTGGATTTCTCTCTGAGCAAAGCATTTTGGATACTAATACATCATGAACTTGATTCTGAAGGCACTGCAGTGCGTTCTGACAAAGGGGATGTCTCTGGCTTGTCCTGTAGGCTGAAAGCACATCAGAGGCTTCACACAGGGAAAACGTTTAACTGTGAATCTGAAGGTTGCAGCAAGTACTTCACCACACTCAGCGATCTGAGGAAGCACATTCGAACCCACACAGGAGAAAAGCCATTTCGGTAGGTCTTCCTTTTTCTGTTTGTCACTGACCAGGTTTCAGCTGGGTGTCTTGTAAACTGACATTTTTCGAAGTAGAAAGAAAGCTCCCTTCATTGGTTCGTTGGCAGTGTTAGTTCTCTCCGGGATTCAAACCATCTGCTACATACTGGAGGACGGCAGTGAGTCAAGGGCATCCTTGCTCTGTCTTCCATGGCCTTTCTGCCTCATAGTTTCTTCTTATTTTCAAGAAGCATTGGTTGAAATTCTCTTATGTGCTTTAACATTGGTAGAGAAATACACAGGTTTTTGTTGAGAACCTTAGTTCAGTAGGAAAGAACCGCAAGAAAACAGTATCAAGACTGAGATGCCTCAGGTTGTTTGAGCACAGGGGAGGGATACCTCTACCTGCCTGAGAATCCAGGTGGAGCGGGGAGGAGGAAATGAGAGGTAGGAGTGTTTAAGCTGCTTGTTTGTTTAGTTTCTTGTTCACTTGCTGCTTTCTTATATTTTGTGTGTATACATAAGCATATGGGAACATCCATTTTTATGTGTTTCAGTGTGTATTTAATAGGTCCATGTATAAATGTCTAAGCCTGTAGGAAAGCTTCTCTACTCATAACATACAACATTGTTCTAGGCACTCAGTAGGTATTCAAAAACGACTTTGGAATGGTTATATGACCTTTTTTTGTAATAAGGTAATAATTTTATAAGAATTCTTTCTAAATATAGATATAGTACTGAAAATTGTACATAAACTATGTCTTTGAATTTTGGCAGAAGATATTATTATGTTTATGGCATTAAGTATGCTACCTTTTCCTTCTCAAATCATTCATTGACTTATTAAGATATTTAGGATGTTTTTCTTTTTTAAAGGAAAGGTACAGGTAGGAATGAAAGTGAGCAAGCAGGAAGCCAGAGGAGGAAACATTTTTTTAGTTGTTTATCTTGATTGTTCCCACACAGCTCCAGTATGTGAACCCAAGTCCTTGATGTATGTGGAGAGCGTTGGCCAGAAGTGGTGGACTTGACCACTAAACCACCAGGGTGCACCAGGAGATTTAGAAATTTAAAATTCTTCTGGGACAGTCAACTCTTAATCACCAGTGCAGTGGAATTGTGTTTAAAAATTGCGTGTACACTCCGGAGTCATATCCGGTCTAAAAGGAAAAGTATTTAGATTCTAGTGGTTACTTTCCATGTCTGTGAGCCAGGGCGGCTTACTCTCCGTGGGGTGTTGTTTATTCAAACACGTGTTCATTTTTGTGATAATTAAAACTTTTCTTGAATATTGGATGAGACTTTAGACCCAATGATTATATGGAATTAAAAGACAAAAGCTGGCAGCCCTTTCTGCCCTTGGGAGCTCTACTCTCATGTGCTTGCTTTCTTTCACCATTTTCTCGAATAAACTTACAAAACAGCAACCAAAAAAAAAAGTTTTAGAGATGCTATGAAAGAAATAAAGTATTTCGACTTACAAGAAAAAAAGTAATATAAATAATTCTTGAATGCTTGCTATGTGTAAGAACTGCAGCAGATATGAAAAACTGCATGGACCCTCCCTTCAAAGAATTTACAGTCTAGGAGGATAGATAGCAACTGTCTACTCAGAGATAAAATAAGCTTGGAAATGACAGGTGCCATAGAAGAAGCATGTAGATAAATGCCTTAGAAGTTCTTAGGAAGGAATGATACTTCTAGCTTTTATTATCCAGAAAGTAAAGGAGAAAGAAGTAGATCTTGACACTGAAGATAATAGATAAGTCATTACAGCCAATATGTTCTGATGGGTTTTGTTCTAGTGTTACATTTCCGACTCCCTATGGACTTATGTGAGACTCACCCTCTGTGCCCACTATTGATAGTCCTATGCTCCACTGGCACTTAGTTTTCCATATGGGCTTTGTCAGTGTCTACAGAGTTCTGTCAAGTAATTCATCAAAAGGCTTTAAGTCAGGGCTCTCAAATGCGTCTTACCTCTAGGACAAGAAATACTTCTCCTGAGTCATCCGTTCCCCCTGATACCAGATTTGTCCCCTTCCTTTTCCAAGGACCTCTCATCATTCTCACCTCCAAAACCAATTTTATCATTTTCATGTTAGTGTTCTGAACATTAGTTTGATGTGGGTTGACAAGAGATGTTGAAGACAAAGGTCTGTTAGCGAATGACTGCTTTTTCTCTTTGCTCAAACAACGTATTCAGGTGTGATCATGATGGCTGTGGAAAAGCATTTGCAGCAAGCCACCACCTTAAAACTCACGTCCGTACACATACTGGTGAGTTTACACTAACTTATGTGTTCTATTTTAACCCTCGTCGAGCCTGTGTTTGTGTGAGATCTGTAGAGAGCTTTGTGGAAGGAGTGAGGCTAATCAGCTTAGCCTCCCCTAGAATGTCTAAGTTTCTTTCAAAGGTAAAAAGAGCTAAAGGTTGGACCCAGGAATCCACCCTTTAGAAATGAAACCAATACAAAGATAATCAAAAAAAGAACCTGGCAACAAATTAATCTGTTCATCAAACTTCTCAGGAGCAGGCCTTTCTCAGTGCTTTGCTACATATTAAGTTCTAGAACTGAGAAGATTAACATGTAATTCATCAAGATTTTACCAACTGCTAACTGAATCCACATAAGAATATTTACTCCCCTCCATTTGAGAAAAGTAGATGTCTTAACCCTGTGAAACGACTTTATGGTAAAATTAATATCACTTGTCATTCCTGCAGGTGAAAGACCCTTTTTCTGCCCCAGTAATGGCTGCGAGAAGACATTCAGCACTCAATACAGTCTCAAAAGTCACATGAAAGGTCACGATAACAAAGGACACTCATACAATGCACTTCCAAACCACAGCGGACCAGAGGTGTGCAGCGTTTGTCTCTCATTTTGATCGGGGACCACAGAGCAGCACCAGTTGCTTGTGTATTGAAAGAAAAGGTTAAAATGTCATTTCTATAAATCTGTTAGTAAAGGAGAAGAAATCAGGATCAAGATCAATGTTGTTTGATGGGGTAGGAGGTCAGAAGCCAGAAATCATTCCATGCCCCCTGCACTTCATTTCTATCAGATGTGGGGGAGGAAAGTGCCTCAAATCCCTGGAGTCTCAGAATGACTTTCAGAGGGCTATCCAGGATGTTATCTTCCCATTTGTATCTATCAAATGATATCTCTGTACTTGAATTTGGGACACAAATTGATATTTGCCTCTCAGATCTATTAGTCCATCATCGGAGAATCAGACAGAGTCTGGAGTCCCTGATCCTTTTGAATGGTGTGCAGACCAAAAGGTTCGTGAGCCTCTGCTGGAAGGCCCTGGAACACAGACCGAGCCTCTACAGAATTTGGGACAGTTTTGTCTATTCTTTCCAAGCCCCTTACCATAGGACTTTCTCCTCGGCAGCTCCATCCCAGAGATCTGGGGATACATCTATTGTTAGTCTAATTTGGTATTGGCCCCTTATGTTTTTCTTTCTTTTTTTTTTTTGAAAGGAAAGGTACAGGTAGGAATGAAGGCAGGCAGGCAGGAAGAGAGAAGAAGAAGCATTTCATTTTTTTAGTTGTTCGTCTTGGCTGTTGCTCCCAGGATGTAAACCCAGAGTCCCTGGGATATATGTGGACTGTGCCCTGTCGGAGGCAGTGAACCTAACTACTACTCCACCAGTGTGCACCATCTACCTATACCTATGTCTTTTGCACCTAGGAAGCCAATCCTGTTTTCTTACTGCTTCATAGATGAAGAAACTGAAGCACACTTGATTTCCTTTTAAATAATCTAAGTTCTTAAAGTAACTAATAGGATGTTGATTGAGAGGACATAGCATATTTTAATCCTGTGGTTTCTAATTTTAAAATAGCAAAGGATCCCTTTAAAAGTCTCTCCTCTGTGTCTTATTGGTAATAATAACTATTATTTACCATATGTCCCCTATATGCGAAGTGCTTTTATCTGGAGTATCTCACTCACAAAAGCTCTGTGAAGTCAGTACTGTTTTTATCCCCATGTTACTGACAAAGAACCTTGAGTTAAGGAGAAATGAAATAACTTATCTACGTATCCAGAGCTTGTAATTAGTCTAATTTTGGCAGGCAGCCTGCTTCTAGAGCTTGGTTCTTGACCCGTCTGTTGTAAGCGGCGAAACAGCATCGGTGGTTGGAGTGCTGCCTCGAGAGCTCAGCTGCCAGCTGGTGTCCAGGCTCTGCCACTAATCTTATAGTCTTAGGCAAGTGACTCCTTCTGCCTCAGTTTCTGTATCTGTAGACTCAGCCCTTGTGGCTCAGGCAACTAAGGTGCTAAGGAACAGACCACGTTGAACCCAAGGACCCAGGAGTGAAAACACATAAATAAAATAAAACCCGTTATTTAAATTCTTAAGACTTCAGAGTCTTTGTCTACTAACCCACATTTATTAAGTCATGATCGATTTTCTCATTTTCTTAGAAGTCCGAGGACAGTTCCTTGCCCACAGCCTCTAGACATTGGCGTGTCCCAGTGCTCAACCCTCAGCTTCTCTGGGTTACTCTTTGCTCCCAAAGGGGTGACTCACCTCTAGTCTCAGGCTTTAAATGCCATCGGGATTGCCTGAGTTCCAGATTTCTGTCTCCACACTTGTGTGTTCCACCGCCTACTGGACAGCTCTACCCAGAGAGCGTCTTCTCTTCTTGAACTGAACATACCTGGACCCCTCCCCCTGCACTGTGTCCCTGTCTTCGTCAGTCACCCCTGTCTTTCCAGTCATAGGCCAAACATTGTAGAGTCATTTTGACTTTTCTCTCTCTTTTTTTTCTCACACCCCACATCCGGTAGTGAAGTCTTACCAGCTCGACCTTGGGATGGGTCTGGAATCTGGTCATATTTTCCAACGCCAGCCACTGTCATCTTTCACCTGGATTATTGGATGATCTGCTAAGTGGTCTCATTAGACCTTTCCCCTTTCTCTCCATTCCCCCTCCACCCTGACAGACTGTTCTTCACATCTCACTCAGAGCAAGCTTTCCGCACCATAAGGCCAGTCACGACTGTCCTCTGCTTCTAACCCTTGTGTCACTTGGAGTTAAAAGTCATGATCTTTACCATGGTCCACAAGACCCAAGACCAGTTCATTCTTTGGTCACGTACGTCTCTTGCCGAACCTACTTTTCTTCCTCTCACTTTAGCTGTGCTGTCTTCCTCATGGTCCCTTGAATAAGGGAAAACTGCCTCCAGGTCTTTGTATTGGCTACACCCTCTGCTGGAACTGCTTCCCTAGACATGTGATGGGCCGCGCCCTCTTTCCTCCACTATCTGCTCAGACGCCACCCTGTAGAAGAGGTCTGTCCTGATCTTATAAAAAGCAGCTCCCACCCAGCATTCCTTAGTCTCCATACTCTCCCTAGCACTTGTCATCACCTTGTACACTCTACAATTACATGGTTTTTGTCCCCTGGAGAATGTAACCTCTATGGTAGTAATTCAAAGTACCGAGTAAGGGTCCCTGAGATGCCCATATTGGGAGCACAGTGAACGAAGAGGGACTTGGAATCCAAAGCACTGCCTTTGTGTTCTCTGATTAGTGATGTGATTTTGAACAGTTCACTTTTTTAACATTGGCTTTCTCATTTGAAATGGGAACATAATACTGCAGGTGCAGTGCTGCAGGCGAAGCAGTAGTCAGGTCGGTCACCTCCGTGGAACCCTGGGTCGAGTCCCAGGTTCAGGGGAAACAACCAGTGTGAGCAACTGAATAAAAATGGAACGAAGATGTTTCTGCCTCCTCTCTCTTCCTGCCCACCTGTCTGCTCGCCTTCATTCCTGTCTGCGGCCTTCTTTGAGAAAAATAACAGTAAAGAGAATATGTTTTGTTTGTTTTGTAATGCTGCATTACAAATAATTACAGATAATGCTGCAAAGATTTATATGACTAGCAAATCAGGGCATGTGAAATTGCTTTGTAAATGTTAAGATGGATTATACAAATATATCAATTTCATATTATTGCCTCTCGTCACCTGGGAGCCTGAGTCGTGAGATACTTTTTATAATCTTTACTATCTTTAAGAAGTGAGAGAGATTCTTCTAGGAATATCAGAATTTTTAAAATTGAAATAATTCACATAGCTCTTGTTTTGATGCTCTATACCTCTCCAGGTAACTGATCTAGATATTTAGAATATAAGGGACTTTGGAATAAGATGTTTTATTATATGATATGCTACTATTTACATCCTGGAGTTTTGTTACTCAGAATTTTTTCTCTTTCGCAGGATACCTATCACTCACTTTGCCTGAGTGGCTTGAGTCTTCTGTCCACAGACTCTGAATTACGAGAAAATTCCAATACAGTAAGTGTACCTGTGATATCAGTGATAAATAAGTGCAAGAACAAACACTCGCTTTGGTGGGAAAATTGAGGAAGACTGGTGTTTGAAATCTTTCATGTGTAGTTGTGTTACTGACCACTTAGGGTTTTTTCTTTTTGCTCTTGTGTTCCTGAGAAGACTTCGTGTCAGAGACGTTGTTCTTTCTGATGCCTAATGCCTTTGACCTGGGTGACTCACTTGATAACCTTCTGGCCCCTGAAAATGTCTTTTCTTTCTTGATTCAGCAAATATTTATTGCGTGCCTACTTCTTCAGCCTATGCGTCAGTGAAAAAGCAGGTATGCTATGTCCTCGAGGTACTTAAGATTCAGTCACTGTAGGATGGAGCTAGAATTCAGCTTCTAGACATTGTGAAGGCTGAATGGTCCTTTTTCTTCTTTGAGCTCACGACATCGGGTTTGACGGGAACCCCTCCCACAGGGCCTCTGCTCATGGCCAACCCCGCTGTCTCTTGGTCTGATTACGTCAGTTCACTCGAGGAATCTCCCTCCGTCTCCACGACTCCATGTGGACCTTACAGGCCACTGTTTAAGCCTGAGCCCCTTCTCTTTACTGTGTCCCCAGCACTGGTGTGTGTGTTTTTGCTGTAAATAAGTATAACTTAGAGTAGATTTCCTCTCAGTACGTGCAGAATAAGGATTCTGTGGTGGGAAGTATTTGAACAGAGACTGTGACTCAGGAATGCAGTGAAAAAGTGTTTCTTAAAGTGTGGTCGGTGGAGTTGTCTTTTACCAACATAAACTCTTGGGCTTCACCCCAAGCCTGCTGAGGGGCAGTGTACATGCAAGTAGTGTCTGATGTGGCAGTTTTCTATAGCACCCCAAGACCTGGATCCTTCTGCTAACAGCAGACTTGCTCTTATGACCAACCCTTGCCCAGAAAACAACTCTGTAATCAGGGACAAAATATAAAAAAACAACTACTTGAATTGCACCAGCAAGCAACCCAGATGGGCAGAAGTAACACTTGGGAGAAGGGACCACTGGGAAGACAGCAAGGCACTGGCCGAGTTTTAGGTTTTATGATTTACCCACCTAGGGCAGGACCTGGTTGCCTCCAAACAGGATGGCTGAAACTCAGTAAACACTCAGTTTTACTGGCCTAAACAACCAGAGGACAGAGTTCAGGGCTGCCACAGTACCTGGAAAATAAGGGGAGGTAGCTGGGAAAGGAAAGAACCATGAAGCGAGAATCCATGTTCTGAGTTGAACTCTGCCCAAATCTCTAGCTTACTCCTGACCTGGAGGTGTGTGGGGCCGGGCCTGGCAGCCCAGCTAAGACTAAAGACCCAGACAGAGACTGCAGCCACTGTCTTTTTCAGGGGACACAGCTTGGAGTTGAAGCATAGCCAAGTCAATGGAATCTTAAAACAGAGTCTTTAAAGAAGTGTAACAGAATCCGGAGTCTCTACAATGCATCATTTACAGCATTCAGGGTAATTTAAAAGTGTGAAACAGGAAAACATTACCCCTACTCAAGAAAAGTAATCTGTGAAGATGAGCTAGATGTTAGAATTAGTGGACAAGGATTATTAAGTAGCTTTTATATGCTCCGGATATAAAGGAATATGCTTATAATGGTTGAACAAACAGGAAATTTCAGCAGAGAAATAGAAACGATAAAAAATGTGCCAAATGGAAATTCTGAAACCGAAGAACATATCTGAAATAAATTCACTGCATGGACTTAACCACAGCTTGGAAATGACAGAAGAATCGGATAACTGAAAACTGATCACTAGAAATTACCCAAAGAACAAAGAAATTGTTAAACAAGTACTTTGCATGATTTTAGGTATATTCCCGTTTCAGAGCTAATGTGCTAAAAGAAATTTCTATACTGGGTGACTTAGATGCCCTCTGAGCTGCACATCAGGTTTCTGAGTAGAGTACCTCTTTACTCTCAGAGATTGTGTTCAGTGGTGTAGAAGTCTGCTCCCTGGCCAGAGTATGTCATATGACTGAGGAGCTTTCTGGAGCCCAGAGGTCACGGGGAGGAATCCTGTGTAGATGAAGGGACATTAAGTACTTGTAAAAAAGGGAAGCCTGTCTGCCACCATTTACTTCAGCGAGAGAGGCTGGCTTCTTGTCACCCAGCATTTATCCCAGAACTGAAAATAGCTTTAATTTTAGTCTTCAAAGTGAGGCTACAATTTCTAGAAATAATAGGATTAACCTTGCTTTGATTTGCCTTGTTTTAAAAAATGTACGACTTTTTAAAGAAGGCACCTGGTATATTTCTCCCGAGAGAATCATTTTTGGGATTTCTAGGCAGCCATGTGTATCAAGGATCCTAGAAATGATCCTTCGTTTTTCAGGTCTTGCTCGAGAAGTGAGCAGCTAAGAGTGGCTGCTGGACCTCCTGGCTGTTGGGCTTCAGGACCCATCCTGCTCCCAGGCAGCTCTCAGTCTTCTTTGCTCCAGGCCCGAGATTCCGCCTATTCTGTCTGGTCTCCTCTACTTCCAGAGCTTTCCCACTTACCCCAGGGCTTTTGTCCTGGCAGTGCCTGAGTCACAGCCCCCTTGGCACTTTTTTTTTTTTTTAATTTAGAAACCTTGTTATTTAGATATAATATACATACAGAAAAGCACACACGTCAAAAAGTACAGCTTGATGAATCCTCACATCTAGATAATCAGCCCTCCCCTCATGTCCTCTGACAGCCGTTTCCTAAGGACAATCACTATCCTGATTTCTAATCACCAAGATGACCTCACCGTCTTTTTGCGCTTTGTACCTTTGGAGTCATGCAGTGCGTGTTTGTTCTGCGCCTGCCTTCTTTCTCGCAGCATTACATGTAAGAAATTAATCCACACTTTTGCATAGAGTAACAGATCGTTTGCTCTCGTTGTTGAACAGCATTACAGCAGGTGGATGTGCCCTGGTTTGTTCTCTCCTGCCCTTGAGCATTTGGAGAGTTCTAGTTTGGAGCCATTATGAATAACGTTCTCATACTTCGTCTTTTGGAGTTAGAGTCTCATTTGTTTTTCACAGTATTACTGACCTGTAAACAGGCGGAACAAAAAGAACTACCATGAGGAAGTTAGAGTTTACAGCTCAGTGAGAGTTGTTAGCCCACGTTGTTCAAATTGGGCTGCACCTTTTTATTGGGTTATAAAATGACCCAGTATATGTGTGTGTGTGTGTGTGTGTGTATGTATGTGTATATATACATATGTGGGTACATATATGTAATAGTTTACAATCATAATTTTTAAGGCTATCAACTGAATAGAAAACTGCACGTAGTAAGGATAAGTGCTCTTTTATAGACTTTTGTTTCAGTCACATGTGGGGCTCTGTGTAATATGAAGTATGTGTGTATGTGTATATAACATAAACAGCATTTCTTACTTGGCGTCAACATAAAAGTGTGAAGACCGGTTATTCATAACTCCCTTGGACTGGAAGCTAGAAGCTTTGAGTAGCTCTGTCTTCGACTTCTACGATACTGGCATTTGAATTCTCTGACTTCCCCTCTTGTTCTTCCAGTTGAGGGAATCATGCTGGAATAATTGGCCCCTTTGGCTCGAGGGGACAGACAGCTTCATTTCTGAGGTCCTCTCAATTGCTGAGCAGGTCCACTCTCCAGAGTGTCCCTGCTCCCTCCAAAGCAGAGCTGTTGCAAAAAGGTCTTAGTACGCAAGTTGGCAGTGGGTTGAAATCTGGCATGAAGATAGGTTTTGTTTCATCTTTACAGTGCTTTTCAGTTAGCTGCTTTTAACTACAAATCAGGAGATTGCACATAAAATTCCAAATTTTGGACCGTTCCTGAGCTCCGGTAACCCTCACCTGCATAGCCAGTGGCGCCTTCAGCTGCAGCCCCTTGTGTGACTGATGCATGCGTACCGGTTTGCAGCCTCCCTGTCCTGCCCGCTCCTGTTGCATTGGTTTCTGTTACTCTCCTGCACTCCTGGAGGCAGTTGTGTTTGGCAATGCTGCCCTGTAAAACGCTGGGTGGTGGGGGTGGGGGGAGGGTGGCAGAGGTGGGTTGGAGGTGACTGCAGGTCAAAGAGTTGCTGTCTGCCTCCCCCACCACCATCTTAATGAAAGCCTGGACATTATCATTTCATGGGTGCCCATCAGGAGTCAGACCCTCAGGGAATTACGTCTCTTGTTTGAATTTTATATTTTTATAAATGCCTCTGACCTTTTCTTAATTGTAGGTTACAAAGAAACTTGCAATGACAATTTGTTTTGTGTTTTTAAATATTTATTGAGGTAACTTGGATTTTTAAAATAATTCTGTATGTGCAGATTCACCATTTGTCAAATATATGACACCACAGGACGCCTACCACAAAATCACCGGAAGTCCTCCACCACTGTCCACTGAACCCCTGTCACCAGTTGCTCCCACCCCCCCACGCCCCCTCTTTCCTGTTGGTAATCGCAGTTCTTTTTATTTTATTTTTTTAAAGGAAAGGTACAGACAAGAAGGAAGGCAAGTGGGCCGGCAGGAAGGAAGAGAGAGGAGGAAAAGCATGTTATTTTTTAAAATTTTTATTTAGCCGTTCACACTGGCTGCTCCCCGGCACCCCACCCCACCCCACCCCGCCAGACCTGGGGCACGAACCTGGATCTCTGGGATGTACTTGGGCTATACTCCTTTGGAGGTGGCCTGATCTAACTGCTATTCCGTAAGGACACACCACCTCAGTTCTACTGTCAGTATCCAAGGATTGGTTTTTATTCCTTTACTTTGTTTATATTTTGCATATAAGTGAGATCATCCAGTGTTCTTCCTCCTTTTGACTTATTTCACTTAGCACAACCCCTATAGTTCTAACCATGTTGCAAATGGCAGGATTTCATTTTTTAGGGCTGTGTAGTATTTGTGTGTGTGTGTGTCTGTGTGTCTGTCTGTCTATCTATCTGTCTGTGTCTGTGTGTATCACATCTTTATCCAATAATCTGATGATGAGCATTTAGGAAGTTTCCAGTTCTTGGCTACTGTAAATAATGCTGCATTAAACAAGAAGGTTCATATATTTCTGTGAATTAGTGTTTGGGAAGCAGTTTTAAATATAAGGTGATCGGTGTTGTCTATCATTATGGATTCTTTGTATTGTTTGATTCATTGCTAGGTGTATACATGAGACTATCAAAGAGTTATATAATGACTTTGGAAGATATTTATAATATTCTTACATGAGAAAATCAAGTTGCAGGTAATGGGTAGTATATAATCCCATGTTTATGTAGGATTTTGTTTTTTAGAGCAGGGGTCAGCAACTTTTTTTGTTTTGTAAAGAGCCAGATAGTAAATCCTTTTGCCTTTGTGAACCTTAACAGTCTCTGTTATAATTTCTCAACTCTGCAATTGTGGCGAAAAACAGCTGAGACAACACAGAAATGAATGAGCACACTTGTGTTCTAGTATAATGTTGTTTGTAAAAACAGGCATTCAGTCTGTGAGTCGTTTTGCTGACTGCAGTTTTAGCACATCCGAAGAGCCACATCTTTATTGTCTGAAGTTTAGGGAGATGTATGTCACTTTGGAAAAGCAGATGTTAGAAACAAGAAACCTATGAGAAAATCACTGCAGTTCTGCTGCTCTGGGTTCTCTCATGGTGAGGGATGGCCTTGGGCTGGGACGTCTCACAGCTCTCTGTCCTTCAGACACAGGGCCAGGATCTGAGCACAATTCCACCAGCATTCATCTTCGAGTCAATGTTCCAGAATGCAGATGATGCAGCAGTTCAGGAAGATCCTCAACAGACAGGTTTGTTACAGGGCCTTTTCCTGCTCAGATCTCAGCCCCAGGCCAGGCTGACACGCTGCGCGATGGGCACTGTGGGATATGATTCCAGCACTTTGATGAAGTGTACTCACTCAGGGGCCAAAACAGCATGGGCCTTTCTGTTCAATTGCATCTTTTCCGCTACTTCCCTAAACCCTCAAAGAAGTGTTTCTTCTTCCAAAAACTCGTGTTTACTTTTAAAATAATTCCGTATGCGCAGAGCTATGTGCTCGTCTTCAGATGCGATGCTGTGTTCATGAGGAGGTGGAACTCGATGCTAGAGCAAATTGCCTGAACCCTGAAAATATATCCTTTCCGCTTCAGAGTAGTCAGTGTGATCACTGGTCATGCCACAAGAGGCTGTCCAGGCTCTTCTAGAAGAGCCTTAGGGCCCCTTTGTTTATGGCTGTACCGCAGTAGCTTTTCCCGTTTAGAAAGTTGAGCAGAGGTGTCATTGAATGATTCGCTCTTGACAGACTTCAGCTGTCTGTGCCCTAGCCCATAATGACTGTGTGTGTGTGGCTCAGATGAGGCTTGGGATATGTATGTGTACATATGTTTCTATTTTTCTTGCCAGCAGCTGCCTTGATTGAAAGTCTAAATGGTGACACAGAGTCAGCCCGCGATGTTCCGCCATCCGCAGGAAATTCAGCGTCTGTATCTCTTCTACTTGTACTGCAGCCTGGCAGCTCCGAGCCATCCCAGCCTCCACTACCAGCCTCAGCGCCGTCTGCTCCTCCGCCTGCTCCCTCCCTAGGAACTGGCTCCCAGCAAGCTGCATTTGGCAGCCCCCCCTCTCTCTCACAACCTCCAGAAGTGCCTGTCCCCCACAGCACACAGTTTGCTGCTAGTCATCAAGAGTTTCTTCCGCAGCCCATTGGGCCGGCCCCGGGACTTCCCGTTGTGGCTGCGGCGACCACAGCGGCACCACCCCAGCCACAGAGTACTGCTACTGAGCCCCTGCCAGCCGTGGTCCAGACTCTGCCCCTGGGTGCCAGCTCTGTCCTAACCAGCAACCCCACGGTGACCATCAGCCCGACTCCCAGCGCAGCTCTCCTGCAGCCCAGCTTAGTCATGGGGGAACAGAACTTACAGTGGCTGCTCAATGGCGCCACCAGTTCACCGCAACACCAAGAACAAGTGGTAAGTGTTGCGTGCACTGCGGTGTATCCACACAGTGACTTGTTCAGAGGCCGGGCTTCCGAATGGCAGATGGCTGTCATATCTGCCCTGAGACAGTAATTCCACCTCTCAGTGGTTCGTCTCATAATAAAGTGGTACAAATGCAAGAGATGCTGTGCTGGACCAGTCGGGAAGCAAAGAAACAGGCTTCAGGTTTGCCTAGCAGTGAGCACGCGAATAAATATTCCATCACCTATAACAGGAAAACAGCCAGCAAACTCCAGAGCCCCGAGAACCTTCCAGGGAAGCAGTTCTGCTCCTGGGTAGGTTGGACTTAGGTGAGGGAAGCTGCCACCCTGTCAGATGGAGCCAGACCGCAGGGCAGGTCAGAGGAACAACCTGTGCTCCCAGAGTAGCGCGTTTCCTGTAAAGAGCTTTTCAGTGGAAGTGCTTGTTCTCGATGATGAAGGAAATGACTTGGTCATTTGAGTAAACCGACTTTTAGAGTCTGGTTTGGTAGATACCGACCACATGGGGCACTTTTGGGCATACAGAAAAGTGAAAAAACCATGATCTTTTTCATAAAAACTTACATTCTAATTAAAGGGGTTAAAATGCCTAAAAGGAAGTTTATTAACTCATAATATTTACCAGTAGATAAAGTGCCAAATAATAATAAAAATGATAATGTAATAACTGCTTTCTTGAGCCCTTACTCTGTGTGAAGGCTTACTGTGCTAACTGAGCACCTTTTAAAATGAAGCACTAAAGTGTCAGTCCTTACCTTATATACATTATTTTTAGATGACCTTTATTTAGGCTATATTGCACAGATTGTAGAGAAAATCTCCCTAAACTCTGCTCCCCCACCCCCAGTTTCCTCTATTAGTATCTGCTGTCAGTGTTGGTATATTTGTTACTATTGATGAATTGATTTTGATACTTTATTGACTAAAGTCCATTGTCTTGTTATAATTGAGGGATCCACATTGATACATATTATTGACTAAAGCCTGTTATTTATGCAGGGTTCTTTCTGTGTGGTTCTGAGTTTTGACGGAAGCATGATACTATGTATCTGCCATTACAGCTTCCAGAATAGTTTGCCATCACCCTGAAAATCCCCTGCTCTGCTAGCTCCTCCCTCCTCCCTCCTCCTCATCCTCCTCCTCCTCCTCCAGCAGCTGCTGATCCTTTACTTTGTCTGCAAGCATGTATAATAGATGTCACCCATCATTCTTAAGACTATTTTCTTTTTCTTTAAAGGAAACGTGCAGGTAGGAATAAAGGCAATTAGGCAGGCAGGAAAAGACAGGAGGAAGAAGCATTTGATATTTTAAATTTTATTTAGTTCATCTTGGTGGATGAACCACCCCACCCTACACTCCCCACTGCCACACCCCAGCCCCAGGACATGACCCCAGACCCTTGGGATGTAGTGGCCTTTGCTTGGCCAGAGACAGCAGCTCAAACCACTGCTCCACCAGAGTGCACCTGCTTAGTACTTTTTAATGCACTAAACATTTAATCACAACAATTCGAGGAGGATAGGTATGGTTTTACCAATGGAGAGCTGAGGTCCAGAGAAGTTAAGTGATTAGCCCAGGGTCACACAGCTCATAAGTGGCAAAACTGGGATTTGAACACAGGCAGACCAACCCCAGAGCCTGTGCTTCTGGCTACTAGTATATTGTAAGACCAGTGGGTGGCCATGTAGGTCAGGGGAGCCCTTGAGGTGTGAGGAGAAAGAGGGTATATAAAGTAGGTGAATGTATGACACTGTCGAATAGACTGGAAAAATAGTTTAGAGCTAAATAGCGAGGATATTCACATACTCTAAATGGGGTGCCAGCAACCTCTAGAGGCACCTCTGTTTTCAGATGGTCAGTCACCAGAATGGTCTCTTCAGTGTTACAACCCAGTCTGTCTCTCTGTAGGTTTTTTTTTTTTTTTTTTTTTTTTTAAAGAGGAAGAAAAGGAGAGGAGGAAGAAGCATTTTTAAGGAAGAGAGGGAGGAAACACTTTATTTTTGATTGTTCCCCCGACCCTGGGTCTCGAACCCAGATTCTTGGACTTTACATGATCTACACCCTGGCTTAGTGCCTGAGCCACCAAGGCATGCCTCATGTAGTTGTTTGTTTTCTTTTCTTTTTTTCTGAATCTGTCCTGGGCAGCTGCATGGACCCGCTCTCATTCCTTTTCCACACAATACATACTCACATATTTAAATATTTCTTCATCATTATTTTATGGTGTCATCTCCTATAACCTAGCTAGCTACTTTGACTCCCTCAGACTCATCTTAGAAGCACTTCTTTCCTTAGAGGGATAAAAGACAACATCCTTTTAAGGTTAAGACTTGAGGAAAGTAGAAACCCCATAGTCAATTTAATAGAAATGTACCAAAGTGCTCAGGGTAACTTCTTGGCACATGTTTATTTCCTTAGAAAATAAATACTTAATGTTTGCTGAATGTTCACCACGACACAGCTGGTCACACTTCATCTAATTTCATCTTCGCAGGGCTCCTTTGGGGGGTTCTTTGGTATCGCCCCAGTTTTTACAGATAAGGAAACAGACACTAAAAGGTTAAGTCACCTGCCTGGCCTCAACAAGTGACAAGTACTGAGCTTGGACTGGAACCGAGGTGTGGCTGAGTGCAGCTTCCCCTGTACAGTTTCAGCACAGGGCCTTCAGGGACCGTTTGCCCAAGGGGAAGTCTTCCTGTCCTTACCCTGTAGCTTGGTCCTTGAGGGGAAAGAACTTCTAGCCTTCAGAGATGCATTGAGGGTGCTGGGGGTGGAGAGCTTAAGGAGAAAACTACCTGGGGGCTCCCTCCGCGAAGACCATCAGCTTGAAAGAAGCAACCTTATAGGACATTTGGGCACACAGAACCTACTTGATTCAGTGACTGGCAGGCGGCCAAGTAGGAAGGGACAAAGCTGGCTACTTGTCAGCCTGAATGTCAAATAGCGCAGTGACCTCATGTCAGAACACAAACAAAACATCACTCAGTGCAAAAATTCCTGACACTGAGGAGTTTCTGTGTTGGATGATCATTGTAATCGGGAGGTGGGGGGTGGCTTTGGGTCCTCTGAGCCTGCCATCGCTGAGCAGCCATCTCTGTGGTTTTTGTTTTCCCAGCAGCAAGGATCTAAAGTGGAGACGGTATATTTCACCACGGCAGTGCCAGTGGCCAGTAGCACAGGTATGCGGTTCTGTGTTGGCTTTAGGAAGATC
This sequence comes from Solenodon paradoxus, assembly GCA_004363575.1. Taxonomy (NCBI): domain Eukaryota; kingdom Metazoa; phylum Chordata; class Mammalia; order Eulipotyphla; family Solenodontidae; genus Solenodon; species Solenodon paradoxus. The sequence continues at coordinate 268,754 of RJWH01001657.1, forward strand.
GACTCTGTGCCCTGTAAGGCACATTTAATTCATTGGTTCTGTGCCCCAGTTTTTAGAACTTTCACATCAAATTTGTCACACTGTATTGTTCGTTAAGAGTATTTCATATTCTTACAGCTGCTGGAAGTTAGTGCACTAATGGCATAAATACCTTGCTTAACATTCTTCAACCAGTAACAATTCTTCTCCTCTTAATAAAGGTTTTAAATGTAGCCAGAAAGGAGTTTGAATCACAGTTAAGGCTAAAGAGGGCAGCTGTTAATTTACTGTATTCTCTACTAATTACAGTAATGAAGAAATAGCATCTAGGTCACAGACTCATATAGTGCTGGAAGGTCCACTGTATCAAACGATTTCGTAGATTAAGCAACTGGGTTGTGAGAGATTCAGTGACTCCCTCAAAGTTGTAAGTGACCTTGTGACAGCCACAGCGCTAACTCACAGGCCTTCTAGTTCCCACTCAGCTTGACTCCTAGGGTCTCCTACCCCTTTGGGTGCAGACACACGAAGTCTGTCTGCATGCGGAGGCGCATGTGTGTGACGCACACACTGGGTGCATGCACACAGGCTGGCTGGGACAGGCCCACGGTGTGCCAGTGGGCGCCACCGTTCTGAGTCAGTTATGCCAGGAGCTGGGTTCTCCTGACAGGCAGCGCTAGACAGGGCCTATGCCAGGCAGCTCACATGCCGTCAGACCGGCCCTCCTTGTAAGCCAGCTGCAAACACTGCCCGGAGGCATCAGGAGAGGAGGGAAGTGAGCTGGGTCTTCAGAGAAGAGTCAGTTCTCCAAAGGAACAACTCTGTCTGGGGAGTTTAGACAAAAGGAAGAGCCCATAGGCCCAGAGGTTTGAAGAACACTTCAGGATAGGTGAGACATCTGCTGTGGCTGGGTGGACAGTGCGGGGAAGAATGGCTGGAAATGAAATGGTAAACAGGATGTCTCTAGAGGGCGTGTGTGGCTTTCTAAGAAAAGGAGACTTGGTCTCAGATGGGAGAGGGGTGTGGGAAACTTTCTACCTGAGAAGGAACACGGTCCCACCATTCCTGCCTCACGGGCACTCGGCTCTTGCCTAGTCCATGCACTGCAGCCCCGCAGGCCTCTGCCCTGCCCCTGCTTGAAGAGCGGTCTCTCTCACCTCTCTCGCAGGGAGCTCTGTACAGCAGATTGGTCTCAGTGTTCCCGTGATAATCATCAAGCAGGAGGAGGCATGTCAGTGTCAGTGTGCGTGCCGGGACTCTGCCAAGGAGCGGGCAGCCGGCCGGAGAAAAGGCTGTTCCTCCCCGCCACCCCCGGAGCCGAGCCCGCAGCCTCCCGACGGGCCCAGCCTGAAGCTGCCACCACAGACTTTTTCCTTGCCCCCGGTCTCCCTGTCATCCTCCTCCACTGTACCTTCTTCCTGCGAGCAAAGCAGACAAGCAGAGTCAACTTCAGACCCTCAGACAGAAACGTTAAGTGCCATGGATATGTCAGAGTTCCTGTCCCTCCAGAGCCTGGACACCCCGTCCAATCTGAGTCCCATTGAAGCACTACTGCAGGGGGAGGAGGAGATGGGCCTGAGCAGCAGCTTCTCCAAGTGAAAGGCCCGTGTGTGCCCGCCTCCCAGGAGGAGGGCGAGCAGGAAGCCCGAGGTGCGATGCCTGCCATCCTGGGGTCATCAGCTTGAAGGAGGAAGAAATCTACTGTTTGAAATCCTCACCTTGCAGATGTATTTTCTTTATTCATATCCCAGGAGCATCGATTTTTAAGGAACTGATCTTTGGAGAGAAAAAACAAACAAAAAATCCACCACCAACAACAAAAAAAAAGCTAAGTTATAAATGAACTGTTTGGCTGCACTGTATGTCACTTTTGCTTATTGTCATGTGAACTTGGAAATTAAGGTTACTCGTATGCATAAAAGTTCTAAATGAAAGGCTGTGGTTTCCATCAATCTGATGCTGCCCAGCACTGGCACTGGGGATTGTGTTTGGTCTGGGCAGTAGCGTTCAGCGTGTGGGGTACTGCTCGTCCCTGTGTCTTTTGAGTCTGAAGCTGAAGCTTGAAAAGCCAGACCCTTGCTCCATCAGAGAGGAAGAGTGACAGGGGCTGGTCAAACTCCTGTGATGGGCAGGGATTGAGCGAGCTGGTTTGGTCATTTGCACAAGTGGTAGAGGGGATGGGGGCAGCTGCTGCAGCACAGGGGCTACAGAAAGCCTGGCTGGCGGTGGCTGCGGGATGTGAACCGCAGGGCCTAGGCCAGTTGTTGACTGCCCGTGATGTGGTGCAGGACAGGCTTCAGCAACACCATCACAGCCTTTGCCTTTGATCCTTGTGTCAGCTGCTTTCCAGGACTCTCAGGTCACAGAGACTTTTTCTAGGGAACATCCCTTGTTTGGTCCTGTGGTGGACATGTGGGTTATGGCCAGTGGCGGGTAGGTGGTCTGCCTTCCTTCGGTTGTATTTCTTTCCTTAGAGCAGAACTGCTGCATTTTGTGATCAGGAGAAGGTGCGGCTTTAAGTGTGCAGGCTTGTCACTGGCAGACCAGGGGTCCTGGTTCCAGGTTCTAGCCAGGCTTTTGGTTGCCTGTCCCCATCGATGCCTCTCACCCTCTGGATTTTGCATACAGCCTAGTACAGTGCAAAGAAGGATGTGACCTGCTCTGCTTAGTCATGTGATTTCTAAACAAAACAAAAACACGAAACGATGATCTTCTACTCAGGGTAAAACAAAACAATTCCCCTTCCACCAAAAAGCCTGAAATGTTGCAATAAGTTATCTCATTTGGAATGTTTCATTAAGTTGTGTTATAGAGAAAAACAGTTTTTTTGATCTGTGTATAGAATTATATCCATCTGTCTGCCTTTGGCTTCAAGTCGTTGCCTCTTAAAATAAAATATGAAATACAATCCACACTAAAATGGAAAGTTTCTCTTCACTGGCTGTATTAGTGTAGTCATGAAGGCTCACCAAACTCGCTGAGCTCGGAAAGGAGGCACGGCCCAGTGTCTAGACTAGGCCTCTGCCTGCCAGGAGCCCTCTCTCTGCCTTGAGCAAGGAGCAGGTTCCACAAATAGGGCTGCTCTTCTGAGTCAGACAGGAAGCAGCCATAATTTTGCCTGCCTTTTCCACTCCCTAAAGTGAAGAGATCTGCATTTGTCACTCTCCAGTCCTCCGGGCCAAGACAGTATCCACAGCAGATCATTTACCTAGAAGCCAGAGGCCTGGTCTTTAGCAGGATGTTCAGGGACAGATCTGGACAAGTGGTCAGTGATGGTCAGTGTCATTACTGCCATGAAAAGAAATGGACTTAACCACAAGTAGCTGGGGTTCCTCATTCCAGGAGTCTGCTTAGGAGGATCTTTTTTTTTTTTTTTTTTCACATCTTCTGCATGCCCTTTCCCAAAGGGCTGGTGGGTTCTGATCACCACTGACCTCAGCAGAAGTTGATACAGCAGGAGGAATCTTCTGTTACCACAGTGGGGTTAGTCCTGGAAAACCACCTGCTGATCATGGGGTGTCCTTTGCTGTTTCTGGGCCTTGCACCCACAGGAAGCTTTGAGGTGGGATCTTGCTGTTTTCTTTACAGTTCCTGAAACAGGACAGTGGTGTGGGATCCCTGTGTTAGCTCATATTGAAGGGCAAGAATGACCTTCCCACACCTCCACTCCACAGTCACCTGGGTTCAGTTCCCTGGGAGCTGAGGTGGGGAACAGGAGCCTATGGAAGACCATTGGAAGCATCCATGGTTTCAATATTGCTTCTTCCTGGTTAGCCGGAGCTGTGCTGATGTTGGGCCCTACCCAGGTCAGAAACTTTTCTGTTCTCCAAAGATTGGGGGCGATGAAGAAGCATTTAAAACAGTATTTAGGTGGACAGATTTTTATGTTTGAAGTATCTTCTTTTTTTTGAGGGTGACTTGATTACAAAGGAGGACTATCAGTAGCAATCAGCTTTAGAAAAATCAAGAATATGCTTCAAATGATAGTGAATGGTTGTGAAGAACAGGTTTATTCCACAGGGTAGGCAGTCTTTACTTCCTCTTGCAGCTCTCTTTCTCTCTCCACCTGCTTCTATAAACCTGGCCTCTACTGCCAGGGACCTTGGAGAACAGAAGGCCCTTAGCTAAAACAGAGCCAGACAGAGCCTTCATGGAGAGTGTGTGGTTTCCCAAACCCGAGAATGAACCTCGGCTTAGGTTAGGGAAGGGCTGCAGACTTTTAGCAGGTGAAATCAAGTCTGTTTTCTTCCCATGACAACTTGAACCATTTTCACCCTTTAGATAAACGTCCCACTCCCACTAACATCTCCAGTTAGACCGCTCCTTTAAAGGGTACCAGTCAGCACCAGAGATTGAAGCTCATGGGCTTAGGAAGTGGTAGGGAACTGACTGGCACCACCAAACTGCCTTAGTGAATTTGGCCCTTCTCGGGCAGGTGCGTGGAGTGCTGAGGGGCAGTGAACCCTGCCTTTGTGGGGAGGGGCTGACCAGTCCCGTGGGGCATCACTGAGATGGTGAGAAGAGTTGGTGTTATTTCTTGAATTCCACCCCTCTTTAGAAGGAGATCATGGTACAAAGCCCAGGAGGGGGCCTTAAAGTGTGACGATCTCTCTGGGTAGAAGGCAAGTGACTAGCTTCTCTTCACCACCTCTGGGAGAGCCAGTTGATTGGAGAGTTTTCCTTCAGGGTCAAGGCAGTGGACTGATGGGGAGTAATGGAGGGTGGGTGGGTTTTCCTGAGACTTTGTATAATGCTGAATGTGTCCAGAGGGACGAGTTTGCAGAACCTCATATTGGTATGTTAAAGAAATAATAAAACAAAAAAGCACTTTAGGTTATTTTCTTTAACCCAATTGCTGCAATTTCTTTTGTGTGTGTGTATATATATATATACACATATATGTATATATATATATATATATATATGTGTGTATATATATATATACTTTCCACATAGTTTTATTTTTTGCTCAGAATAAAAAGTTAAATTGAGGTGTGAAAGAAAAGCACTTACCTTGGTGCAATATGTGTAGCTTGATGGTCGTTGTCCCATGTGGCCCTGGCCTGGCCTCTTTCCACAGGATCAGCCCTTACTGTGAGGCTGTTTATAGGGAAACACTATTATGCATCCTCAGCCACTGTTCAATCTATGCAAGCCTTCCCTGTGTGCCCTCGGGCGCCCCCTCGGGCGCTCTGGAGAACTGCTGCGGGTCCTGTTTCCGCTGAGTGTTGAGGTCCTTCGTCGTTTCTGGTCCCTTCCCATCTTCCCCCTCCTCATCACTACAAACTGATGCCTGGAGAGAAGGAGCAGGTTGTTCCTCGGTAGACACACCTAGCACCTTACACACTTTGATAGTTGTAATCACATCCGTAGTCCTTACTCCTAAGAGCTTCGCCACTGAAACCATTGATTTGTGGAACTGCGACAATATTGCTAGAGTTTACAATTTTCCTATGCCACCAATCAGAAATCTGTCTGGGGAGGTGTTCGTGGTAGTGGGGGCAGGCAGCATGAGCCGGTTCTGTACTGCTCCCCCTCCCATTTGATGCTCTTGAAGCAAAAAGGCCTCCAACCTTCATTAAATTCAGTCAACCAAGATGTTAGTAATCTGCTTTATCAACTTTCTTCCTTCTCCCTCACTGCTCTTGTCTCCCCCTTCCCCTTTATCTTCAATTCTCAGGCTCCTATAGAATAGAGAAGTTTAAAATACAATTCAGCCAAAGCAAAAAGATTGCCGTAGATCCAACATGTAAATGGTTCAGCTGTGACACAGACCGGAAATTGTTCATTAATATTCTTAATATTGGGGAGTGGGAGGCCACCAAACTGAATGACACATATTTCTGATTGGTCAGTCAGTTAAACCTGTTTACTCTTGCATACTTTGAGGGGAGAAAGGGAAAGGGCCCTGTGTCTCTTCTCATGCCCTTTGGGGAAGCTGATGATCACTGTTTGGGCATTTCTCACTGTTACTCCTGTTCGAGAGAGGGCTTCTCAGTCTGCACTGAAAATGCAAATTAAACTGGATCCCTGTGTCATTGTATACATGTACAAGCTTTTTTTTACTGGAAGCGAGTTTAAAACCTCACACGACCCTTTTGGTGGTGTACCCGCTGGGCCAAAACTTGGGTTTCTACTCTTTTTCATATGGGAAAGTTTTTCATGAAACATTTTCACCAAAACCCAGGGGTTTTTTGCAATATCTGTGTTATCCTCATAGTGGTGCCAAGTCAGAGGCCTCTCTTGCCCTTCTCCCCTGTGTCCTCAGGTCTCTCGAGGGGCGCTGTTTGACTCAACAGTCTCTGTCCTTTGTAGTGTTTTGGAGAATGTGGGGTTGGGAGTTGGAGTTCACATGGGCTGTTTCCTTCTCCTGCGAACTCCTCCTAGCCCCTTTGGGGAAGGTGGCTGGAAACAGGTTTTTGCGGAATCTGGCTCAGATCTGGCCAGGAAAGGCAAGACCCACGAGAGCCTTCTTTTTTTGACACATACTAGTCATTGGCCAGTGGTCTCGGTGACAGTTTTTTTAAAATCTCAAATAGTTTTATTTGGATTATGTATTAGCTTATCAAATTTATTTAAGTGTGAAACATGGGAACAACGGACTTCCACTGAGCGATATGAAAACGTTACAGGTTCAGTACTTCCAAAGGAAGAAACCTCCAAACCCAAAAAGAGCAAATATGAATTTGTATTTTTGAAGAATGTGAAATAATGGTGTTTGCTTAATTGCTCCTTTTGTATAAACTTAATATTGTACTTTAAAATATCTGCTAAGTGAAAATTTAACTTTTTGGAATTGAAAGAAGCAATATTAAATACTAATGAAATCCTAATTAAATGCTTATTTAAATCTGGTAGTATCTGTGGCATTTCTTCCCAACCTTGCCTTGCCCATAGTTGACAATTTTCAACCACTTCCCCCCTCCCCAGCCATCAGGGTCTTAGAGGGGGTACAGAAAGGAAAGGTCGGTCACCAGGAGAGTCTGCAGGTTTCCTTTTAATCAAGGCTCTGCTGAAAGTGTTTTGTGGGGCTAGGAGCCCCCGAAGCATGAAATGAACATGTAACATCACCTGGGTCCCCCAAAGCAGGCCAGACCACTGGCAAGCACTGCTGGTCTGCCCAGATCCGGACAATCAGACTGGGTATTCGCTGGCTACATTTCAAAGCTCAGCTCTGCCTTCAGCCAGGATGAAGTGGGAGTGAACCCGGGCTGCTAGCAGCGCTGCCACCACAGGCTGAGAGCCAAGTACCAGCCACTGCCATTGAAGACTGGCCCCTTTATAGAAGGGAGTTGTTCAGAGTCCAGCCACCAGCCCTGGGGAGGGAGAGAAGTCAGGGCGCCCAGCTTGGGGACAGTCAGGGCTCTGCAGCTCCATCTCCAGCATCCTTTGGAAAGCCACCTCTGGAGGAGACAGCTGGCTGGGGAGGCGCTCCGGGTTTGGCTGAGCCGTTCTGGGTGGAAGAGAAAGGAAAAAAGTGAGACTAGAAGTAAAGGCCTTGTAGGCCCGCCAGGGTATGTATGGCCATTTGGCATTTGGATAGCCCTTAACTTTTTCAAAGCTGCTCGCCCAAGTGAAAGGAGGTTGGGGACAATCTTCCACCCTCCAGGGGAGCCTAGGACTTAGCAAGTCCAGTCAATGGTCAGTCTCCACCCCCTAGGCCCAGCCCGGGGTGGGCACTGACCCCGCCACCAGCCGGCTCCGGGCGGCGGCGGCCCAGCTGCCGCAGCATCTCCTCGCAGGCGGCGATGGTGTCCAGGAGCTGCCGCTGCCGCTGCTCCACCGCGTCCAGCAGCTGCTGGGCGCGCTCATCCCGGGGCGGCTGCGGGGGTGGCCTCCCGCCGAGCCCCAGCCCCGCCTTCCCACGGTCCACGCCGGCAGCCTCCCTGCCGGGGAGAGAGCGAGACAGACGGTCAGGGCCGGCGCTTGCGCGGGGGTCGAGACCCTTCCCCCCTCACCGCCCCGACGGGCCCCCTCTCACCCTCGTGACCAGTCTGAGCCCGGGCCCCATTCCATGTCCGCCTGCGCGGCCCGACCACCGCCCCCTTTTCGGCCGCCCCCCCTCCCCAGCGCTGCGCTAAGCCTCAGCAAAGCTGCGCCCCGCCCCGTCCCCACCGGTCTCCTTCAATCCTCCTGGGGGTCGTGGTCCCTTTAAGTTGCCCGGCGCGGAGGTGGGGCCGAGCCTCCAGGACCGGAAGCTGACGGGGCGCGTCACTTCCTCCCGGAAGCAGGCCCTGGCGGATGTCTCCAGCGCGTCCGTGCAGGGGACTGAGGGCCGCGGTGGCTGCCAGCGTGGGGTTGAGTGAGGGGCCGGCGGCCTCGGCCCGGAGAGGCCGCCTCCTCCGCCCGCTGAGCCCGGTTCCGGCGGCGCCGGGGGCCCGGCTGTTGCGGCTCCCCGGGAGCGGGGCCGTGCGGGCCGCAAGTCCGGAGCGCGCCGGCTGGACCGAGGCGCTGCGGGCCGCCGTGGCCGAGCTGCGCGCCGGCGCCGTGGTGGCTGTCCCGACCGATACGCTGTACGGCCTGGCCTGCTCTGCGAGTTGCTCGGCAGCACTGGGCGCTGTGTACCGCCTCAAGGGCCGCAGCGAGGCCAAGCCGCTGGCCGTGTGCCTGGGCCGCGTGGCCGACGTCTACAGGTGAGGCCGCCCCGACCCGGCCCCGCTGGGGGCGGCACCGCGGGAGGGGCTTCCGGTGACAGGCTTGGGAGACTGAGGCGAGGAGAGCGGGAGGGGCTTGTCCGGGCTCACCCCGGAATCCGGAACTGGAAATGTGTATCCAGCCCTCGACGTATGCCGGGCTCTGAGAGAGATGCCGGGGCGCAGCGAGGAGAGGCGGGCAGTGCGCTTTTGTGATAATGGGGTGGTTTAAAACCCGGAGAGCAAAAACAAACAAGCAAACAAACAAACACGGTAGCTTAATTTATCGGGGGCTGTCCTGAAAAATCAAACAGGGAGTATGATAGTGTTGCAGCTTTTGTAACCTCAGAGACCAGAGACCTGTGAGCTCCAAGCCTGTAGCGTTTCTGTGAAGCCCTGCTCTTTCTGTTCAAACTCTTAGGGAGCTGAAGAGGGAAGACAGATCCCATTGTGAGCCCCAGGGACCCTTTTTTTCTATCAGCCTAGAGTCTGGCCTAGAACCAACAGTGGCCCTTCATTCTTGGATGGATATGTGCCTCTTTGTTCCCCAGGTACTGCCATGTGAAGGTACCCGAGGGGCTCCTGAAAGACCTGCTACCAGGGCCAGTGACCCTGGTGATGGAACGCACGGAGGAGCTCAACAAGGACCTGAATCCCTTCACGCCTGTGAGTCAGGCTTTTGTGTCACCAGATCCTTGCCATTTGGCCTTGACTAGGATCTCAGCCAGACCTGTCCCCCTTCAAACTTGCTGATGCAACATTTCCCCTTGCCTCATAGCTTGTAGGCATCCGGATCCCTGACCATGCTTTCATGCAGGACTTGGCCCAGACGTTTGGGGGACCTCTTGCTCTCACCAGTGCCAACTTCAGCTCCCAGGCCAGTTCTCTGAATGTTGAGGTGAGAGTCCAGCCCTTCCCCCAGGACATCATCACTTGGTCGGACAGTTTTCTCTGCACCAGGGGCTTGATAATGCCCTGGAACTGTCTGGTGGAAGAGATGCCCTTTCGGTCTAATGATGGTAAATCTGTGCATTTGGCAGAGGTGAGGGTGGGATGGGGGTATCCAAATTGAGGAATCTTGAGACATTTTATTACAAAATTTAAGAGGTCAGAGGGAGAATTGTTGTTTTCGTCTTACTCTTTTTAATAATAGGAAGCATTCTGATAGATAAAAACACTTTTGCCCTTTCTGTGGGAGTAGCATTTGTTGGAGAATATAGAGTTAGGTGATGAGTTTTTACAACAGAGCTATAAAGAAAGTTAAGGTTTTGGAACATTAAATAACTCATCCCAGGGACTCCTGACTCTGTTCTCTTTCCTCTGCCACAAACCATGTCAAAGAATGGACTGTCCTAAACTAAACCTGTCCTGGCTATGTAGCTCAAAATGAATGAGGACACAAAAACTTAACTTACAATAGTTTTTTCTTTGTATTGAGCTAAAATGAATATCATAGCAAAATGCTGGCATTTTTCATGCCCAGCTCTAAAGAGTGGGTTCAAAGACCTTGGGAAGTGAATGCTTAGCATCCCTTCTTATTCTCAGGCTGCAGGCTTTACTTATCCTGGTGTCTGTACCCAAGGCAATATGGGCCATGGTGGGCATCATTCTTAGCTGAAAGCAAGCAGTCGATCTATCTAATACAGTAACTGGTATTTATGACCCATCCCAGATTCCCAGGGCTCCTGCCCCTGTGGTGTCTTCAAATGGTGGGGTGGGGTAGGGGAGTGATGCTCAGTTAACAATTCCGTCCCTATATCTGGGGGAGTTCTCCTTCCCGTAGCCCAAGGATGATTGCTGGTATACGTTTGCAGAGCCTACCTTGTTTTCCTCTCCTTCCCCTGGCCCAGAGTTCCAGGCTAGGAGGACCTTTCGTGACCATCTAGTCCAGCCCCCTTGTTTATAGCCCTGAGTAAAGTAACGTGTGCAGATCACACAGATTTGGTGGAAAGTCCAGGGTAGAGTCCACATCTTTAGACTCCCACCCAGGACTTTTGCCATTGTAATTATAACTTTCAAACAGAGGCAATGTGTGGGATTTCCTATGGCATAGTGAGATTTTCTGTGAGCTCCAGATTGGTATTGTCTGGGGGAGGGAGCTCCAAATATCATAGGCCACAGTGTCCTAGTTGCTAATGCAGTATCCTTGACACAGCTGACCTACTGAGGTCACAAAATGACTAAATTGGTTCCTTCCTTTCCTATTGGAGGAAGAAGACACCTCCTGTTTTAGAACAGTGCAGCCTTTGTCTTCCTTGTGAACCCTGCCTTTGGTATGACATCATTGCAGATGCCAGGAGTAGTGTCCGTGTTCTTGTCTCCCTTCTCAGGAATTCCAGGATCTCTGGCCTCAGTTGTCCTTGGTCATTGATGGGGGACCAATTGGGGATGACCAGAGTGCTGAGTGTCGCTTGGGCTCCACTGTGGTCGATTTATCTGTGCCTGGAAAGTTTGGCATCATTCGTCCAGGCTGGTGAGTGTCTTTCCTGTGGCATGAGGGTAGAATTAGAGGGAGGTTGGGAAATGCAAAAAAGACCTTGACAAAATGAAGGCCGTCACTTCTTGCTGTGAGGGGAGTGGGCAGGTGTGGAGAAGTGATACGTGAACCAGTACTAAGCCCTCTGGTGTTAGCTGGCTTTTTCATGATTCAAGAGGATTTATCAAGGGTTTGATGAACAAAATATAGTGAGGCCAGAGTTTAGAGGTCGCTGATCACCGGACTGATGAGCTTGTGATCGTGAGAAGTCACACTCTTAACTGTCCTCCATTTCCTCGTCAGTGCCCTGGAAAGTACCACGGTCATTCTTCAACAGAAATATGAGCTGCTACCCTCACATGGACCCTGCTGGTAAAACTCAGAAAGGCCCAAGGATTGGTGCTAGACGCTCTGTGTCTGTCTGCTGGTGTCCAGCCAGGCCTCAGTCAGTCACAGAGGTCACTGGGGCTACAGTATGACTAGTCTGGCCCTTTAGGGCTCTGTGACCACTGTACACTGGGTCCCAGAAGCTGCTGGCTTAGCCTCACACCTGCTGGAGGAAGTTATATTTATTATCTGTAATTTCAACTATCGGCCAAAAACAGTAGAGATTTTAAGAATAGCCTTGTTCTAATAAGTTTCTTCTGTCTTTTTTTTTTTTTTTTTTTTAACTTTTGAAAAATGATTTAAATAAACTTGGAATCTAGTGAGAGCCTTCTCTCTGATAGGTGGTGACTCTTAAGATCCAAATCTGCTAGAGCATCGTGCTCTAATGATGCTGCTTAAGTCTCAGGTGACCATAGACACGTTGTACTGCTGAGTTGAGGACCAAGTTAGGCTAAGTATTGTGGAGCTGCAGGCCACATGCTGCTTTCTCTGACCCCAGGGCCGGTGTTCATGTGTGGTGCTGTAGCTGCTGGTGGAATCATCCATCTGGTCTCCTGGGAAGTCAGCTCCATGGGCAGGGGGTTGGGAGTCCATATTACAGAATGTGGGAAAATAAATCTCTTACCCTTTTCAACCAGTGACTTTTTTGTTATTCATAAAATTAGAACGAATGTAATACCTTTATTTAAATCCAGTGTTTTCTCAGCAGCCTTTATTTATAATTATACCAAATAGAAACACAGCTGTTATTGGACATTTTAACTTTTTTTTTTTTCTTTAATAGAAAATAATGCCATTAAACATCTTTGTAAATGGTTTATTTTTCTTTTCATTATTTCCTTAGGGTAGGATTGCTAGGTCAAAGTATTTGAATGTTTTTATGGCTCTTGATACAGATTAGCCTTCAAAAGAACTGAAACAAGTTAGATTGCCATCAGCAATATGTGAGAATTGCTGCCCCTGCCTCCTTAGCCTTGCCATACTTTTAGTATTTTTCAAATTGTTTACATGTAAACTGAAGGTAAATAACAGTAAGTTAACATCCAGCCCTTTTCTCCTGTCCCCACCTGCATTAGTTTCCTCAAGACACATACAAGGCAGCCAGGCCTGACCATCCATTGGTGGGGTTTATTATCAGCTAACTAGAACTTGAAGTCTTACGACCAGTGGGGTTCACTTCCTCCCCTAGCCCCCTTGCACTCTAGTTCGTAGAACTGGGATTCAGTGTTGAGCCCATAAGCTCAATACAATGGTTTTTAAATATACATGTTTTCAAGTAGATCTAACAGTCTTACCAAGAAGGTGTCCCAGAGGTCTGCTTTAATGAAGGACCCTTTCATTATCATATTAGTTTATAAATAAGCTCTGATTTATTAAATAGTCTCTCTGGAAATACTGTTTAAACTACCAATTTCTTAAACAAACTCAACTCTTTAATGTGCTAACATCAGCCAGCCCATCCCACCCCACATATCATTTTGTCACAGAATATGACTGGTCAGACTGAGATCTCGAAGAGAGCAAAAGGAATGCTTGCTTGAGAATACCACGTTCTGTTTAATTAATACAAATCACAGCAGCACTGAAAGTGGCTCTAGTGAGGGGTCTCATTGTCTTTAGACTGCTAAAGCAGGGATGTCCCAGCTCTCACTGGAGCTAAACGTTTATCTGGGAAAATAGGCTCTGGAACACAGAGGTATTTTCTTAGCAGGAAAAGAACTGAACTAGTATGGGTTAAACTGCACAAAAGAAAAACTTAGAGCTGTGCTCAGGCAATACAGCTACAAGGCCACACCAAATAAGGAAAGCTGGCTCCTGGATGCTTCAAGAAGACAGGAACCATGCCATGGTCAAGTGTTCCCCCAGTACCTAGCACATATAAGGTGCTCACTTAGTATGTATTGAATGAAGGGTGACTGCTCCAGTGTATTTCCTGATAACTGGGTTCAGGAATCAAGAATCTAGGATTTCCCTTTCAGAAAGTCTAAAATATGGTTTCTAAACTTAGAGAAGATAGACATGGAAAGGAGGCCGAAAGAGGATGCAGGCTTGCAGAAGGACGTAGGGTGCATGCTTGCCCAGAACTTTGACCCCCTTCTAAGAACAGTGACACCACAACACTAACCTGCCAAGTTCAAAGCTAGAAGGCCTTACAGTGCTCTGATGGAGGATGGGGGCTGCCGTGGGCCAAGTCCATTCGCCTGCCAGCCTCTGTGGCTCCTTGTCTGGAACACCGCCTCGTTACCTGTCCCTGCAGAGCACCCCAGCACCGCTGACCTAAGGGTCAGGCTCTGGTCTACATGGGCCCAGGTTTGGAGATCACCAGAAGCACCCAGCTGCTGCCAGACAAGTGCCTACAAACTCAGCTGAGCCCCACATGGTGACTTCCGTGGAGGCTGGAACATCAGCACCTCATGTCCCTGTTGGCAGACCCCTCACATCAGCCACTGCGCCTTTTCTTTGATGAAGTGCTCCGCCCAGCGGCGAGTCAGCTCCAAGTACAGACTGGGCTGATGAGGCAGGTAGTCCAAATACAGCCGGGTTGGTGTCTTCTTTGGAACGGCCTTCTCAATCTGGGTGCCCTCGTGCCACTCATTGAAAGAGGTGATGGAGACGATCTCAGGCCTCACCGTCAGGGCTGCCTGCAGGGCTGTCTCATAGTATTTGCCATTGACCCTGTTCCGCGTATTGTGGTTGTTCCAGGGCCTGATGCTGGTGTCAATGTAGCCGGGCCCCACACTGGGAATGAACATGAGGTTGTTGGCATCACAAAAATTCTTCACAGCTTTCCAGTTCTGATGGGAGGAGCCAAAGGAGAAACCGTTGGAGGCAAAGTAGGTGTACATGCCATCAAATCCAGCGGCCAGAATGTCGTGGGTGTGGCCTTCCTCCACCAGCAGTGCTATGAAGACCCCATCATATGGGGTGTTGCGGACTGAGTGGGGCCCACTGGGTGTCAGGAGGTGGGCCCAGGCTTCAGGGGATGTCAGGTATGAGTCGTAGATATAAAAGAGAGGGAGGCTCTTGCCCATGCTGTTCTTATAACGGTAAAATGCGCCGTGGGAGCCGTACCTGGGGTGGGAGGAAGAAGAGGCTCAGCGGGCAGTCTAAGACGGGAGAAGCCAGCACAGCTGTAGGACCAGCCGAGGCTGAGTCTTCTAATGCCCAAGTACAACGTTCCAGTCTCCACAGTTTGGATTTATGCCTCTAAGCAAGCCTTTGTTCCTAGCCTTGTCACTCCTTTATTCAAGACTCACTTCCCTGCCCTAGGCTCCGGGCCATCCACTTTTCAGAGAGTAACTCCTGTAGCTTGCAGGACTAGGGTTCGGAGCTGAACTCTGCTCCCCACCATCAGAGCCACCGCCATCTTTCATCTGGACTGCAGCAACGCACCCAACTGATAACCAGGCTTCTACTCCTGATTCCGAGTTCATTCCCTTTTTAAAGTGGCTCAGGCAGCTGACACACTGGCTTGAAGACCACGTAAAGCCCAAGGACCCAGGTTTGTGACATGGGACCAGAGTGAAAAACCTAAATAAGTAAAGATGCTTCTTCCTTCTCCCCCCGCACCTTCCTTCTTTAAAATGCTGCTGCTTCTCCCTTCCTTAAAAATAAAACAGTGTAAATCAGATCTGATTGCTCCTTACCAAGACTTACAAAGGCCCTGCCTACTTTGCCCATCTTCCTTTCCTGCTGGTGCTCTGTCTGTCTCTATACTCCAGCCACATTGGCTTTTCTATTCTTCTCAAGCTCATCTCACCTTAAGGACTTTGGAGCTAATAGCCCTCTGTCAGTATTTCTGGCCTGCCACAGACCTCTGCAGAGCCAGCTCTTCATTCAGGAGGTAGTTTACATGTTAT
Organism: Solenodon paradoxus; assembly: GCA_004363575.1. Taxonomy (NCBI): domain Eukaryota; kingdom Metazoa; phylum Chordata; class Mammalia; order Eulipotyphla; family Solenodontidae; genus Solenodon; species Solenodon paradoxus. Next base: position 284,089 of record RJWH01001657.1, read on the forward strand.
CTCCCATGAGAAGCTCACTTGACCACCTACTCTAAAGTAGTTTCTTAGACACTCTTAACACTGTTTTATCCTTTATTTGTTTTAGTATGAATCACTGATTTCTCCTGAGTAACTACTGTCTTCTCCACTATACCCCTAACACACACTCAACTCAAATCAGAACCTTTGCTAGTCCTACTCATTACACCTGGGGCTTAGGACATTGCCTGGATACCTGAGGACACTCAATATTTTTGAATGAATGAATGATATAAGCAAGCGGTGGACAAGCCACTTTCACATAGATTGATTCAAAACTCTCATAATATTTGGGAGTTTAGAGGTTTTTCTCTGGTCACAGACTGGAGGGCACAGAACTGCAATTCACACCTAGGTTTTTGACTCTAACCCCAGCACTCATTAAAAAAAGCTGCTGGGAACATAACTAGTCTGTCCTCAAGTCTCTTGACCCAACTCTCCATTTTCTATTCCTACTCCCATTTTGAGCTCCACCAAAATCCAGGCCCCAGGACAGCCTTACGTGTCAATGATGTACTTGATGTTGTCATGCAGAGTGATGTCATCCCGGCCCTTGTAGGGTTGGATGTGGAAGGCCACCTGCCACAGAGGAGATAGTGATCGGCTGAGTATCTCTCCAGGGGTCACAACCTAGAAGGCTCATGCTCCAAACATGGCCAGGAGCAGCAGCTGAGTTCAAGAAAGGGTCTGGCAACAGCGGGCACATAGATGTAAAAGCAGTCACTGCCCTTCAGGGTCAAAAAAAAGGGGAAAGAAGTTTGCCCATTCCCCACAGTAGCGCCTCTGGGAAACATTCTGACGGGCTGCTGCGGAATGGCTACTGGGTTTCAGCTCCAGGCGATTAACCCCGGTTGCCTAAAACAATGGGAAGATGTATATTGATGCTGTGCCAATGGGAAATGTGTTAAAAAACGCCAGTGATGGGCCCAGGGAATGACTTAGTTGATGCGTACATGTGGAGAAAATAGCTCAGCTTTGTCATTCTTCTTGAAAGTGAGCCACTTGCCCCAAGAGCATTGTTCTCTACTTGAAGCCCAGTCGTGCCACCTACTAGGGAGCTGAGGCAGGAGTCAAGTTTGTGGACCCATTCTACCCTTCCTACCTCTGTTCAGGGTCAGGGTTTCCAAAATAATGTGTCACTGAGATACTCAGTTTCTCACTTGTCCTATATAAGTTTTCCCAATTTTTCTTTCCAGGATTTAAGAAAGTAAGAGTTACAGAAGCACTATTAGAATCCCAACTCCAACACGTCCTTGCTCCCTATTTGTCATACTGGAGCAATGGCCAAACTTTCAGTAGAGGCTCTAACCCTAAGGATACAAGAGGGGCCAGAGAGCTCTTGACATCTCATTGGAGACTCACCTGGATGTTGTGCTGATGGGCGGTGTCCAGGATGGCTGGCACCAAATCATCGGAAGGTTCCCCATTATCATCAGCCATGCCAGGTGGGTACCAAGACAGGACCAGCACGCCTGAGACACAACACAGAGGCTACTTCACAGACAGCAGGTTATTTGTTTCCTCACAAGCCCTCTCCATCTGCAAAATGGTTTCTGAATGAAACTTTGAGGGAAGCTCCTGCCAGGTTCACTTACTGCAAATCACACACCAGAGATTCGAGCCCTGGAGCTGTCCACGCCCGCGGTGCTGAAGTAAGCCGCTGCAGGCACCTTAGCGCACCAGGTCTTGAGGGAGCCTGAGAAAAGCTGGGGTAGGAGCCATGCTCTCAGGTGCGTTAGCAATAGTAGCACAAAGGGAAATGGGTGGACAATGCCACACCCACCTGGAAGCCACAGTCCTCTCTCTGGAGGAGAAGAGCAGTTCTGAGATCCCACAGGGAAAAACAAAAAAGCCTGAACAGAGGTCATCTTCCGCTTCCCTGGGAAAGAACATTTGCCTCAACTATCTGCCCCTTTAAAGTAAAATCCTAAGGGATGGCTTCTTTCGGTCTTATTTATCCGTGTGTATTGTCCACCCTTGTCTCTGGCATTCAATTTTCCCCCTATTCGCTAACCATTTCCAGATAAACAGTCTGTAAAAACCTCACAGAATTCAGTAACAAATCTGAAAAAAGTGAGCCTCCCCATTCCAGTCTACAAAGGAGGGCTGCAGGGACCTCTTTTCAAGTCGTGTACTTGGTGTAAAGCTCCTGGGCGCCCTACGGCAAACAGAAGTAGAGCCCACCATGCAACGTGGGCAAACTTTCCTCTGCAGTCAGCAAAAGTGGGAAGGGCTGCTGCTTTGCCTTGTGCCTGATGTGAAAGCAGAGGACGTCCCCTCTGAACCCCAGACTCCTAGAGGGCCAAGGTACCCCGATTTCGCTATGCCAAACCTAAAAAGACTTGCCTCTCTCTCTCCTTAATGTCCCTAGCTGGGACAGCTCTGTCGCAAATGCTTTCTAGTGGTCCACTGGCAGCTCCCCAGTAGGAAAGGGCCCTGAGTCTGAATACTAGAAGGTAGGGGCGGTACTTTAGAAGGTAAAGGGTAAGAAGTCAGGCCTAAGGGTGAGTGGAACCAAAGCCCGGTGACGTTCAGTTGGGGTGTGGGAACAAAGGGTGAGACTGGGGGACAGGGTCGACCAGAAATGGGGGGAGCTCACCGATGGCGGCTTCTCTGAGCTGGGTCATATGCTCCCGCAGCACGTCGGGGTCCCGAGAGCTGTAGGGCCCCAGCTCCGGGTAGAAGCTGGAGCCCAAGTCTTCGGGGGGGCTGTGGCGGCCGCGCGGGTAGCTGGCTGAGATCTTGGGGTCCCAGTGCGGCACCATGACGTGGTCCCAGTGGATGTAGTGGCCCTCGCGCTGCGGGCTCCCGTACCACGAGTAGTAGAAGGCATGTAGGTCCGAGTAGACTCGCAGACTCTGCCCGGGGGCGGGCTCGGCCTCGGCGGGGGCCGGCCCCGAGGAGCTCGCGGGACCCGCGGTGTAGGGAGGCGGCGGAGGCGGCGGCGGCGCGGCGGGGGCGGCCGGGGCCCGGGCAGCGGGTGCGGGGGGCCCCTCCCGGCGTCGCTCAAAGGGCGCCAGCTCCAGGCCCGGGCCCAACGCCGGGAGTCCGTCCGGAGCCTTGAGCGTACGCAGGCCCATGAGGGTGCCGAAAGCGAACAGTAGCACCAGGAACAGCGCGATGCAGGCGCGGCGCCGCCGCCGGGCCATGGCGGCCCCTAACCTCCCTGCGACCGGCTCCGCTACCTCCGGGCGCACCGCGCCATGGCCGCCCGCCCGGCTCCCGCGCGCCGCTCAGCCCGCGCGCGTCCCAGGGAGACGGCTGCGCCGAGCGCGGCGTGGGCGGCTCCCCGCCTCTCCCCTGCAGTGCGGGCGGGCCCGGCACACAGAGAACGCAGGCGGCGCAGACCAAGTGGTCGCGGCTGAGGGGGGTGGGGAGGGGTGCACGGGGAATGGAGACCAGGAGAAACCGAACTGCGAGTTCCCGGGCCAGACGAGCAGGGACCTAGGTCACGCCGCATGGATTTGTCGCCTTTCAGCCTGGGACGGCGAGGCAGAGCATGCAGAGGGAAAGAGAATGCCCCCCTTCCGGGGCACCGGAGTAGGTCCGGGCGCTGGCGCTGGAGGGCGTGGGAGCCGAAGGCAGTGTGGGGACGAGCGCGAGAGTCTATGGTCGTACTGCTGTCTAGTGACCTCCTTCCGCATTGAGTCCTCGGTACTGACCTCTTTGACGCCTCCTACGGACCACCCTTCTTCGCCCCAGGGCCTCCATACCTGGGACCCCTTCTCGCCTACCCCAGGCACGGGCGAAGCCTGGGGAAAGGGGCGCCGGGACGACCCCAGGAGTAAGACACTGCCCGCGCTGGCTAGAGCCTTGAAGGGAGAGGGAGACGGTGACTGGAGGAAGGTCCCGTGGACTGGGCCTAAATCTGAGGGTCAGGACTAGCTCGCCGAAGCTCTTGTTACTTTTTGTCAAGGAAAGGTGTAGGCAGGACAAGTGAGGAGGAAGAAACGTTTTATTTAGTTGTTCATTTCGGGATCTTCCCTCCCCCTCTAACACACACACCAAGCCCCCACGTCTAGAACCATTAAACCACCAGGGCGCCTCCCCAGAGCTCTCCCGCTGTCCAGATTACCCGGTCCTCAGTCCGTCGTTGTCCCTTGGACGGCCTCCTAGAGGCGGTGAGGACTAAATTCGGTGATTGCCTTAGAGCACGTCTGCTCTGTGGCCTGACAAAATAAGCACTACACGTGTTCGTCCTTCTTCCTGAGTTCCACAGGGCAGTCCCAGCTCTCATGTCCCTTTTCAGATTCCAGGGGCTGCGAGAACTTGGTCTAACATTCAGGTCCCTAGACTGTTGAATAGCAGACTCTAAAGTATTCTATAAACGGTAAGTATTCAGTCAACATGGAGCACTGAGTTCCTACTCTGCATTGCTCATTATTTCATTTATTCAGAAAATGTTTTGTTTTGTTTTTAAAGGGAAGGTGCAGGCAGGAATGAAGGCCAGCAGAGGTAGGTAGACAGGAAGAGAGAGGAGGAGGAAGCACCCTATTTTTCTTTCTTTTTTTTTTCTTTCAGTTGTTCATCCTGGTTGTTCCCCTGAACTGAGATCCTTGGGAGGTATGTGGACTGCGTCTGCAGAAGGTGACTCACCAAACTGCTACTCCACCAGGGTGGGCCTCAGAAGACAGTTTTGTGTTTGTGTGCTTTCTTCACCGGGGCATTATGACAGCAGCTCTGTTTCATCCTCTGCTCTGTCTGCTTGCCCCATAGTAGGCCCTTGGGTCTTATGCCTTAAGTAAATGAAGAGAGGAGCAAGATTAGGAAATGTAAGTAGGTTTAGGTCCTGAGCCCAAGAAGAGTGAACTTGAGAGAAGCCATGGTAATAAGTGAATTAAGTGGTGCGCTTTCAGCTCCAAGTAGCAGACACCTGATTGAAACTGCTGTATGCAAATGAAACATATTTGACAATGTCTGTTTCCTGGTGGGAAGGAGTAGGTTCCCTGGTTCAACTCTGTCATTAGAAAAACCTGAGACGCTTCTGCCTTAACTGCTCTGCTGTCTCCACCGTGATGTAATACTAACACCGGCTCTCCTCCTATCACAGAATGACTCCCGCAGGCAATTGAGGGTGCAGCTTCCTTTTCCCATCCCAAGGCAGTGATAAGACTGATTCCTCTTTCTCAGAAGATTTAAGCAAGCATCACTTTGAATCTCATTGATCTAATATGGCTTAGACCTATTCATCCCAAACAGATTTCTGCCAAGGAATTGCTATCACTGGATTCGATTTAAAAAATTGGATTAAGTGGATTAAATGTTGAGGAGAAACCCATGATATTTACAATGCAATGAGATGACTCTGGGAATGAGTAAGAGTAGGGAGAAAACAAGAATACACTTGGAATTATCAGGAACACCAGCATAAGGAGAGCATTTTGAAGGAAACTGAGAAAGAATCAATAGAGAGGAAGTAAGAGAATTGGGAGTGAGCACACCCTGGTGGCCTAGTGGTTTAGTCCACTGCTGTGCAGTCCACAGACATCCCAAGGTCCCCAGTTCAAGACCTGGGATGGGGTAACAACCAAGATGAATGACTGAATAAAATAAATAAAGTGCTTCCTCTTCCTGTCTTTTCCTGCTTGTCTGCCTGCCTACTCACCTTCATTCCTGCCTGCACTTTTCCTGTGAGAAAGAGAGAGAGAATTGGAAGTGAGTGGTGATGACTCTAGATGACAGCTCTCAATCATCCACTATTTCTGGGAATACCCTCCAACAATAATGGTGACCTCCATTAGCCATGTGCGGTGTCCTCGACCCTGCCCTCTAGACATAATGATGTAGCCCAGGGATGAAGCAGTGACACCAGCCTGTGTACCATTTATCAGTGAGGGACACCAGCCCAAGGGCTGTCCATTATAATCCCCTGAGTTGTTTCTCTCTGCTGTTGAGGACAGAGTCAGTCTTTCTCTCTAAGGTACTGCCATTAGAGGAGAAGGAACAGGGACAGGGAGGAACTTAGTGACATTGGAGTCTCTGATTTCAGTTTTTCAGAGGCCCCATTTCAGTGTGAAACACCGAATCTACTACTAAGTTACCCTTTTATTCTCAAGACAGTGAGCTCACGGAGAAAAATTTGTTGGCTGCCTGTCAACCTCAAGCAGATATGGAGAAAGGCCTGGGGAGCAGATTTGGGAGGAACCAAGAATGAAAGAAAAGCCAGACTGATCATGACTGAGTGTGGAGTGGCCGCTCCAGGCAATGGGGCCTGGACTCTGCCAGGACTTCTGAGAAGTGTAAAATGCCTCCCGGAACGAAGAGGCGTGTGACTAAAGCAGCTATCTACGGGCCCCTTTCCTGCGTGGGTTGAGCATGTTCCAGGGGTGGCAACGTCCTTGCGCTCTGGTCTCCTTTGTGCCAAGTGCCGGTAAGGTCACAGAGGGTCCTGGGACAGCCTAAGGACAGAAGGTCACATTGCATGTTTGAAGTGAGATGCCGCCAGTGAGAGGTATGTCTAAATCTGCACACAGCTGTCCATCCTGACTATGTCATCATAAGAAATCACTAAAAACTTGGCATCTTAAAACAGCACAAACGTGTTGTCTCACAGTTCTTGTAAATGAAAGGTCCAGGCACAGTGTGCTTGACTTGGTTCTGTTTAGAGCTTCGTAAGACCAAAATTGAAGTGCTGGCAGGGCTGCGCTTCTTTGTGGAAACACTTGGAATGACTCCACAACCCATTTCACTGGCAAAATTCAATCCTATGCAGTTGTAGGACTGAGGTTTCCATTTTCTGTCTGGCTACCAAGTAGGGGTCTTTCTAACCTTCTAGGGGATGCTTACATTTATGATCTTATGGTCCCCTTCATCCATCTTCACAGCCAACAAGTCCAGTCCTTCTCATACTGCACCTCTCTCTCTTCCGTCTCATCTCTTATTTTTGAGAGCTCATGTGATACATTAGCACAGTTGGATGCTCTAGGATAATTTTTCTATTTTAAGTTCAGCTGTTGAATAAACTTAATCTCATCTGCAAAGTCCTTTCTCAGCAGTAACTAGATGAGTATTTGAATAGCCAGAGGATAGGCATCTCGGGGCAGAGGACATATTTGGAATTCTGCCTACCCTAGGAGCTACTGCTGGGATCAAAGTGGGGTAAGAGGGTGTGAAACATGGCCTTGAGGTGTGCGTTATACCCATTCTGTCAATTCAAATTATGCTCAACTACAAATGAGGGAATTAGTAGTACTTCTTAAGCCTAGAGTATATCAATCTCTTGGGGATGTTGTTAAAATGAAGATGCTTACTCAGACAGGTGGGGGTGAGGACTGAGATTCCACATTCCTAATAAGATCTCAGGTGATGCTGATTCTGGTTATCTCAGACCATAGTTTTAGGATTTCACGTATTGTGGACTTCTCACCGCACTGGGTCTTTCAGAGAAGGGTGAGCAAAATCAGAAAGAAGGTAGTAAACGGGCTGGGTAAATATCCAAGAATGTCCCCCACAATTGCCCAGTCTCTTCTCCCCTTCCTCCTCGTTATGCTGAGAGCCACCCTTCCCACTATGGCGTTAGATGGCGGGTTTACACTGTGGAAGAGTGGAACCAAAGAGTCTCCAAACCTGAGGCCCCCGGATCCCAGCTGAGGTAGAAATGAGTGTGTGTGTGGAAATTGTTAACCTAAAATTACAGCGGCCATTAAAAAGGTGAAGGGCATGTACGTGGAATCAAAGATTTGCAATTCGGGGTCCACAAATACAGGTATAAATCTAAATTGTGCCCCAAGGAGAGACAAAGTAAGGGGTTTTTATGGGAAGACTAAAAGAAGATGAGGTAAGTGGTTAAAGAAAAGAGTTGATGAGTGTTAGCAAGCGTAAATGACTCTTGACTCTACGTGATTGGTTACTAATTTATTCTCTGACAGAAAGTCCATAATCATCAGTTCTCATTATCCTTTATTTAGATGTCTTCTCAAACAATTGCTTGCTTTATGACCCAGTCAAAAGGTCTTTGACTTAGTTCAAAGGTCTTTAACTCAGTTCAAACCAGATAGATAATACTGTTTTTCTGTAATGGCTAACAAATTCCATCTTTAAAAAAATGTTCCCATTAATATCAACTTTTCACAAAATCCAGAGGAATAAATAAAATATGCATAGTAAGTGACAAGAAGTCCAATTCTTTACATCATTCAGTCCCTAAAGAGCATACAGTTTTTAAGTCAACCCTCTAGACAGAGTATCAAGTGACTGTTCTCTGGAGAAAAACAGACTCTGAAGAAAGATCCTAGTTACACTGAAAAGCCAGCTCACTGTCTGATCAATCTAGACTGAAATACTGTGTCAGCAATCCTGCCCCTTGCATTCAGATCTTTCAATCAGATTCCTGGCTCCTCACTCTAAACATGAATAGCAGCTAGTGATTCCCAGACATCTAGTGAAAACCTCCTACATGAAATGCGGAGATAAAAATAAGCAAAGAAACTAAAAATAAGCAACAGAAGAAAGGGAGAGAAGAACAAAACAGCAAGAGAGCCAGAGTGTGAGAGAGACGAAGTTAAAGGAAACACAAATAATGCAGCCAATCAAATAAAACAGACAAATACTTTCATCTCATGCCCCCAGAGGTTTTGCATTCATGAAACAAGAACAGGATGCATTTAAAGGGGTACAAGGGTTCATCGGAGAGTAAGAAAAAACTCTTGGAAATGAAAAACAAGGGATCCTAAATTTAAATTTATAGTAGAAAATTTGGAAGATAGTCAAGAATGTCCCAGGAAATAGAAGACAAATTATGATGGAATTTGGAAGGAAAATGAGAAAATTAGTATCGATCCTGGATTTTCAGGTCTTACTAACACAGCTCTGCCAAATAAAGCTTAGATATCACTGAAAAGAGAAATTATCAAAAAACTCCTACAAAGCCCACTGGACAGTGGGGAAGAACACTTGGTGATGTGGTGGCGGACATGGTGTGCTGAAACATAGCTAAGACATGGGAAGCCTGCACATAGGAAACGATTCTAATGTGTAGAATAATTTCTACAACAAAAATAAATTAAAGAAAAATTCCTATGAGAAAATTTCTCAGGACACAATGTTCTGGATTACAGTAACCCTCCAAATGAGCAATAAATGAAATAAAAGATACAATTAGGATTCATCATTATGAAATTTTAGGATATTGAAGACAAAAAGAAGTTCAAAAAAGGTTTTGGAGAAAAAGGAGTCGTGTATCAAGGGTTTAGAAGTAGACTGATACTGAAAACCTAAAGATCAAAGAGAATTGCCTCCAAAATTCAGAGGGAAAATCATTTCAAACCTAGAATTCTATAGGCAGTGAAAAAGTGTGAGGAGAAAGGAACTCTTACATAGGTTGTCTTTTCAAGCTGACACTCCCGTATTACAGATGAGGCTGAGACTCAAACAGGCTCATCAGGTAACAGAACTAGGAACTGATGATCCATTGATGACCCTTTCGTTCTGTCTCACTGTCTGAGGCAACTACATTTGGGGAAACTGGGGCAGTTAAGGTTGTTAAATAATAAAATGGACTGGTAAAGGAATTTGGTAACTAGTATGTTAACATGGTTAAAAATTATTAAAATGTTTTCATCTGAAATTGCTTAGATGGACTTCTGCAGAAGAATGATAGATGCCATATACTTTAGCATGAACTAGGCTATTTTCTCTTTTGAAAGATGAGAAAAAGAAAATGGTCGACTGGAGAAGACAGGATGAAACTCAGGAAGAAGGAGAGAGGCAGGCAATTTCTATTTTTATGATAAGCGTTGTACTCTTTGACTTTTAATGCAATGTGCAGAATTACTTTGATTAAAAATGAAAGTGAACTAAACAAATTAAATTAATAAGTGAATATAAAACAATCCTTTTAGAGCTCTGGATGAAGGAAATAAGAGAAAATAGTCATATGTTTGTAGTGGGAATTAAACAAAAGTCACTTAATACATGTTTGTCATAGGACCAGCAGCAATGATTATTAACATGAATCAGGACATGAGATCCTAGTTCATCAGACCCATCAGAGATGGCATTATAGGACGGGCTGGTAACTCGAGGTCACCCTGGTCTCTACCAAAGCAGAAAGATGCTATGTCCTCTCCTGGCTCTGGTCCATTTTCTCACTCTTTCCTCCAGATTATTATTTCCTCTCCATACACCGCATAGGGTAATATACTCAAAAACTCCTTTGCACAGACACTCATACATAACTCTTTCCATCATGCTTCAGCCAAATCTTAACTCTGAGAAAAGGAAGCAGTGAATATACAGTCAGATTTTATGGTTCAGTAGAGAAAATAATTGACCTCCCAGGAACAGTTCAGTCTCTAGGAAAGGATGTTAGAAGGGAATATGGAGTCATGTAATTAAAGTCTCATTAATTCACCCATTCACTCAATGCATTCATTGAATGCATGCTATGTGCCAGGCATAGTTCTAGGTAGTGAAGTTACAACAATGAATGAGACATATAAACTTCATGCCTTTGTGGAGTTTACATACAATGCCCTAGACCTCTGTCAAGAACTGTCACCTCCATTTGCTGCTGTCTTGTTTAAATCAGTGGAATGAAATAAAATGCATGGCTTGGGGAGCCTACTCAGCCACACCCACCTGCTGCGTGGCCATCCTCACACCCTGTGACTCTATTCTGACTACACCTTGGGGCTAGTAACAGGCATCTCACCTAAGCTAGCGATAAGATTCTTCCCCCAAGAATTTCTCATAATTAACTTGTAGAAGTCATTTATAAGGCTGATGATAACAGGCAAGACCACTGAAGAAGCTGGAGTGAGCACCGAGGCAAGCCAACTCCACGAGCACAAGAGTTTGAAGGGGCGCTGCTGGAAGTGGGCTGAGTGGAACAGTGTCTGCAAAGAGGAAAACATGGCAACTGTGCTACGAAAGGACACCAGAGATTACTTGACCCAGGAGAAAAGAGGAAAAGAGAGCAAGACAACTTTTTTCATAAAAAGGAGAGAGAGGACACAGACAGACACACACACACAGGCACATGTTGTCTGCGCACAGTTGCAGCCGCCGACAGCTTCCAGCCCCAGCTCTTTTCCCACCACATTGTTCAGTTCATTCTTCAGAGGTGTGGTCACCCACACAATAGCGTCTCCCCTTCACTAGAGTGAATTTAAATATTCCTGTCTGTGGCAGACAGGCCCTAGAGCAGTTCCCCTAATCCCCATTCCCTGGTGTTGGCCCCGGTGTTACTTTAGAAATCTCATCCCCAGGCCCAGCAACCAGGTGTGGGTGGGACCTCTGACTTGCTTTTTAGACAGCGGAATATGGAAAAGTTGATCCGTTCTGTTGATGTAATGGTGGTCCCAAATCAGTTGAGTTCAAGTTCATGGAAAAGGAGGTTGTTCTGAATTAATCATGAAGAAGTCCTGGCAAGAAACTGGATGGCCTCTAATTACCGAGGCAGCCTCCAGCCGGCAGCCAGCACAAAGCCAGGCTCCTTGGTCACGCAGCCACAGGGAGACTGACTGTACCAACAACCTGACTGAATATGGAAGCAGGTTCTTCCCTAGTGGAGCCTTTGAGAAGAAGTCTTCCAGTCAATATGTTGACTGCAGCCGAGTCCCTGAGCAAAGGACCCACTGAAGTGAGGCCTAGACCCGACCAGGAAAACGGTGAGAGGACAGACGTGTGTTGTTTTAAGGTGCTACATTTGTGGCAATTTGTTAGCACAGTAATAGAAAATAAATACATTGTCTTGCTAGCCCACTTTGACTAAATAAGCATGAGGGTTTTTTTGTCAGGATGCTTAGGTTCTAGTCTCAGCTTTGCACTTGTTTTCTTGGACCCAGACCAGGCCCTTTCCCTCCGTGAACCTGTTTCTGTCTCTGTGCGATGCACAGTTGCACGAGTGGATCTCTGAGGTCCCGTTCGGTGCAAATGCTCTGTCCTGATGTCCCTGACTGGACATTGTCCTATTTTGTATAATGTAGGTTTACTCCATTTCTCTTCTCAGAGTGATCCAAATCAAAATAAATGACTTCAACTGAGGGTTTGCATCCTAATTCATTGTTTGTCCTTCCAGTCTTGCTCTGGTTCTCCTTGTGTGGGGCCATGTGGCGCCCTTCTCACTGGCTTTTTAGTATGTATAGGTGCAAATGTTTGGGAGTAAGGGGTGAGGAAAGGGCTGTGTCTGAACAATTGTCTGTGGTCGATGATCTAAATTATATTGTTTGAAATGACACACACTATTTCTTTTAACCTGGAATTACTGTAGGCCCCTCTTGTTTTGTTTTGGTTTGTTTGTTTTTGTTTTGTTTTAAAGGAAAGATGCTGGCAGGAATGAAGGTGAACAGGCAGGCAGGAAGAGCGGAGGAAGAAGCAGCATCTTATTTTATTTTTCATTTAGTTGTTCACACTTTGTTTCTCTTGAGACCCAGGACTCAAACCCAAGGGTGTGTGTCCTGCTCCTTTGGAGGAGATGGACCTGACTGCTGCTCCACCAGGTCGTGCCTTACCTACTGTTTTGTAGTATGTCTTTTGCAGCCTGTGGCTTTAAGGTGTGTGTATCCTTATGGTTGAGTTTTTTTAAGCAGTATAGACTTTCTGCTTTAAAAAAGTCTGACAATCTTTGTTGTTTTTTTTTATGAGTTTTTATTTAAAACAGCTGGAGTTTTAATATATAATATTTTTCTCTATTTTTCCACATCTCTCTCTCTCTCTCTCTCTCTCTCTGGCAGGAATGAGCGAGTAGGCAGGCAGGCAGGCAGGAAGAATGAGGAGGAAGAAGCATTATATTTATTTTTAATTTAGTTGTTCATCTTGGTTGTGCTTCCCAAGCTTTGGTTGCAAACCAGGGTCTTTAGAAAACACGTGGAGGTGGGAGGCTGCAGACTCAACCACTAGGCCACCAGGATGTGCCTTCCTTTCTTCTTTTAAACTTTTTTGGATGGTTTTCATTATTAACTTATTAACTTATTAGCTTATTAACACACATATTTATGAATACCATGGTGGGGATAGCATGCATCATTGACTTGTTAACGGTTAATTTAAGTTGATTCTGCCACTTGCTGGACAATGCTAAGATTTTTAATTACTTTAACTATCTTTACCTGCTCTCATACTCTGTGCTTTTTTGTGATATGTTTTAATTCTACGTAGGTTTAGAACTCCAAGGCATGCCCTGGTGGTCTAGTGGATAAAACCACCAAACATAGCTCACATTCATCCTAAAGACCCAGGTCCGAGACTGGAGGCCTACTCACCTTCATTTCTGCCTGCAACTTTCCTTTAAAAACAAGCTACTCCATGATTATCATCCATTTATTTTATCCATGTATTTACCCTTTCTATTGATCTTATTCTTCCTGCATTGTCATGTTTCCTTTTGGGTTTATTTTTATCCTGCTTGAAAATTTTCTTTAATATTTCTTTTAGTGTGGATCAATGGATGAAGAATTTTATCAGGTTTTAATTGTCTGAAAAAAAATTTTTTTTTTCATTTTTGAAGGGTGTTTTCACTGGGTATAGAATTTTAGGTAACTTATTTTATTTCAACATTTTAGTGATGTTATTCCATCATCTTCTGAATTTTATCATTTGTTTGGAGTCAGTTGCTGGTCTTAAATGATGTTTCTTTGAAAGTAATGTGTCCTTTTCTCTCTAATTTCTTTTAATATTTTTCTTTGTCTTTGATTTTCAACATTTTTACCACAAAACACTTAGGTGTGATTTTCTTTGCATTTGACCTTCTTGGGATTGATAGCAATCCTTGAGTATGTGTTTTGATGTCTTTCATTAGTTTTAGAAAAAGCTCAATCACTATCTCTTCAAATATTGCTTCTTTTCCATTATCTCTCTCCTCTCCTTCTAGTACTCAAATTCCATATGTGGAGGCTATCTGACCATGTCCCATGTGTCTCCTACTCTCTTACCTGTATTTTCAATATTTTCTTTCTCTATATTCTTCAGTATGAATATTTTATACTCACCTCTCTTCAAGTTCAGTGATCCTAGAATTAGCTATGTCTAGTTTGATGTTAGATTCATGCATTGTATTAAATTTTATTATTTTATTTTTCACTTCCAGCATTTAAATTGCATTCCCCTTTAGACTATCCATGTTTGGTTATTAACTCTGCCACAATCCCAATGCCAAATCTTTCTGTTCTACGTACACCCACCCCTTTCAGTTCTATGAACCAATGCAATCTCATTTTTTTTGGTTTAAGCCAACTTATTTTGGTTTCCAGTTTCATACAACTGACTAATGTTACCTGAACATGTGGCTGCAGCAGCTCCAGGTCTCACATGCAGACATGACATTCAGAGAAGTGTGTTATTAGCTGTCATGAATCTCTCTTTATTAATAGTAAGGAAAACCTTTTCTATAATTCTCAGTTCAGAAAGCCAGCTTTTATAACATGTCCATGCCTAAGGTAATCCTAGCACATGAAATGGGATGAAAATAATTAAACAATAACAACTCTTATTCATTGCTGAACTTAGAGAGGATCATCTTCTCTGAGAAAAGAACTACAGTAGATGAACATACAGACAAAACTGGGGCTCTCTCAGTAATAAAAATATGAGAGGGGAGAGGTACTGAGTATATGATCAACAATGTTTGCTTCACAGATGTAGTCATTTACATTTATTTTCTGTAAGCATGTGTATCGTGCATATATATATGCACATAAAATATGAGGAAGGAGATATATAAATGTGTTAAACTGGTTTAAATTTTGAAAAAGAACTATGTGGGGTGGAATGGATTTTTCACTTTTGTGTATAACATTTTTATTGGTTTATATTGCTTTGATTATTTACATTTTAAAGGACTGTTTGAATCTTAAAGTGAGAAATGGAACTAGGATTTGAAAACTAGTGGGAGGCGAACATGTTGATGGATCTTATTCCAAGCCTTGGTCACTTATACTGTCACTCAGGTGGCAATCGTACGCCTGCTAGGGCTTGGAGACACACGCCTATCAGATCCCAATGCCATAATATACTTAAACCACCCAACTCCCTTCTTTAACACTCTCAGTGCAGCCTTCGTATCATAAATTAGCTTCCTGTGCACATTCTTCTACAGGGAAAATACTTGCTGGACTTGTCATTGTGAGCATTCTGGCCCCCCTGGCATTTCCCCTTCTTGTCATATATGACTGCATCGGGGTTTGGGGCCCAGAAAGAAGAATAGGAGCTAAATTAGTATGATCTACTTCCCAACCCCCCAATATATAGGCTTTCTCTTGGTGCTGTTAAAGTCGAGTTGATGAGCCTGGACCATGATGAATTCACCGAGGTAAATGTCACCTCTGAGGCCATTTGGCAGCTAGCTAGCCAGTCTGCCCTGATGTCACTCCTGTCTCTTCAAGCACATTTCCTGCAGGCTCCTGTGCTTTCTAGCCACATTCATCCACACCAGTTGTCTCTTCACCCCTCACTCTGTCTTTTCCTCTATACTGTCTCTCTAATTTTGTCTCTCTTGCTCTACCTCACCACTTAAACTTCCTTTATTCTTTCCTTTTCACCTGAGTTAACCTTTGCATTGAATAATAAACTACCAGAACTACATGCCAAGCACTGGGTCATATATAAAAAATTATATTCTGCTCTCACAATCACTTGGAGAAGTGTTCTTATTCCTGTTTCATGAGGAGTATCATAAAGACTATGTAATGTGTTTGATAATTTAAAGATTTTTCCTGCTTAATTTTCAAAGTCAGTAAATTAATGTTTTATATTTCTTTCATCTTGGAAAAATTCAGTTTATAACCTGCGGCTCTGTCGTCCTAGAAAATAACTCAGCTTGGGGACGTTAGCTTATTTCTTTGACTCAGAAGGAAGGGATGGAGTGGAAGGGGAAGGAGACAGAGTAGAGATGTGTCCCTTCGAAAGGGAGACCCCCCACCACCGTCCTTTGCTCCCTCCTTGTTCTTTTTCCTGGGAGTAGGACTTGGTCCTGGTTTTTCTGGAATAACATTACTTTTCTCCACGGACGGCATGATCTTCTCTGTGAAACCAGACTTAATATACGTTCTACATCTATGCAAAAGGAAGAGGTCAGATTTTCAGCCTCTGGATTTGTAGCTTTCAGTAACTTGGAGATGGGGGTTGCAGTAAAGTTGGACCTGCTCCCTCTAAAACCACTTTTAATTACTCAGAATTAAGCTTCTCAGTTCCAACAGGTGTTTTTCCTATTATTTTGGAGGTTATGAGAAGCATCTCATCAAGCCTATATCAGGTGGGGTTTAGGAGGCGTCGAAGAGAAAACCGGAGTTTCAGGGTGGGTTCCAGGTCCCTCCATTCTTACTACAAGGATTAAGGATACTTGTCTGCTAGAGATTCAACTCTCTGGATCTGGTTATAGACTGGAGGAGTAGGCAGCAAGCCTTGGGCTAAGGATCAGAGCGCTGCAGCAGAGGAAGTCTAAATTCACTTGAAAATGAAGGGTTCAAACCTGGTAGCTTCACTTCAGCACCACGGACAGAAACAGGACTATCGCGGGGTTTTGGGTTGATTGTTCAGCACCACGGCCAGAGCCCTCACGCTAACCCTACCTTCCACCCCCGCCCTACAAGGAGGACTCTATCTCAGTCCTTTATTGACTGGCCCCAGCACTTAAAGGTCAAAATAAAGCGTGTCTTCGGTTTCTTCTAAGGCCCTCCTGAATTTCTTAACTGAGATGTGTATTCCTCAGCCTCCTGGTACAGAGTCCACCTTGGAGCAACTCTTATTATGATCCGGCTGATTTGCATACATCCGCATACACTAGTGCTTCTCCGTTCTGGTTATATTGTAAACGAATTGTTCAGAGGAAGAAAGAGAACGATTATTTCTTTTCTTCTCTTTACCCCATTCCTAAAGTCTCAATCTGGCAATTTCCTGGTGCCTGCAGGTGTGTGTGGTGGGAGAGGGTGGGAACCAGCCTCCCACAGTCAGGGGTTTGTTGGGGAATCCTATGTGGCTTTCCCTAGATAATTTTCCCCATGTTTGGCTCCTGACCGATCCGTGGGAGGCTCATAGGGAGCGTGCATTTTATTTTAGCACACACGGTCAGAACCTCTGCAGGGAAGTCCCTGGAGCTCAGAACAGAAGACATGGGTGACGCCTTAGAGACTGCAAAGGGGATGGGACCCCGTTTTGAAGAGAGGGGTGAGGGGTGGAGGAGGACTCATTTTGAAATGAAAGGAGTCCTGCCTGGGTCTCTAAGTAGCTTCTAAAAATACCATCTCCCAGCCCTGAAGAATGGGGGAGGGGAAACAGCGATCGTGAGGAGAATGAAGATGGGAAGAAGGTGGGGGTAATAGAGCCTTTCTTCAGGTAGATCTAGTTTCAGAGGCTCCGCCTGGAGGACTGGCCAGATGCCACGCCTCCTTCTGCTTCCTCAGTGGGCTTCAGTCTCCTGGGGTGTCTGAGCCCCAGTCCTTCCTGATCACCTTTCTACAGGCAAAATAACCCAATTCCTCCCAGTCACGCCTCCTATTGCTACTGTTCAGCAAGTATGTCTGTGAGTGAGCAAGTGTAGGTGTACACATCTGACATACACACACAACACAAAAAAGCTCTTTCTAAATGGTCAGTACTGTACCATACCAGGAAATTTCATTACTCTCGGTGCTCAGGGAGGTATGGATAGAGACAGGCAGAGACAGGACTATGCACCCAGGTATCTTCAGCACAGGGCATGGCACACAGTCATCGTTGGCTGGAAGGGTGAGGAATATAAACATACAAAACACACAGACGCTCGGGCCACACAGGTGACATAGACATGGGATTCACATTCATTCTTAAGGCATCCCCAGCTACTCTAAGCTCCAAAGGACTGAGGGCTTGGATACCCTAAGAAAAGAGCTACGAAAAGCCAAGGCGGGTGGAGCTTTCGCTGCTCAAGTGCAGCCCAGATGGGGGCGCTCAATAGCCGTCTCCTTCGTCCTGGACCGCCCCAGTCCTTCCCACCACCAATGCCTTAAACCCTCAGTACATAAATGACCTTCACTAGATAGAGGTCGTGTTGCAAGTCTCCTTGCCGCTTCTGCGCGGGTTAAACTCTGCGAGGATTGCTGCGATTCTCTGACAGACGCTTAGGAGTCTTGGCAGTTGCTCGCCTCATCAGTTCCCTGGGGAGGGTGGAGTGGGATGATCAAAGTAAGAAACTCTGGACTCTGAGCTGACTTGGGAAAGGGGTGGTTGTGGAAAGTGCGGCCTGTGTCCTGGCAGCGGGACCAAAAGCCCGAGGAACCAATGGTTCATGCAAAACCTACCACCGCCCCATGCTGGCGTCCACCTGGTTTCCCAGGCTCGAAATCGCTGCCGGTAGGGTTGGCCTCTGTCTCTCACTTTGCTCTCCTTCCTCAGGGTCGGGCTCGGTCCCTTCTTCCTGCAGCTGTGTGTGTGTAAGTGTGTGTGTGTGTGTGTGCGCGCGCGCGCGCGTGCGTGTGCGTGTCTGTGTGTGTATGGCGCGAGGAGAGAGGGAAGCGGGTTCGAGTCACCAGAGCTTCAAGCACAAGAAGAAGCCAAGGGTTGGGAAGCAGAGCAGCTGCCCAGAGCTGGGGTCCGGGCACTAAGCTTCAAAAAACCCTTAAAGTCCAGGGGAAAAGGGAGCTTCCAGGCAAGCTCAGGTTGACAGAGTCGCTGCTGCGCCTGCTTAAGCCACGCCCACATTTTCTACTTCTCAGAAATGAGGAGCTAAGGCCTGGCGTTCCGGTTCTCCGACGCCAGCTCATCCCCGTCCCCAGGAGCTCGGCCGGAGCTCAGCGCTGCCCCACCCCCACAATTTGGAGATTGGCGGGACCCCTTCCTTTCCCCCACTCCAGTTCCCTGTTCCGCCCCTGGCCTATGAAACTCCACCCCTCCACCCTCTGCTGGCGGGGATTGGTGGACTTGCCGCGGCAGAGCTTAGTGATTGGTCCCCATGGATGATGGTAACCGCGAGATCCCGCCCCAACCGGCGTTGGGGTCTGGGGGCACTGCTCCGCCGGGCTGGGGCTGGCGCGGCTGGAGCCGCCGCCGCACTGACAGATCGGTCTGCGGACCATGGAGACCCGCGCCGGCCCACATCCGCTGCGCCTGTTCGTCTGCCTGATGCCACTCTGTCTTGCATTGCTTTTGGGACCAGGGAGGCCCGGGACTGCCGAGGAAGGTGAGGAGACGCGTGGCTGTTCTGGGAGGCTGGGGTGTTAGGGAACTGGGGTGCTTGGGGGCTAGGGAACTGGGGTGCTGGGGAAAGGAGTCGTATGGAGAGACCGGTTTCTTGCAAGAGAGCAGCGGGAAGCAAATGAAGAGAAAAAGAGACGGGGCGGAAAAGGTGGCTAAGTAATAGAGAAGAAAGGGGTATTGACGAGCTCGGAGACTGGAGACCTGGAAGACTGGGGAAGAAAGAGACCAGGAACCGTGGGAGCACGAGGGGGGAGGGTCAGGGGTCGGTGAGACCGACAGGCTAAGTGATTGGAGGTGTGGGGGCGGGGAGATGAAGAAAGCAGACGAGACAGAGATGCAGAGGTGAGGTTGGAGTCTGAGGGGACAGGATGGAGCCGAAGACGGGGGAGGGCGTTTGGGACCCAGGACTACAGCGCAGCGTCGGTCCAGGGCATAGAGGGTTCGTCCAGGAGGGCTGAGTCCGGGAGCTGCCCGACGTGCTGGTCAGGGAGCTGTCCGCAGTGCTGAATTTGGAGCGTCAGCTGCTAGGCACAGTCCACGTTGCTGGGTTTGAGGCTGTCGGCGTTACCAGAGCTCGCGTCTGGTCTCTGATTCGGGGTTTAGGGGAACTGTACGCTCAACTGAATGCCGACGCGTCATATCCAGGTGCAGAATCCCGAGGAGCTGGAATCTGAAGCGTTGACAGGAGGGAGGTGGGGGTGGGGTTGGTCCTGGCGCTGGATCTCTGACGTTTCCAGTATGTAATTCGGATAGGCTGTCAGCTATCCCAAAATCAGGATGCTGCCGACGGCCCTGCCTACTGTCGCTCACCCCTCTGGGGCCAACCCTCTTAGAGACCCTCACTTGGAGTCCTACCTCCTTACTTAAACTCCTGATGAGTAATCTCCCCAGATTTCAGGATGGCCTGGGCTCCAATCTCTGAGCTGCTGCTGTGTAGTCCAAACCAGTGCTTCTCTGAGACCAATATAGAAAAAAGAATTCAGATCACTGGTTCAATGCCTCATGGGGGGAAGAAAGTGACCCCAAGCCACTTGGGTGTAGGAGAGGTCATGGCTTTGTATATTAAAGGACACTTGACACACTTTCAAAAGCAGTGGAGGTGATAACTCCTAGGAAAGGGATTGACTGAGGAGGCAACAGATTTTTGTTTCTTCTGCTACTCCATTTTGTTTTTCCCAGATGCACTGGGAATCAATTTTAAAAGGTTCAAGTTTCCTTCATTACTACCGACCCCTGACCTCAGAGGAGCCCTTGAGAGTGAGTGGATTTGGTGATGTATACAAAATCCTATACGCTCATTTTCTACCTCTTTCTGTCATTCAGTTATGTTTTAGGAAACGTCAGAGACACTCACTGACACTCCCCCTCATTTTAGAGTCAGTCTTAGCATACTTTCCATGCACTCTGTGGCAGGCTGAATGATTCTCCAAATATGTCCACATCCTAATCCTAGGAACCCATGAATGTTGTCCTAAATGGCAAAAGACTGTAAGTATGATCAAGGGTCTGAGATGGAGAGATTATCTTGGATTATTTGGATAGGTTCGGTGTAATGAAATTAATCTTTGTAAGAGGAATGAGGGATGCAAGAGGTGTTAGAATAAGAGAGCAAAACAGTGTGATGACAGAAACAGATACTGGGGTGATGTGCTTTGAATATGGAGGAGGGGGCCACAAGCCAATGAATCCAGGTAACAACTAGGAGGCTAGGAAATAGATTCTCCCCTCTGAGCCTTTAAAGGGGACCAAATCCTGCTGACACCCCAACTTTAGACCAGTGGGACTAATTTCCAGTCTCTGACTTCCAGACTGTCAGAGAATACATTTGTTGTTTTAAGCCATGAACCCTGTGGTAATTTGTTACAACCACCAAAGACATGAATACTGACTCCTTTCGTAAAACCTCTGCCTGGTTTGAGCTATTCATATCCCTTTCCTGGGGATGGTTGGAATAGGAAAAACTTACCTCTTTTTCCGTATTCTTCATCCCCTCAGTTAGTAAGTTTACAGTGAACTACCTAAAGTATCCTGCCTTCCTGACCTGGTTTTCTTATGTCCTGTTCTCCCCGCTCCCTAGTCATCCTCTTGGATTCCAAAGCCTCCCAGGCTGAGTTGGGCTGGACTGCGCTACCAAGTAATGGGGTAAGCGTAAATCTTTTCTTCCCTAACCCCGAGAACCTCTGGTGGTCCAGGACAGTCCCTCTAAATCCCTGTGGTTACAGCAGATCAAAATGCTTCTCAGAGCCTGTGGTCTGCAGCGGCTTTGGCTTCAAGCCAGATTGCCCCATTAGAAAATATTGAGTCTTCAGTCAGACAGAAGGGAAAAGAAATAAGTGAGGAGAGAAGTGACTGTGGCATCTGGATGGAGCCAGTGCTGGACAGTGCCTTGCACAGAGTAGATGAGGATCAGGGTTGTCGACTGATGGATTGATGGAACAGCAAGACTTGGAATCCTAAAAGCCTTGGAAACCAGGAGTGGGGGTGGGGAGATGTGGTGAGACGGAAAGGGCGCTGGGTGGAGAGCCCGGAGATTCCAGTCACCGTTCCTACTGCTGGGTGTGCACATCTGGCTAAGTCTCTCTCTGGAGTCTCAGTTTCCCCATCTGCAAAATGAAGGCTTGGACTCAGTTGTTTCCAACGGTTCTGCGAGCTCTGCATCTTGCAGTTTCAGGGCTGTGGGAGAGCAGCGGGTGGGGCAGAGAACAGGTCAATGTGAAGACCAAGCGGGTTTCAGTCTGAGTCACCACCAGGGCTCACCTCCTGGGGGCACCCTGACTCGGAGGTGCCCACATCTTTGTTCTCCTCCCCAGTGGGAGGAGATCAGCGGCGTGGACGATCAGGACCGTCCCATCCGCACGTACCAGGTTTGCAAGGTGCTGGAGCCCAACCAGGACAACTGGTTGCAGACTGGCTGGATCGGCCGCGGCCGTGGGCAGCGCATCTTCGTGGAGCTGCAGTTCACGCTGCGCGACTGCAGCAGCATCCCCGGAGCCGCCGGCACGTGCAAGGAGACTTTCAACGTCTACTACCTGGAAACGGAGACAGACCTGGGCCGTGGACGTGCCCGCCCCGGTGGCAGCCGGCCACGTAAGATTGACACAATCGCGGCGGATGAGAGCTTCACGCAGGGCGACCTGGGCGAGCGCAAGATGAAGCTGAACACCGAGGTGCGTGAGATCGGTCCGCTCGACCGGCGGGGTTTCCACCTGGCCTTCCAGGACGTGGGCGCGTGCGTGGCGCTGGTCTCGGTGCGCGTCTACTACAAACAGTGCCGTGCCACGGTGCGGGGTCTGGCGGTGTTCCCAGCCACCGCGGCCGAGAGCGCCTTCTCCACGCTGGTGGAAGTGACCGGGACATGCGTGGCGCACTCCGAAGGGGAGCCCGGCAGCCCCCCGCGCATGCACTGCGGCGCCGATGGCGAGTGGCTGGTGCCTGTAGGCCGCTGCAGCTGCAGTGCAGGATTCCAGGAGAACGGGGACGTCTGTGAAGGTAACCAGCGGACTGGCGGGTGTCGTGGGAGTGTGGCGGCAGGAGGCACCCGGGAGAGAGTGTGCGCTAAATGAAATGGGTGGGACAGGCTGTGAGCTGTGAAATCTGGAGTATTGACTTTTGGGGAGTTTCCAGGGTCAATGAGGAAAGTCACTAGGATGTGAATTTGACTCCATGTGCCCGACATTAAGAGCCTTTATTCCAGGTACCACGGTTGGCACCTCACATAGGTCTTCTCGTTTCTTCGCGGCAATGCAGTAAGTCACCATTTTCTCTATTTCACGGATGAGAAAACAGACTCAGAGAGATCAGTCCTCACTTGCAAAGTTGGAAAATGGGGCCTCAGCTTTGCCCAACCCTGGAATTCCTCCTCCTACTCCATATTGCCTTCTCTGGTCACAGGAAGAACGCCACAGCAACCCAATCTCCCAGCTATGGACTAGAGGGATTGATTATTGCTGGGAGTGAGCTCAGCGTCATTGACAATATGCCAGTCAGAATCTGACAGGGAGACTCGAGTTCAAGAGAAAGATCGATAGTTTGCATTAAATGACTAAGATCTCACCTAACTCTTTGAAACAGTCAGGTGCCCCCTGGGAATCCACTCCATACTGGGGGTTCTATTTGATTTTCAGGTCTACTTTTCTCCTCTCTTTGAGGCTCTGAGGACTGAGGGTAGCGATGGGGTGCACAGTGTGCAGAAAGATCAAGTGACACTTTTTCTAAGCCAGGTCCTTTTCCTGGTGCAAGGGCAGCAGAAATGAATCGGACAAAGTCTCAGCTCTGGAGAAGCTCAGAGTCTAGATGGAGAGGTGTAAGCATTTTAAAAGCACACCAGGGTGATCTTGCTGTGACAGATGGATTCATATAGTGGCAGAAGGACTGATGAGGATGTACCACCTGCACTTATCGAGGGTTCATCATATCTCTAGGGCATGTCAGGCTCTCTTCCCTAGGGGAACCTGTGGTCTAGTAAGGGGCTTGGAGGCATGAGGTCTTCCTGAGCCCTGCGGTCAGGGTTGGGGTCCACCTCTGTGCTCTCCAGTTTCCTTTGCTGCTTTTGCTTCTGCATTTACCCCCATGGCGTGCAATGATGTGTTCACGTGTGTTTCCACCACTAGACTCACACTTCCTTGAGCTCAGGCAATGGGTCGTTTTAGTCTCGCAGTCCCTCTGTTCATAAGAGTATACTATTTGTTGGGTGTTCAGGGGATGAATGAGTAGTTACCATAGATATGTATCAGAAGAGAGCTGAGGAAGTCTGGAGAAGGGATGACCCAATTTTAAGAGGCCCCTTCTTCCAGGCAGTTGGGAGCATTCTGTTTTGAGACTGTGTGCAGAAGCATGGAGGCAGGAGAGACTGCAGCATGGTTGGGGTAGGCATGACTGGAGCAGAAGGCACTGGGGATGTGAGGGGTGAAGAGGCTGGAGAGGAGCAGGAGAAAATCATGAAGGGCTTTTGGGATAAGGAACCTAGGCTTTATGTTTTTGACCACTGGGAAAGGTTTGAAGCAGGGATATGACATGTTGCGGTTTGTATTTTCTAGAGAGCACATAGGCTGCAATCTTAAAGAAAAAAGTGGAGAAGGAAGGGTTTGAAGCCAGAAGAGAAGGAAGGAAGATGGTGTGACAGTCCAGGAGAAAGAGCGTAAAGTTGAAATGAAAGACAGTAGCAGGCATCATGGAGATGAGGAGATATGATAATGAGGCAGCATCCACAGCACTTGATGACCATGAGATATGGGAGGAAAGGAGTCTTTTTTGGCGTGTATGCTCCTGGAGGGCTGAGTGGGCAGGGGGTCATTCACTGTGGGGCGGAGAACCTAGGACAGGAATGACCATATCAAATTGGTGTTGCCATAGCGTAGCCAATGGCGGTAGCTAGACTGGGTCTAGAGCTCAGCAACGGAGAGATGGATGTGACTTGAGGTTGTGGGTGTGGCTGGGCCAGACCAGAGACAAAGCAAGAGGGCCAATAATGAAGTTTCACAGAACAGCAGTGTTTAGGAGGAAGCAGAAGAAATGGAGTCCTTAAAGAGACTGGGAGGGAGGCCAACGGTGGCGCTCCAGGAGGGTAGATTCATGGTGGCCACGGTGGAGGTATCCTGGAGGAAGTGCCTACAGTGTCAGTGAGCAGGCAGGTGAAGGTAAGGATTGGCAAGTGTCTTCTTGGTGGCCTTGGTGAGGGCAGTTTCAGTTGAGCGAAGGAGGGCGAGCCCAGGCTGCAGTGGGCTGAGGGATAAAGGATGCTGAGCAGTGAGCATCAGGAAATGAACAGCTCTCTAGAAGAGCAGGCTGGATATGGAAGAGGAGAGAGGGCGGCCTCCGAGGAGGACACCGGGTGGAGAGAAGGTTTTTACTGTGGATGGGAGAAGCTTGTTTATGTACCAAGGGAAGGAGACAGGAGGCAGGTGCCAGGTGGGGGTTGAGTGGGAGGGATCTCCCTGAGGAAGAGGTATTGTATTGCTGATGTGGGTTAGATTTGCTGATGCATGCTGCTAATAAAAAGCAGGCCATGTTTTAGCTAGTTTTATTGTTTTTAAATGCTCTAGAGACAGTGCCCTTTCTGCCCTACATGAACTGCTTTTACTGATCTACTCCCTTGTTCGGTCACTGGAAAGAGGCAGTAGAGGAACGGAGTAAGAATCAGGACAGGTGACAAGATTGAGGGAACGTAGTCTGCGGGGAGGTGGAGAGGGGAGTCCAGAGTGAAGAAGGGGGGCTCATTTCAACAGCAGATGGCTTGCCCCCTCGCCAGGCCTGGAAGGAAGGAGAGGGAGAATGGGCGTGGATGCATCTGTGGGTTTGATGGCTGGATGTTGAGGGACTTACCAGCTGCAGGCCTTTCTTCTCCCTGTGAGGCAGAAGGCAGGGATCTGTAACAGTGCACAAGGATCTTGTGCATTTTATTCACTGCTCTGTCTCCAGTCTAGGAGAGCACCTGGCTCATAGTAAATGCCAAAAAAAAAAAATTGGTTGAATGAACGGATCAGTGGCTGGAGGAGGAGATTTGGATCATCACTGGGCAGTGAGAGGCAGAGGGAAGTGGAAGGAGGAAGGGAAGGGAGACACTGAGGAAACCAATTTCACTTCTGCTTTAGGCTGAGACCAGATAAAGGCCACTATATGGCATCTGCTCTGCCTTGGGGAGTAAGGACCTAGGGAGGAAACCAGGGAAAATTTCACAAGGGAAATATTTTTTTAATTGGAACTTGAAGACACACAGGAGAAAATGGATGCAAGATATTATAGCACAAAACCCAAAGGTGTGACATGGGCTGGGCCACAGCAGTGAGGAGCTGTCGGAGGGTTCATAAAGGGAAATGAAATGGTCAGACTTGCATTTAGAAAGTTAAGGCCTTCCTCTTGCCACCTGCAATTAAGTACAGAGCCCTCTCTAAAGTTAAATGAATGTGGAGAGATAGAGCTAAGATAGTCTCTTCCTTTTTTTGCTTTTTGCTTCTTTCTTTAGCAGCCGGGACTCTGGCTCCCCTCTCCCACCCACTGGAGGATTGTTCAAAGACTTGTAGTTTCCCTTAGGGTAAATCAGGGTGTGTGACCTGTGTCTTCAGATCTCTGTAGGGCCACCCAAGCTGATATGCTCCCCGAGGCTCTGCAGAGCAGGGAGACCCTGTGAGGAGGTGGCGTGAGGGGGATTCCAGATGATGAATGCAACTTTCTGTCAGCATGATTAGCAGAGCAGCCTCAGAGATGGGGGCGCTCCCCATTATGAAGCACAGGAGCAAAGATGATGTACTTTGAGGGAAACTGCCAGTGGGATTTGAAGTAGATGACCTCTGAAATTCTGACTTTGACCTTGAGGAAGACGGGGAGGGGTGGACAGACAGGGGTCACTTCCTGAGTCTGCCCCTCAATGTAAACCTCTTCTAAACAGAACCTCTCCATGAGAGGTAACCATGGGGCCACCATGTCTGGGACAGCAGACTGCCTGCAGGCAGTGAAGGGGGTCTCCAGCATTCTTTCCCTGCTGCTCTGAGATTTTGCAAACACATCACTCTCCTTTTTATTTCACAGCAGAGGTGGGTGTTCCAGGTGATTATTCCCATCTGACTGATGACTTCTCGAGGGCAGAGGGGCACAGTGAATGCCAGAGTTAGCACTCAGGCCTTCTGAGTCCCAGCCATGTGACTGCTGCCCAGCAGACCATGATACGGTCACAGCTTTGCTCCGAAGCTGAGATTTCCAAAGGTTCATGGGCTGCAGGGGCCCTGCCCAGAGCTGTGTTGCCCAGGACTTTAGACAAGATGGACCTCCCAAGTCTAAGCCTTCAGCTGCCTCCCCTCTTCTCCCAGACTGGCTGAAAGTAGGTCTTGAGGGCTAGTTGGCAGTGTTTCTGGGGTCCTGGGGCTGGAGAGCAGCCAGCTTTCCAGTTAAACTAGAGGGAGGGACAGCAAAATCCTGGGGGAGGGGAATGAGTAAGGAACAGGTGAGAACCTTCCAAGCTCTGAGAGGAGGGCCTGCCTGGAGTCACTGTCTTCCCACCCCTCCCCAGCCCAGCTGGTGAGAGATTTTTTTAAAGTGGGTGTTTAGCAGTTTATACTTCAGGCCTGTGATTGAAGAGCAGTAATTACTTCCATTATCGTGTACTGGGTTAACTGGCTTTTATCTGTTAACACTCCAATAACCTGTTTGAGGTAGGTATTCTGTGCAAGACTCAGAGAGCTCAGCCAAGTTGGCCAAGTTCACACAGCAAGTAGGTGGTGGAATCCAGTGCAAACTTCAGTTGCTCTGCTTTTAAAGCCCATGCGCTTAACAACCCGGGTGTTCTGGGCGAGAGAAGGGAGAGAACAAAGTAACTGAGGAGGTGTCAAGACTAGAACCAGGGAACTCTTCACTGTCCACTCCCCCACCTGCCTGCCTCCACCTTTAAACTGGAGCCAACTGTGTCAGCTGAGGCTGTGTGAGGCATTGGCCCCAAGTGGTGGAGGTGGGGGCTGAATGTGACAACAATCCGTGTGTCTGTGTTTGTCTCTGTGTAACTGGGGATCTGTCTTTCACTGGGTGATTGGGGGACAGTCCTCCAGGGTCCCTCTCTTCTGTCCTCACATCAAGACTGGAGAGTTGGGCTCATTCCCTTCCCAGAGACTTTCAACCGTTTGGCGTGGGCTCTGAAACCAGTCTTCCTGGAGTGGAATTTGACCATTTACTTGCTGTGGGAATTTGGGCAAGTTACTTAACCTCTCTGAGCCTCGGTTTCCTCATTTTTAAAACAGGGATAAAGTACATACCACACAGGCCTTTGTGAAAATTATGTGAATTACTGAAATAAAGCATTCCAATGGTCTGGCACACGTGACGCCCTTGCAGGGGGTTGTAGTCAGGATCTGCCGCCCTATGGGGTAGTGCTCTAGCAGCCGAGACTGTCCCCACCTCCCAGCTTTCTCCTACACAGTTTGAGGAAAAAATCCCACCGTAAAGGGACCAGGCAGGAAGGAGGGGGAAGCCCCCCAGACCTCTCACAAGGGTCCTCCTCACAGCCTGTCCACCAGGATTTTACAAAGTGTCTTCCCGGCGGCCCCTCTGCTCGCCATGCCCAGAGCACAGCCGGGCCCTGGAAAACGCCTCCACGTTCTGCGTGTGCCAGGACAGCTATGCCCGCTCGCCCACCGACCCGCCCTCAGCTTCCTGCACCCGTGAGTCCCCTTCCAGAATGCATGGGGGTGGGAGGGTCAATACCGGCAGGATCTGAGGGGCTGGTGAGGCAGGGGGCTCCACACTGGGAGCCTGAGGGTAGGCGTGAGGGCCAGCAATTCAGATGCTGGGGTGAAGGAGGGGAGCCTGGGGAGGGGGAGGATAGGGCAGGGCAGGGGAATGGGGCGTTGGGTTGGAAGAACCTGGACAGCAGAGTTCAGATGGAGGCATGGGGCTAGGCTTCTCCGGGGATCACCCATCACAGAGTGGACCAGCCTCTCCTCACCCTACTTTGCAGACAGGAGGGGTCCCCACACCCCCATCCTCGTCCCCTCGCTACTCTCCTCCCACCCCGTCACTGACCGCCCCCGCTCTCACATCCCGCCCCCTCACTGCCCGCCACACCTCGGTGCCCCGCCTCTACTGGCGCCCCGCCCACGCCCGGTCCCCTGGCTGCCCTGCGTCGCCCCTGACCGCGCGCCCCCTGTGCCGCCCCAGGGCCGCCGTCGGCGCCGCGGGACCTGCAGTACAGCCTGAGCCGCTCGCCGCTGGCGCTGCGCTTGCGCTGGCTGCCGCCGGCCGACTCCGGCGGCCGCTCGGACGTCACGTACTCGCTGCTGTGCCTGCGCTGCGGCCGCGAGGGCCCGGCGGGCGCGTGCGAGCCGTGCGGGCCGCGCGTGGCCTTCGTGCCGCGCCAGGCCGGGCTGCGCGAGCGCGCCGCCACGCTGCTCCACCTGCGGCCCGGAGCGCGCTACACCGTGCGCGTGGCGGCGCTCAACGGCGTCTCGGGCCCGGCGGCCGCCGCGGGAGCCACCTATGCGCAGGTCACCGTCTCCACCGGGCCCGGGGGTAAGGCCGCCCGCGCGCCGGGACC
Organism: Solenodon paradoxus; assembly: GCA_004363575.1. NCBI lineage: Eukaryota > Metazoa > Chordata > Mammalia > Eulipotyphla > Solenodontidae > Solenodon > Solenodon paradoxus. The sequence goes on from RJWH01001657.1 coordinate 313,229, forward strand.
TCTCCGTGCTCCCTTCTCCGCGTGCGCCTGCGCCCCCTGGGTCCCCCAAGCGCCCCCACGACCACGCGCGCACAGCGACCCACTTAAACCCTAGCGGGGTCCAGCGTCTCGAAGCTAGCGACCCGCGTGTCTCCGGGAGACGAAGTGACCCCCCCAGATACCCCACCCTAGAGAGGCTCACCAAGGCAGCCCCTTCCCAAGGGAGTGGGGATGCAGGTGACTCCCGCAGGTGGACCAGAGAGGGTGTGAGCCCTCCCTAGAGTTTGCCCGAGCCAGTGACGGGGCTTCCCCCCACACCCCCTTCAGCAGTTGCTTTGCCTCTAATTTCCCAGGGAAGAGGGTGGAAAGACCCTGAACCTTTTGACTTTTTTTTTTTTTTTTTCAAAAAAATTCAGCGGGAAGCGGAACCATACTTTGTCTTTAGTCTCAGAAAGAAGGCCCCGTCGTGTGTCCGTGTCCCCCGCCCCCATCCCTTAGTCTTTGTAAGCGTTTCGTCAATCTCTTTTTTGTCCTGTAAAAGAGCCAGGGAGCTTGTAGGGTCAGACTGTAGAGGCCAAACAAGCATTTCTGAGTCTGGAATTGAGGGAATACAGAAGGACATACAGCCCTTTTATACGACCGTTTCCTCCTCATTTTGCTTTCTCTCTCTTTCTTTTTAAAGTAATAGCTGTTTAAACACAATATAAGCTTTAGATGTGCACGTTTACTCTTCATAGAATATATAATAACACACGAGACCCACCACATTTCCTATGGTCCCCCACACTAGCCATTGGACCCCACCACTCTTCGCTCCCACCCGGCTCCCTTCCCCTCTGGTAGCCTCAGTTCTGCTGTCAGTGTCCTCCCTCCTGCTGGAAGTTTGCTTTTGGTTTGACTCCTACCCATCTAGGGTATATCTCCAAGTATTCTTTGCAAAAGGATAAGTGAGTGGTGTGGTTTCTGAGTCTTTTTCATATCTGAGAAGATATGATGGGTTTGTGACTCTGCTTTCCTGCCTTCCAGTGGTTGTTTTGCAGGGAACTCAGAAGCCAGGTAATTCTCATTCTCTTGTAAGTAACTTGGACACATACACACATACACACACATATGTTTGTATAATTCTTTAACCTACTGGTGAAAATACGTTTTAACCAATACAGATCTCATTGAATTGAGTTTGACTAGAACACATTAAAACTTTTGATTTGCACACCTTTTCCTTTTTTTTTTTTATTCCTGGAAAAGCTTTTCAGGTAGTGCTTTGACTAGAATGTCTGATAGCTTCAATATCTATCCTAAGAATCTCTTTAAGCCTTAGATTGTACATCTGTTTTCTTATTCTCAAATCTTTTCACTTTCTTTATCATTTTTAGCTCTCAATTCATCTGCCTTTGGGAGCGATTTCCCAATGTGTCTGACTTTCTGGAACAACCATATTGTCCTTTTTGCTATCTCTATTATGATTTGACATTTGCTATTGCATTTACATTTTAAAAAATTCATTCTAGAAAAAGAAAAAAAATCACCCATAATCCTATTACCCAGAGATAAGCCTCCATTAATGTGGAGTATATTCTTGCACATTTTTTCTGCCTATCTTTACATATATATCTAGAACTATCTTCTGTAAAATCCCTTTTGTATAATATATGTAATATACATTTTATCTGGTATTTCATGTTAAAATCCTGTTTTGATATAGAGGGTTTAAAATTCTTGTTAAAGAAATACTCTTCTATTTCCATTTTACTAATAAAAATATTAAGACTCCACTGACCGAATGCTGCTCCCTATTTGACATTGTACAATGATCTTCTACATTAAATGGAATTATAACTATCTTCTAACTGAAGGATTTGAGGTCTGAGAGGGCAAGTGAATTGGCCAATATCACCCAGTGAGTAAGTAGTGACCTGTCTTTGAACTCAGCTCTTTCTTCCCAAAGTCCTGTGCTTTTAGGCATTTACCCGTATGATGCTTTTGCTCTTTATTGAAATTGCAAAAAATCAGGAATGGATGTTAATTTTATAAAATGCTTCTTAAGCATTTTTCAGGATGACCGCAGATTTTTTTTTCTCCTCTGAACTGTTGGTATAATGAACTCTGTGAATGAATTTTCCAAATGTGAATTCCCTTTGCATTCCTAGGTTTATACCCTATTGGATAATGGTGTATTGTTCTTTTAATATTTTGCTGAATTAATTTGCTTATATGTTAATATTTTTCCATCCTCATTTAGAGACAGTTGTTTTAGTGGTCTTTAAGTGTGTTCTTTGTCAAGTTTTAGCATGATGGCGATACTGATTTCAGGACGCCATCAGGAAAAATCTCTTCTGTCTGTTCTGGAATAATTTAAATAGCAAAGTTAAAACAGTTCTGAAGGCATGCAAAATTGCCTGGAAAACTTTCTGGGCCCTACCTCTTTTGGAGGGTAAAGTTTGCCTATATTCTCAACTTTTTCCCATAACTTCTTGAATCAATTGAATCTCTTTTATTAATTTGTCCTTTCACAGAATCCTTTAATACTTTTTTTTTTTAAAGAGTAAGGAAGGCAAGCAGGTAGCAGGCAGGCAAGGAGAGAAATTTTATTTATTTAGTTGTTTCATTTATTTATATTTGTTCATTTTTGTTGTCCCCCTCGGCCTGGACTCCCAGCCTGATCCCTTGGGCTGTGTGTGGACTATATCCCAGGTGCAGGCTTAACACCTGAGCCACCAGGGTGCACCTTGATCATCTCTTTAAAATCCCTTAACCCAGAAATATTTTTTAAACTTTCCTCAGTATCTGGAGTTAACCTTTTCATGTTGTGTGTTTACAGTTTCTATTGGTTATGACAAACGAGCCAGTTCTTGAATTGACCATTTCCACTGCTCTCTCCTTTTGTCACTTACTTTAGGACATGATCTTTTTTTTAATGCCATCTTCCTGCTCTCCTGAAGTCTTTTCCTATGTGATTCCAGTGCTGTAATCATTTTAATATTTTAAGCCTATGATTTTTCCTCTGATGAAAGTTTTGGTCCTATTGAGTAACATTGTTAGTATTGCTCCCCCCTTTTTTTTAGATATTGTTCACATACCATAAAATTGACACTTTAAGTGTACAACTCACTGGTTTTTCATATATGCTCATGATTATATTACCAGCACTAATTGCAGAACATTGTCATTCCCCCAAAGAAAACCATTAATAGTGCTCCCCATTCTCCCCATCCCCTCCAGCCTTTAGAAACCACTAGTTTATTTTCTGTATCTATGTATTTGCCTAGTTGGGGGATTTTATATAGTGGAATTCTACAAGATGTGGACTTCTGTGTCTGAACTTAACTGCTTAGCATAGTGTTTTCAAAGTTTTCCGTGTTGTAGCACGTGTTAGTACATGGTTCCTTTTAAGAGGTGTCTAATGTTTCATTGTGTGGACATGCCACACTTTGTTTATCCATTTACCAGTTTATGGACATTGGATTCTTGCCACTTTTTGACTGCTAGGAATTCTGCTACCATGAGCACTCATGTGCAAGTTTTTGTGTGAGCATATTTTCGCTTCTCTTGAGACTGAATCTAGGAGTGGAATTGCTAGGTCATGGGTGTTATGGACTGAGAGATCCCCTGAAATTTATTTCTTGATGCCCTCACCCCTTGATGTCACAGTGTTGGAGACAGGACCTTTAAGGAAGTAATTAAGATGAATGAGATCCTAAAAGTAGGACACTAATTCCATAAAAGTCCTTCTAAGAAGAGGAAGAGACAGCAGAGCTCACTTGCTTTCTCTGCGCATGCACAGAGGAAAGGTCAGGAGAGGATAGAGCGAAAAGACAGCTGTCAGAATATCAATATGAATCTCAGACATCTTGTTTTGGGATTTATTGCCTTGAGAACTGTCAGAAAATATTTTTTTTGTGTGTGGTTAAGTCACTCATCTGTAGTGTCTTGTTCTGGTAATCTGCTCCTGACTAATGCATACGGTAACTTTTTATCTATTTGAGGCACTGCTTAACTTTTTGAGGAATTGCCAGTTTTCCAAAGCTTCTGTATCATTTTCCGTTCCCACCAGCAGTGTATACATTCCAGTTTCTCTGCATCCTCACCAGCACGTGTTGATTATAGCCATCCTCATGGGTGTGAATTGGTATTTCATTGTAGTTTCAATTTGCATTTCCCTAATGACTAATGATGTTGAACATTTTTTTTCAAATATATACTGAGTTTTCTTTTTTATTTTTTTTAAAGAGAAGGGAGAGGAGGAAACTTTTTTTTTTTTAAGGAAAGAAGAAAAGGAAGAACTTTTATTTGTATATTTGTTTTGGTTGTTCCCCCATCGCCCCAAGTTGTGAACCTAGGTCTTGGGGCGTTTGCATGGTTCACACCCCCATTGCCAGCTTAGTGCCTGAATCACCAGGGCACACAGGGTTTTCTTTTTGTCACTGAGTTATAGGGAATTACACACACACACACACACACACACACACACACACACACACACAAATTCTGGATAGTAAACCCTTGTATTCCTCTTCTAGGGCCACTGTTACAAAGTACCAGATTTTGTGTGACTTAAAGAAATGTATTGTGATGCTCCCTGGTGGCTTAGTGGATAAGTCTGTGGCCTCCAGCTGGCATAGTCCACATAATCCCAGGGATACAGGTTTGCCACCAGTGGTCAGGGAAGCAACCAAGATCAGCAACTAAATAAAAAGAAAGAAAATGCTTCTTCCTCCTCTCCCTGCCTACCAGCCTACTTGCCTTCATTTCTGCCTGTACCTTTCCTTTAAAAAAAGTTTTTGTCTCAGTTCTGGAGGCTAGACATCTGAATCAAAGCTCAGCAGGGCCGTGCTTCCTCTGACCTCTCCAGGGGAGAGTCCTCCCTTGCATCTGGCTGCTGGTGTTTGCTGACCTGCCTTGACTTGTGGCTTCATCACCCCAGTCCCCTATCTCTCTTCTCCTGAGTCTCTTCCCATCAGCTTCCCTCCATGTATGTATGTGTCCACATATTCCCTCTTCATAAAGACACCAGTCGTATTGGATTAGGGTCCACACAAACTTGATTACCTTGGTGATGGCCCTGTTTCCACATAAAGTCACATTCTAGAGGTGCCGGAGGTGAGAGCTTCAACATAGCTTTTTGGGGGCCACGGTTCAACATACAACGAGTCTCGTCGGATGCGTGATTTGAACATTTTTTCGTTTGCTCTGTGGATAGACTTTCAGTTTCTTCATCGTGTCCTATGAAGATCAGAGTTTTACATTTTGGTGAAGTCCAATTTATTTATTTTTTCTGTCGTTG
>RJWH01001657.1:318591-334643 GCA_004363575.1 Solenodon paradoxus
GAGTCCAAAAGCTGCTCCATCAGGCCATGCCAACTTTTGCTTTCTTTTGTTTTTCTGAAGGGAAGGTGCAGGCAGGAATGAAGGTAAGTAGGTAGGCAGGCAGGAGGAGGAAGAAGCACTTTTTAAATTTTTATTCTTATTTAGTTGTTCACGTGCACCTGAGACTCAAACCCAGGGGCGCGTGGCCTGCTTCTTCAGAGGCCATCGACCTAGGTGCTGCCCCAGCAGGCGCGCCAGCTTTCACTTTCATCGTAGCTCGTGAGGTTTTCTTTGTGGTCTAACATAGGATTCACATTTTGACTGCTCTGGCTACTTTCAAACGATGCGCATTGTTTTTGTAGCTGTTCTCTCTCCCTCCCCATACCCCTCTCTCTCCATGTTCATATTAAGTATGCAATTCAGTTCTTCTGTTTCCTTCTTATGGTTTGCTCGCCATCCAAAAGAGAGAGGTTGAAGCTCCCATTCTGCTTTGAGAAATGGTCAAAAATTTCTTATGTATGTAATGAACATTCTTCTAAATATTTCAGTTTTGCTAATGTACTTTTAGTTTCCCTGCAAGCCTGTCTCACCTTCTCTACTTTTATCTCATCTCATCTCATTTCCTTTTCTTCCCCACCTGTTTCCTCCCCATGGCCTTCTGCTCCTATTTTTGTCAGGGTTGTGTTTTCTCCCATCTTCTTGCAGGTGGTGGTTTCCCTGCTCGTTCCTCTGTCACACTGAGTCACACTGCAAGATCTGTGCTTCCTCAGTCTTCAGAAAAATATTCCTCTTTGCTTATTCTGAAATATTTTTCATATGTCTCCTTTCTTGGGTGCTTTCTGTGTGCTTGTTTCTGAACAAGGAACTAGCTGGCATTTGCCCCAAACCCTAAGAGGCACGGACTGTCCTTTGGATTGATGAGGAGACTTTCAAATGCAAGTAACAGTGAATCTCCATCCACCTGGCATGCGATTCAAAGATTTCTTAGCTAACACACAAGAAGTAGGGTCAGAGTCGGATTAATTCAGCAGCTCGACATGTCCTTCAGGACCCAGCTTTTTCCTGCTCCCCACCTGCCACCCTCACCGCGAAGGCCAACAGCCGTGTGGTGGCCACTTGGCCGCTGCAGCCCCGAGCATCACGTCCTCACCATCCAGAGCAGAAGCAGAACTATTTCTTCCCTGGAGTATCTTTTGAAGGGCAAAAAGTCTTTTCCAGAACCCCCTCCCCCCTCAGCCGATTCTCCTTTTGCAGCCAGGACAGAATTAGAGCCCTTCCCTGAAACCGGGCCCTTGGTAACGTGCACACAAAACTGTCTTCGAGCCTCCGAATTAACTCTGAGTCAAACATTGACTCATTCAGCAGGAGGGGGACATCGCTTTTGACTAGGTTTCCAATAGTATCTGCGGCACTCTTGTCCCCCTTGCGTGCTGGCTGAGTCTCATCATACAGCGACATTGGGAGAGTGGGTACTTGGGTTCAGTCTTAATGCCTTTTTCAGGAATTACCCGGCTCTCATCTAGTGCTTCTCTGTGCTGCTGAAATGGAACCTTCTTCCACCTCTATATCCTGGACAGCAGATGCTTTCAACAAATGTGCTTCAAAAGTGCCATCCCTACCCACTTCCTACCTCTGCTCTCTTCACTCTCTACAACGAACTGCCTCCTCCTGGGATGCTTCCTCACTCCTCTCTCCCCGTTGTGCCCAGGTTTTTTCTGGGACCTGCCACCTCCCAGTGGATTTAGGCTGAGAGGTACCCCCTGGAAAGAGGGAGGAACACTTTTCCTGAAAAGTAGCATGCGGTTGAATGATGGCAGTACGTTGTCTATTTGACAAAGACCTTGCTTTTTTCCCCTTTTTTTAAAGGGTCAGACAGTGGGAGAAAGGATAAAGGATCTTTCAAGTTATTTTTAGGATGGGAGGCAATGTCACTCTGTGGGCAGCCTCGCCTGGGGGTTCTCTACAATGGCCCTTTTCAGGCTACCTCCACTGGCATTAGCAGAGGTGGAAATATACCAGTCTGTTCCTCTCTCTGCCTCCATTCTGTAGTCAGCTGTCAAGATTAGCATATGGTGATATTGTGGGTTTTCAGCTCTTTCTGTATCTTTATGTTTTCATGGGAATTTGAGAGAGGCTGGAGTGGGGGTTGCTAGAGAGAAGCCATTTATAAAGCACTTTTCAAAGCGTCCTCTGTGTTTCCTTGTCTTCACTTCCTTCAGCCACTGCTGCCCCACAGCGGCTTCCCCTCCAGTCCCTGAAGTCACCAGGACCCTCCACACTGCCAGCACCAGCAGGCACTTTGAATCGCATGTCTCACACCACCTCTTCTCTGCGTGCGACACTGCCAACCACTGATTCCTCTTGTTGGAAGCTCGTGTCAGTGCTCACTCTGTCAGGTGCGCTGCTAAGTTCCTCACGCTCATTGCTTCTTAAATTCTCTCAGCCAGACTCTGAGGCGTCATTATGTTTCCATGCTACACCTGAGGAAACTGAGGGGCTCGCGCACGGGCCACCAGCTCTAACCCGCAGTGTCAGGAGGGAACCTTCTTAAATGTTTTCTTCCTCCATCTTCTGTGACACTGTGCGCCTGGCTTTCCTCCTACCTCTGGATCCTCCTTGTCAAGCTCCTCTGCCTTTGTCTGCCTCTTAAATGTCCCTGTTTCCAGGTCTGATGTCTTAACAGCTCTTCCTCCACCCCTCCTGTCATTCTCCCTTGACGCACGCACGCAGTCACCTTGACTCTGAATTTCCATCTTCCCGCCCAGACTCTTTCTGTGAGCCCTGGTGTCCCTTATCCAGCTGCCTTTCCAGCACCTTCTCTGAGAAACCCTGGTGCTCAACACCCCTAAAGTGAAGTCATCATCTTTACTCCCAGTCACCTGGTTGCTTGTCCCTGTTGGTATTTTTTTTATTAATGTGCATATTCAGTGTTATCTAAGGGCATAGTCCTCAAATTTGTCCGCACATTAGAATCACCGAGAAGCTTGAAAAGAAATGATTGATGCCTCAGTCACATTCCCCCGGGATTATGATTTAATTGCTTTAGGCATGACCTGTGCATCCATATTTTTTTTATTGTGATGAAAACAACATAACATAAAATTTACTGTCTTAAAGTCATTCTGGTGAATCATACAGTAGTGTCAACTGTGTACCCATGGTTGTACGACAGTCTAAAGCTTTTTCACCTTGCAAAACTCAAGCAGTACCCATTGGACAACTGCCTTTCTCTTCTGCCGCCCACCCCCATGCCCTGGCAATGTCGTCCTACTCTCCGTGTCTAAACATTGTTACCTCTCACAGCAACTTTCAAGTAAGCAACATAGTTTCAGTTCCTTGTATCACCCTGCTGTGCAGTTAGATGCTAGAATTTATTTATCTTGTAACTGGAAGTTTAACCCACTAATCAACATCTCCCCATTTTCTCCACCCAGCCCAACACCTGGTAACCACCAATCCACTCACTGTTTCCACAAATTCAGATTTTTTAGGTTCCACATATAAGTGAGCTCATACAGTATGTATTTGTCTCTCTGGCTTATTTCACTGGGCATAATCTCCTCAAGGTTCATCCATATGAGGAGAGAGAGGGAGAGAGGGAGAGAGGGAGAGGGAGAGAAGGAGAGAGGGAGAGAGAGAGAGAGACCACATTTTTTTTCATCCTTTCATCTCAATGGACACTTAGGTGGCTTCTTCCTAATGGCTATTGTGAGTTATTCTGCAGTGAACATGGAGTGTAGTTATCTCTGAGATAGAGATTTTATTTCCTTGGATATATACCAGAGGTGGATCATTTGGTCATTCTAGTTCTAAATATTTGAGGCACCTCCAAACTGTTTTTCATAGTGGCTGCACCATTTAACATTGTCACAGAGCACAAGGATTTCCATTTCTCCACATCCTTGCCAATCGTTCTTTGTCTTTTTTTAATAGTAGCCATTCTAGCAATGGCTAGCAATGGGGTCTCATTGTGGTGTTGACTTACATTCCCTGATGATGAGTGATCGTCTGCATCTTTTCATATACTTGTTGATCATTTGAATATCTTTTCTGGAGAAATGTCTATTCAAGCCTTCTGCTCATTTTCTAATCAGAATATGTGTGGGTTTGGGGGTTCAGTTGTAGGAGTTTTTCATATAGTCTGTATAGTAACTCTTTACCAGATAGGCAAATAGTAGGTATTTTCTCCCATTCTATAGTTTTGCGTGTTTTGATGATTATTTCACTCTCTTGGTTATTTCTACAGATTTTTTAAGTTTGATGTAGTCCATTTGTCTATGTTTGCTTTTGTTGTCTGTGCTTTTGCTGTCACAGCAAAGACATCATTGCCAAATCTTTCATGAAACTTTCCCCCTGTATTTTCTTCTAGGAATTTTATAGTTTCAGTTCTTATATTTAGGTCAGGAATCTGCCTGGTATAATTTGCCATATATGGTGGAAAACGAGTGTGAGTTTCACCCTTTGGCAGGTGGCTGTCTGTTTTTCCTCATACAGACTGGAAATCAGGAATTTGTTGAAGAGCCTCTTCTTTTCCAGTTGTGCAGCCTTGGCACTCTTGTTGAAGATCATCTGACTGTGTATGAAAGGTTTATTTCTGTTCTCTTTCTTTCCATTATTCTATATGCTTAATTTATGTCAGCACCAGATTCTGATTGCTGTAGCTTTGTAGTATGTTTTGAAGTCAGAAGTGGGAGGCCTCCAGCTTTGTTTTCCTTTCTAAAGATCATTTTAACGCTACATGGTCCTTTGAGAGTCCATATTAATTTTAGGGGGTTCTTTTCCAGGTCTGCAAAAAATACCATTGGGATTTTGATAGGAATTACTCTCAGATCCTAGTAATAGGATGGCTATCATTTTGTGTAGTATAGTCATTTGAAAATTACTAGGTTTTCCATTCCAAATACAGGTGTCTTCTCATTCATTTGTGTTCTCTTTAACTTCTTTCAGCAGTTAATAAGACTTTGACTTTTCTAATTAAGTTTATTCATAACTATTTTATTCTTTTTGATACTATTGTATGTTGGGTTGTTTTTCTTAACTCCCTTTGTTGTGGTGGTTGTTCCTTCTTAATGTATAGAAACATGACACATTTTTACATGTCGATTTTGTATCCTGCAACTTTGCTGCATTTGTTTATTTAGAAAGTGCTAACATTTTTAGTGGAATTGTAGGGTTTTTTACAGACAAGTTCATGTCATCTATGAATTGAGATTTTACTTCTTCCTTTTCATTCTGGATACCTTTTATTTCTTTTTCCTGCCTAATTACTCTGGCTCGGACTTTCAGTACTGTGTTACATAGAAGTAAAAGGGTGGACATCTTTGTCTTACTCCTGATATTAGAGAAAAAACTCTCAACCTTTCACCATTGAGTAAAATGTTAGCTGTGGTCTTCTCATATATGACAGTTATTAGGTTGAAGTAGTTTCTTTCTATTACTAGTTTGTAAGGTCTTTTGTCTCCTGATCAGGCCATTGGAATAGTTAAATAGATGATCTTCCTGTCTCTGAAACGCTCCAGTATCTCCAAATCACAGAAGGTGCAGAAAGCACCTGACACAGCAGAATTAACCATGAGGGACGTGAGAATGTAGGGGTGGGTGAGCAGCCTGAAGCCTGGTGCTCCCCTGTTATGAGCCACCCAGAAAAGAGCTGTGGGTTGAGGGTGCTCCTTCCCTGGGGTCTCACACGCTTACCCCTCTGGCCATGCCCCACCCGCTTAGGAACCTACAGTCCTGCCCTAGAGCCCCATTGGCCATGCCCCTCAGGCTTTCTGAGCCCCGCCCCAGCCCCGCATGCCCCCCTTGTACCTCTGTCCCCTATTTGGATCTAAGTGGAGAATCCCACCTATTTACTTTCAGCGCCCTGGGAGGAGGATGAGATCCGCAGGGACCGAGTGGAGCCCCAGAGTGTGTCCCTGTCATGGCGGGAGCCCATCCCTGCTGGAGGCTCAGGGGCCAATGGCACAGAGTACGAGATCCGATACTACGAAAAGGTGAGAGGGGGTCTGGGAGGGACCTGGGGCCTACTTTGGGATTTGAGTTTCTCCCTTCTCCTGTCCCCTCCACCTTAACTCTTCCTCTTCCCTCAAGTCCTGTGAATCTCCACATCATCATCTCCACGTCATCATCTCCACAGTCACCTCTTTTGTACCTAGAACTGACGAAGGGCTTTCTCTGCAGACTAATCTAGATTTTGTGTGACTGTATCATATACAGACATTTTGCAGAACTCCTTTTGAGAAAAAGAATGTGAAAATAAATGATTTCAAATTTTGCAAAAATGGTCTCACCATGGCATGGCTTGACCGGTGGTTACTGGGTGCTGTACTGAGAGCTCCAGAACTATCACAATGTCTGAAATGTTGTAACAAATTTTCTTATATATAAAGGTTGGGTAACATGTCCTTTGCAAGGAATAATGCCATATATACAGTGCTCCTTATGGTGAACCCCACAAGTGATTGTCCCAGGATGCTTTGCTTGGTTTTGCTGGCCTCTTGTATCTGTTGTCCATGCAAGGTTTCTGCTCAACCTCCATTTGACAGTCACATCCCAACCTCCTCTGTCTTTTCTCCATCAATATTGCCTTCAAAACTGATATATAAGCTACGGTTAAGCTGTTTCTCACCTTGGTACAGATTTTATTCATTCGAGGGAACCCTTGCTTTCAGCAGCAGCACCACAGAACTTCACTCGCTCCTCAGGCTGCAGGGGTATGGATGCAGATGCCAGTTTTCACGTGCTAGACGTCATTCTGAGAGCTGTGAGTCGGGGGTGGGAGAGGTTGAACAGGAAGGAAGAGGGATCACTCCTGCCCTGCTGGGCGTGCCCTGGGCTGGCTGAGGAGGAGCAGGTTCGGGACATGGTGGTGAGCTTGGTTTTGTGCTTGCAGCCTTCAAGGGGCCCAGCGGACCTGCAGGTCTGAAGCTCAGGTGAGAGGCTGGGCCTGGAGGATGAAATAGAGGTGGGGGCTTTCAGCATAGAGTGGTCACTGAGGCCAGGGCACTGGAGGATGTGACCGAGGAGAGGAATGTCAATGAGAAGAGTGGCCAGGACCAAGGGGTGTCGGGAAGGAGCTCAGCACACAGTAATTGCTTAGTAGTTGCCAGTGGACAGTGGGGAAGAACACTTGGCGATTTGGTGGAGGGCATGGTGTGTTGAAATATGTTTAAGAAATGGGGAACCTATACATAGAAAACTATTCTAATGTGTAGAATAATGTGTGCGATAAAAGATAAAATAAGTTAACCGATTTTATCCTGAAATTCCAAAAATATATAAATAAATAAAGACAGGTAGCAAACACACAAAAAAGGAAGGGCTCGGGAAACTGAGAGTCCCCAGTCTGAACTGGGTGGATGCTCCCAGGCCCTAAGGGAGAGTGAGTTTCCTGTGAACAAAAATCCTTGAGAAGAGGAACCAGCTCAATAGGGACTATATTTGTTCCTTTTTTAAAAAAAAAAAAAAATTGCTATTATTTCTTTTGTTTACATTGCTAAATGCATTTAGGATATTGAAATCACACCTCAGGCTGTGTTTTTCACGCCACACCCCCCACCACCAGAGTTCTGGTGTCCTTTGACACCACCTTGTTCCTGTCGTCCTTCCCTCCCCCGTCCGCCCCCTGCTAACTCCAGTCTTGCATACTTTGAATTTTGATGAGATTTGTCTGTTCATTTTGTTGTTTCTTTATATCCCATATATGAATAAACCATCCTATATTTCTCTTTTTCTTTCTGGCTTATTTTGTTCAGCATGATCCCCTCTAGTTCCATCCAGGTGGTTGCAGGGGGCACCATTTCATTGTTTTTGACAGCTGCATAGAATTCCGCTGAGTATCTGCACCACAGCTGCTTTCTCCAGTCCTCTGCTGATGGGCATTGAGGTTGTCTCCATGTCTTGGCTGCTGTGAAGTGTGCTGCTGTGCACACTGGAGTGCAGATATTTTTCCTGATTAGTGTTTTTGTGTTCTGTGGGGATATGTATGCCTAGGAATGGGATTGCTGGATCAAACGGTGCTCCATCTTTATCTGCTTATTTTTTGAGGAATCTATACTATTTTCCAAAGAGATTGCACTAATTTGCATTCCAGCCAGGTAGAAGGGATCCTTTTTTCCCAAGTTCTCTCCAGTATTTAATGTTTCTACTCTTTGTGATATCGGCCATTCTCACTGTTGTGAGGTGGTATCTCATTGTGGTTTTTATTTGCATTTCTGATGATGAGCGATGCAGAGCATTTTTTCATGTGTCTGTAGGCCATTGTGTATCTTTTCTAGAGAGGTTTCTATTCAGCTCTTCTGCCCATTTTTTGAGTGGGTCATTTGCTTTTTTGTTGTTGAGGTGTGTGAGCTCTTTATAGATTTGGGAAATTAAGCTCTTGTCTGCTGTATGTTGTACCAGTATCTTCTCCCAGTCGATAGGCTGCCTTTTTGTTTCAGTGGTGGCTTCTTGCACTGCACAGAAACATTTTAGTTTGATGCAGTCCCAGTTGCTTAGTTTTACTTTCACTTCTTTTGCTATAGGTGCTCCTTCCCAAAGACATCTTTGAGGTTGATGTCATGGAGTGTTTTTCTTCTATGTATATTATGGTTTCAGGTTTTTTTTTTGTTGTTTTTCCCCCAAAGGAAAGGCACAGGCAGGAGTGAAGGTAAGTAGGAAGGCAGGAAGAAAGAAGAGGAAGAAGCATTCTTATTTTATTTCCATTTTGTTGTTCACACTGGTTGTTTTTCCCAGACCCGAGACTGGAGCCCAGGGGCATGTGGCTTGGGTTCCTTTGGAGGCGACTGACCTAACCATTGCTCCACTAGGGCCAACCATGGTTTTGGGTCTTATGCCCAGGTCTTTGATCCATTTGGAATTAGTTTTTGTGTATGGTGTTAATGAGTAATCCAGTTTCATTTTTTTTGTCAGGTAACTGTCCAATTTTCCCAGCAGCATTAAACAGACTTACTTTCCTCCGTTGTATGTTTTTGTCTCTTTTGTCGTAGATTAACTGCCCATAGAAGGAGTGCTTTTATTTGGGGCTCTCAATTTTATTCCACTGGCCCGTGTATCTGTTTTATTTTCAATACCATACTGTTTGGATGAGATTCACTCTGTATTATAGTTTGAAGTCAGGGAGTATGATTCCTTTGTCGTTCTTTTTTTTTTCTGAAGATAATTTTAGCTCTTTGAGTCTTTTTGTGATTCCATACAAAGTTCACTATTGTCTGTTCAATTTCCTTGGCAAATATTTGACAATATTTGAAAGGTTTTTCAGGACCACCTGGTGGAACTTAATGACTAGAAATATTGCCGACCACTGTGCTCCTCTTGACATCTGTCTTCACACCAGTCCAAACCCTCTGCAGAGCTTGCTCAGGCCATATCACGGTGCTGGCTCTGCGAGCTTGCTTCTTCTATTCCACCTCAACCCCTACTCGTCCCACCCCAGCCTCTCCCATCTCAAGGCTCCTTCAGCCATTGCTTCTCTGTCCCTCACTGGGTGTTCAAGCACCTGGAAGGGGGGCATGCAGCAGTTGGTTGGCTTAACTTGGGCTGTAGTCTTTCCCCATTCCTGAATACAGTGACCAAAGCACGGGGGCCACCGGGTATCAGGGAGGTGGGCTTCTGGGGGCTGTGAATGTGGCAGGAGATGAAATAAGGGAGTGTGGGCAGAGATGAAATAATGAAAGCATCTTCAGTGCACACCATTATCACATGTGCTGGGGGCAGCAGGAGGTAGAGTCAAAAGAAAGTCAGAAGGTGTCACCCTGATCCTTCTTGGAAGAGGAGCTGGAAATGATGCTGCGAGGCCTGTTGGACTAAAGGCTCTCGAGCCGCCTCTGGCAGTGCGCAGACCTCACTCAGTGACAGCTCTTGCAGCCCCACTGCTGTGAAGGTCTCGGGCCAGCCTCTCTGTCACTCTGTGTCCTGTTGCTTACGTGTGAAACAGGACAAAGGAAGATGATACCACCTGTCCTTGTGACTTGCAGGACAGTTGTGAAAGCTGGTGACAAGGGGAAAGAAACTGAGCAGATGAGGGCTGGGCAGATGTCAGGATGTGTTTTCTTGTTCTTGCCTCTGAGGTGTCAGGTCCAGCTGCCCGCCTGGCCCACTAGGCCTGATGCCCCTCCTCCTCTCATCCTGGGAAGGAGGATGTAGCACCTTTTCTAAAGTTTCTCTTACTCAGATGTGGGGCTGTTGTCACTGAGTGTGGGTGGGAACAGGTGGAGTGTGGGGCTGGGGTGTGATGGAAGAAATCTGCAGACTCTGCCCCCAGGATTGGAGTCGGGTTCTTACCCACAGCCCACTATCACCCACGGGCCTTCTCCGCCTCCTTCCCCCCTTCCCTATTCTCCAAGAAGCATGAGAGAATCTCACTTTTGGTCTTCCCCCTCCACCTTCAGGGTCAGAATGAGCAGACTTACTCCACAGTGAAGACAGGGGCACCTGCGGTCACTGTCACCAACCTCAAGCCGGCTACCCGCTACGTCTTTCACATCCGGGCAGCTTCCCCAGGACCCTCCTGGGAGACCCAGAGCTTCAACCCCAGCATTGAAGTGCAGACACCAGGGGAGGGTGAGTGATGCCCTTGGAGGGGGACCTGGGCCGGAAGGCGGCAGCATGAGGCTGAGGGCAGGGAACACAGGGGCTCTGCATTTAATTACACCCTCATGAGATCGTGCCCTTGGAACATAGATTCATACCTACTCACGGATGGAGCTTAGCCTGGGGACCTGTCCTGCAGGGACGGGAGAGAGATTCATGAGCATCGCTAGCCCACATCTCAGCTGGCGTCTCCCTGCCTCTTAGGACCTCTGCCAGGTCTCTGCCAACATCCAGGCCCTCTCCAAGATTCCTGCCATTTTCTTGGGAGCAGTTTTGGTCTCATGGGCACATCTCACCCTGACCACCACATTCTCGTTCTCAGTCTGCTTCTTTATCTCTGCCATGAGAGATACCCAGAGCAGGGGCCGCCACTCCTATTCCACTAGGACTTAGTGTGTGAAGCTGACTTCACTGGAGGTTGGTGACGCAGAGGTGGCAGTCCTCAGCTGTAAACAGCATGAAACGAGAACTGCACACTTTCACGGGGTGCATTGTCTGGTCTTTGGATGCTTTCTCAATCAAGCTATTACCAACAAAACAGAACAGAACAAAAGGCTGGCCCTTCATTATTCTGGTTCCTGAAACAGCCCTGGCTTCCCACGTCTTGTGCTCTGCCCTCCTCCCTTCGCCGCCGGCTCCTCTTCCCCTGCCCACCCTGTTCCCTTCCATGCTGTGTGCGGAGCCTTTAACCATCACTTTGTTGCTGCTCCCACTGCTCAGCCAGCCCTGGGGGTCTCACCTCTATCTCCCCCAAGCAGCTCTCACAAGTATTTTCCCGGACAAAGGCAGTTCCCCCTAAGAGGCATTCTGGCACCAGCTGTCAAGATAATAATTCTCTTCAACCTGCTACATGAGTCTAATCCAAGATAGGAAGTGCTCTGAGCACAAAGGGAGCTGGAGATAAAATGTGGAGGGAGTCTGCGTTCTGGAAAGGAAGACAGCGCTTCCTGCCTCAGAGCCTGTCCGTGCCAGGCCTCAGCCAGGTGCTGGCGAGAGGCTGCGAGCTGTGTCTTGAAGGCTAGGGAGCATGTGAAAGTGTGGAGATGGGCAAGGAAGACATTTTGGGTAGAGGAAGCCATCTGAGCGAAGGCTCCAGGTTTGATGGGGTGCGTGGGGACGGGCCCACAGCGAAGGAGAGCCGATGGTCTGTCCACTTGGTGCTTCTCCGTGAGTAGCTGCTGCTCAGCCTCCTTGGCTGTGGCCCTGACTGTCGGGGAGGGGTCTCGCAGCCTGTGGCGCACCCTCCCAGTGAGCCTTGTCCCCGAGTCAGGGTCGTGATGAAGGGTCACGTGTCACTGCCGTCGCCATCACCTAGTGCCATGTGATGGATTCCTTCAAAATTTAGTAGCACAGACAAGACACGTGTGTTGTCTCATGGTCTCTGAGGGTCAGGAATATGGGTCCTCTTAGAGAGAAGCCACTGGCTCAGGCCGTCTCGCAGGGCTGCAGTCAAGGTGTCCTTTGGGGTTGCTTAACTGGGGAGCCTCTGCCTCCCTCCTGGAGTTCTCCGGGTCCTCGCCTGGGCTTCTCTGTAGAGCCACTGAGAACACAGCAGCTAGATGCCATCAGAGACTGAGTCAGTAGTGAGGTGAGGGCACCCATGGCAGAGGCCACAGTGCCTTGGAGCCTGACTTTGGATGACAGCCCATCACTCTTGCCGTATTCCATTCACTAGAAGCAAGGGACTATGTCCAGCCCATGCTCACATGTAATGACACCCAGGAGGAGGGAAGGCCACCACAAGTGCCCTCATCCCCATTCTGCTCAATTTTTGTGTCCACATGGACACTTCACTTCAAACAGTCCTTGTAACTCCACCTGCCAGCTCCTAGTCCCTGCTTCCCGTCTCTAGAGCCATGGGCTCTGAAGGCCTCTTGTTCCCTAGACCTTGTGGGCCTCTAACTCTCCTTTCCTCTCCTGTCCCTGTGCCCTTGCTTGGTGACATCCTAGAGTCAGCTTTCTAGCTCCTAACTCATCTCCCAGGCTCCTCACCCCTCCTGGCCCACATCCATCTCCACCTGGTCAGTCTCCCAGCAGAAGTACCCCCCAGCTCTGCCGGCCCTTATTCCAGGACGCTGTGTCACACCCATGCCACCAGTCCCCAGACCAGGCCATCTCCCTCTGTCCCACAGTGGAGCTGGCAGCCTGCAGAGATAGACTTTTCTCATCTCACTTCAGTCTTCAGGGCTTCTCAGCATTTGCCGCTTTTCTCTAGAGTTAACCCAAGCCTTCCCCTCTCTCAAGCGCCTCCTCTCTGTCCCCACTCCCAGCCCAGCAGATAGCCTCATTCTCTCCCCTTGGGCAGAACTTTGTCCACTGCTCCCTGGCTCCCGGTCACCCTCAGGATGCAGCTCATACTCCTTGGCCCACATTTTAGGCCCTTTGTCTTCTCTCCTAGTCCCTCCACCCTCCTGCTTCCAGCCCCCGCACAACTTGCTATTTTGCAGACCCCACATGTGCATCTCAGGGCCATTGACAGCCCTTCCAATCTTCCCAGTCCGGCGCAGATGACACTGCTTCTTCAGAACCTCCTCACTGGCTTTAAGAAGACATGACTGAGCCTTGCTCAACTCTATTGCTTCTGTTTCTTTTTTGATTCTAGTTACAATTTTTGTTTCCGTCTCCTCCACTGGTCTACAGGCTCCTCCAGGGCCAGGATTCTGGCTTATTTACTTCATTGCTGACTCCCAGTACTAGTCTAGTCTGATGCCTCTGTTGGATGGAAGATGAATGGGTGGATGAATGAAAAGATGAATGATGGACAGATAGGCCTGAGAGCTTGGGGTCCTCTAAGCCACTCCCTTAGGGGAAACAGTTCAAAGAAGAGGCTTTTAGAATTAGCTGTGTGACCTTGTGTGAGCTACACATCAGTTTTCTTGGCTATAAAATGGAGACAGTGATATCTTACTGGCTTGTTGTGGCAAAACAGGATAATTAGTTAAGGCCACAGCACTGTGTCTTGAATGGACCAAGTGTTCACTAAACATTAGCTTTTATTGCTGTTTCTGGGCTAAGGGAGCTCCAACAAGAGGCCGTTCCCCCGGCCAAGCTGCCTAAGCTCTCTCCTGGCCAATCTGAAGGTACAAAGGGAGGTCTAGGGCTGCCTGTCTGGACCCCGCATTGTCTCTCTCAGAGCTGGGTTGCAGTGGAGGTGTCCTGCCCTGGGACAGGAGTGGCTCCAAGTCCCATGGTGGTTGGAGGGGCACTTGGTCCTCTGCTGCTGGGAGGCAGGGCCAAGGGCAGAGGTGCTGTGGGAATCCTGCTAAGGGGTGAGGACCAGAGTCTATCCTGGGGCCTACTCTCGAGCCTGGTCCTCTGCCTGCTTCAATCTTGTGGTTTTCCTCCCAGCTGCCGCAGGGTCCAGGGACCAGAGCCCTGCAGTTGTTGTCACCGTGGTGACCATCTCAGCCCTCCTTGTCCTGGGCTCTGTGATGAGCGTGCTGGCCATCTGGAAGAGGTAGGTGGCTGGTCCCAGCCTGACTGACCCCTGCTGGGTCATGGCCCTGTGCTCACGGACCCCTGTGTGGCCCTGCATCTGCACACTCGCAGCTGCGCCCTGGTAAGCAGGCAGCTGCAGACTCAGGCAGGGTTAGTGTGGCCTGGCCCTTCCCCCAGACTGCAGTCAGCCCTGCAGCTAGCTCAGCGGCTCTGGGATGAAGGGGATTTAGCTCCTTAACTCATTAAATGTCAGAAGGCATCACTGAGGATGGAATCAAGCTCCAGCTGCTCCAGTGTGATTAGGATTCTCCCAAGGCACTTGGAGGCCCCCATCTCCTGGCCACAAAGGATCTGGAGGTCCTTGAACCCAGGAACACTGGCAAAGGGAAGAAAGGTGGAAATTGTGTGTGTGTGTGTGTGTGTGTGTGTGTGTGTGTTCGGCAGGCAGGGAGGGGAACTAGTAAGCTGGAAACCCCCAACTCCCAGCAGAAGGAAGCCTGCAGGAGAGGAGGCAGAGAAGGGTTTGGGAGGAGGGGAAGGGTGTGGAGCTGAGTTTGGCTCAGAGAAGATTCTAGTCTTTTGGCACACAACAGAAGGCTCATGGCATGTAGCCCCCCTCTCCCCGAGGCAACGTTCTGCTACTTGCAGGGGTGCCCTAGGTGCTGGGTCTGGGCGGGGACTGAGGTCAGCAGACTTGCATGGTTGGAAAGCCTGCAGACCTTGGGCTGGAGCTGAGGGAGCAGAGGAGAGAAGTGGGCCGGGCAGGGAGCCCATGCTTGCACACCTCAGCACCCTGGAACTGCCCTGGAGGCTCATGTGTGTCCATCTGACACTGTCTGTTGGCTTGGCCTTGAATGACGCACTGAGAGTACTGAGGAGGAGGGGCCCTTGTCCTGTAGGCCTGGGAGCCAGGGCTTAAAGGCAGGGATGGACCAGCTCCAGAGGCTCTTGCCCAGGATAGGGAGCTTGGAGGGGGTGTGGAGCAGGTCTCCAGGCAGCCAGCAGTGCTGCAGCCCAACTGAAGTGGGGATCAAACAGGTCTTCTGTCAGTGGCCCCCAGCCCGGCTGGCATGTCTTTTGCACACACCCCCATCTCTCCGTGCACAATCCCCTCACCTCGTTTCCCTTCCCAGCCCAGCCTGGAGCATCCCGAGTAGGTGTTCTTGTTTACCCTTAGCCACCCACCCTCTGCTGCATCCCCATCTGCTCAGCTTTGCCCCTCCACCCCCCAGCTCTCCTGGGTGCTCCCACATTCATGGAGTCCTGTCACCTGCTGGGTGACTTCAGTGGCCATGGATGACTGTCCCCTTCTTGACCTCTCGGGTCTTTGATCTCCTCATTCTTAAGGCCCTTCTCTCCTGTTCACTTTGCTCTCCCCTAGCTAACCTGGCTGTCCCTCCAATACTGAATCCAGTTCTGCTTCTGGGTTCAGGCAGACTCCGTCCTTGCAGCCTGCTCCCTCTGCCAAGCCTCGCCCTGCTCTGTCCCCTTGTCATTAGCCCCTCAGCCTCTCACCTGCTTTTCTCCCACCCGACCACCCCCACTTTGCTCTGGAAGAGGTGCTTTCCTCCTAGTCATGCCCAGTCCTTCTCCGACGACTGAACCCACCTCTGCGGACCATCTCAGGAACTGTTTCTATTTATAATGTTCCCCTCTCCCCCACATAATAGCTAACATTTATCGAGTGCTTAGTAAGCTCTTTGCAACAGTGCTATCAGGCAAGACTCTCTTTATCCCCATTTCATTAAAAGAGAAAATCAAGCCACCCGGTCCCACAGGTATACCCAATGGAGAAGGTGGGAAGCCAGCTCTTGCAATCAGACCCCAGCGCCCCTGCTGTTAACCACCATCCATGACCACTTCATCCTGTATGACAGCCTTTTCCCCCTTCCTGTTCAGATGGACATGATCTTTCTCCAGTTTTCCTCAGTACCTCCTCCCCCTCCTCCCCTCTTCCTCCTCTGCTTCTCCCTCCTCCGCTTCCTTCTCCCAGTACCTGCCCAGTACCTTCATCCTCCTCCTTCTCCTCCTCTTTCCCGTACCTT
>RJWH01001658.1:0-190128 GCA_004363575.1 Solenodon paradoxus
CCACCTCCACCACCTCCACCACCTCTACCACGATCACCACCACCACCACCATTAAATGGAATTCTCCAAGGATTTACTATTTACTATTACTGTGCCCGCAGATAGTGTACACATATTTTAAAACATCCTAAAAGTACACATAGATACATTCCCACATATATCCAAGACAAAGAACACAGCACCTTCCAGAAGAAAACTCACACAATTTAACTGCAACTGATTCACTTACATGTTTTATCCCTGGTGTGGAATGCCAGTAACAAGGGCAATCATTTGTTTGTAACTTCACGGAAGACTGGATTTTCACACTGGAAAGGGACTTCCTAATGAATAGCAATGGGCAGACTTGCTGTGTATTAGCATATTTTATCTGCCCTTATTTTGAAATTAAATGGAGTTGTGGTTGAAAAAAGAAGGCACAGATTGCCACTGGGCTGGCATTTTAGAAAAGTGGCATTTGTAATGAGGTTTACTATGTGAATTAATTCTAAAGTTAACTGTGAGGATCCTCAGGTTTCTACAGACACTTTTGCCTCTCTCATGTGATAACAGAATTTCCTAGTCATTATTATTCCTTCCTAAAAGCTACTTATTCTTGGGTACAATGCTTCTCTGTTTTGTCTGGAGTTGTTTAATATAAATCTAGCAAAGATCAATTAAATTTTATTCAATGCATGTTTATTGAACATATACTATGCGACCAAAGTTATTCTTAGCAACTTGGAGGCACAACAGGGGTGGGAAATATATTTAAAAATTTCAAAAGTCTTTTGAAGTAATACTTCATAAGATTCTCTATTCACCTACAGAGACAAGAAAGTAGATGGATAGCTGAATATAGATATAGATAGATGAAGAAAACAATAAGGTTAAAACTAAAGTGATATATCATTAAGAGTAATGAGAACTATAAGATTTCCAAGAAGAAAATGATGGTTATGAGCTGGAATATTTAGGAATTTCAAGAGAATCGGTGCGTCTTCATTCGAACATGTAAGGGGCAGGCATTCCGGAACTAAGAAGCATTAAGTTATTAAACATAATAAGTACATGGGCTCTGTATTGTTAAAGCATAATTTTCTGAAAGTTAAAAGCATGACTCCCATAAAAATATATGCCTGCACCATACAAATATCCACTTAGTTCATTAATGAGGGACTCACTTGTATAATAAATCTGACTCAACGGAATAAAGGAGAAATTAAAGCATGTACTGTTAATGAGAATCAGAATACTGACATAAAGTTACTTATTTAAAAACAAACTGGTTCATGTCCCACAACACAACAAAACTGTAACTTTTGCGGTTTCCTTGTTTACTGGATAAAAATCTCTACATCCGCATGTAAGTCATTTGCACCTTGATCAACTTCACCAAGGTAAAATAACTTTACAGCATTTGGGTCCTAATCAATAGTCAAGTTAAGTCAAAGATTCATTTCCCTAACAATCAGGTACTCTTTGTGGAGACTGTCAGATAATGCTCCATTGTGGCATTGAAAGGACACAATATTGGGCACACCCTGGGGAATAATGGATGTCAGCTGCCTCCAGCCAAGAGCAGTCCCTGTATATCCCAAACACCGCGTTTCAGGTGCCGGGGTCAACAGGGAGCAACCAAGAGGAACAACTAAAAAAAGGTTAATAAAATGATTCTCTTTTCCTGCTACCTACCTGCATGCTCACCTTCCCTTTACAAAAACAAAGGACAAAATATTGAAGCTTAGGGTTTTTTTTGACAGTGTTCAGGTGGAAGGAAGTTCTCATCTTGTTTTACTACTTGACAGATGAATAATGTGGAAATGTGCATTAGTTCCTTCATGCCTCCATTTCATAGAATAGTTTTTTTCCCCTGGCTCCAGGTCTTGAACCTTGGTCCTTGGGAGTTTTACATGTTCTGCACCTTGACAACTTTAGTTGCCTGATCCACAATGGTAAGCCTCAATGTTTTCATTTATAAAATGTAGACAATAATTACTTTTAGCACATAAAAGTGATGATAGTGATTACATAATAACTGATCAATGTAAACATCTTACATAACATCCAGCATGAATTAAGGGCTGTCAAGATATGTTCCTTATTCTAAAAGTCTTGAGCAAAAACCCAGGAACAAGGGTGAGTATGATGCTTGGGGACACAGAATAGACCAGCCAGTTTGGACAAGAACATTTGCCTTGAGAAATAGACAAAGACAAACTGATAAAGAGGTTTTAGATTTTATCGATTTTAAGGTTTTTTTATATTATTTTTTAGTTCTTAGAATAAAGAGTGTCAGATTGGAACAGAGTGTCGTTAATAGAATTTTAAAAAGTAGAAAAGAGAAAGAAAAGAACACACGTATTTTTGAGGTAGGTGGATTTTATCTTGAGTCAGTTGAGAGCTATGGACTTTTTTTTGTACTGTATAGCGACAGGATGAATGCAGAATTTGGAGAAAGTGAGCCCAGGCCTCCACAGGGCAACCTAAGCAGGAAAAGTCTGTGGTTAGAGAGGAGTCAGAAAGTGTTAAAGGGTTGAGGAGCCAAAAGAGAAGGAGGAACCACTCGTGACTATTAGATTTGAAACTGGAAGATTAAAGGAATGGTGTTACCTTTGGTATAAGTAGGCAACTCAGTAAAAGGAGACATTTTAAAATGAAGATAAGGAGGTGCACCCTGGTGGAGTAGGCATTGGGTGCAGTCCACATACCTCTCAAGGATCCCCATTTGTGACCCAGGACCAGCAGGAACAACCCAAATGAACAAGTAAATAAATTGTTTCTTCTTCCTGTGTCTTACTGCCTGCCTGCCTGTGCTCACCTTCATTCCTACCTGCACCTTGCCTTAAAAATTAAAGATAAGGAATTCCATTTTGGCCCTGCTGGCTGTATTTGAGAATAAAGAACATGTAAGAGGACATGTTTCAGTAGACAGTGAGAGAACAGGATTTAAATGAGAAATCAGATATAGATTTAGAGGTCATTCATCAAATGTGACAGCTAGCTGTGAAAATCCATGGACTATCCTAGCACCAGAGTGAAAGAAGCAGAGGTCTAAGAATTAGATGTGTATCTTGTTTCTACTTCTTCCCCAAAATAGCTGTTTTCCAAAGGCTGGAAACAGCATGTCATCAGAGACAGGAGGTACAAAGCTTTGTGACGCTTTAAAGCGCAAAGAAGGAGACTGGCTGAAGTAAAACGAGGTCAATTCCACTGAAGACGCTGCAGGACTCCAAAGAGAATGGAGGACCAGCTGAGTCTGCTTGACGTCACCATGAAAGTGGAGAAGCTTTGGAAATGGTGACGCATTAGCTTACAATCACCCTAAGATATAAATAACCACCATGAAAGTGTTTCTCAATGAAAGGGTTTATAAAGAAGATGGAAACATTAAAGCAAGGGGAAATCTTAAGGTAAAGAGATCAGAGTAGACTGTACCTTAGACTGAGCTTCCCCCAAGCATTCCTTAGACAAGAATATGAATGCAAGCAGTTTGGAAGTTAATCCCAGAAGAAGAAAAAAAAAAAAAACGAGAGAAGTAGACAATGGGCCAGGGAAGGGAAGAAAGTCAATGAAGGGTGCTTTAAAGAGAAAGGTCATTTCGCAGGCAGCCAGGAACCCCAGGCTTAGTCCTGCTAGGAAGTTATAAGGTGCTGTGAAGAACATATCTGAGAGCTTTCCCACGAGGCGTGAGTCCCTGGAGTCCATATCCACCAAGTCTGTTTGTTGGTGGTTGTTTTTTTTGATTCCTCAGACTTCTCTACGGGTGCCTATAGTCAGCAAAAGCCCCCTAGGGTGAGGAGGTGTGGACAGCAGAAGGTTAGCAGTGAGCTGCCTCTGGTGTGCCTGAAATAGTACAGCCTGAAGGTGGCGTCCCCGTGGTGCTTCGAGGACAAAGGCTGTGGACTTGGACTCTGCCTGAGTGTGAACTTGATTGGATTTGCTGCTTTTTTTTTTGCTTTTTTTCCAGGCAGTGCCACGAATAGGGTCATGAAAAATCAGTCTAATTGATTTCAAGCTTCCTAAGAAGGACCTCTAAAAATCTGAAAAAGCATCTCTGGGTCCAGTTCATAATTCTGACTTTATTTCAGCAGCACTTAGCCAAGCTGGCTATATTTCTGTCCTGAACACCCCAGGTCCTCTCCTCATGAGCATGATCTCCCAGTTCTGGGCCGATAACAGCTCCGGCATTACTAACCAACATGGATGGCAGCATCCCTCATTTGATTCTTGAAACCTTGTTCAGATCTTTTTAGATAGTCCCTTAATTAGCCTCTCTTCAAATTATCCAATTACCCAATATGTTTCCTGCAGTATCCAAGTTGACTTTGAAGGATTCAGTGACAGAAATCCTGTCTTCTTTACGCTTCTCTCTGAGTCTGCCTTTCCCCCGGATAAAGCCATAACAGAGTTTAAAATTCTGTGGTTCAGAGTGGACCTCATTAGAGGAAATTGTATTTTGAAGAAGTATTCTGTATTCTGAAGAAATTGTATTCTGAAGAAAAAGTATTTTCAGAGAAGGTATCGTGACTTCACTCTTTTTGCTCAACTGCAAGTCTGTCATATACCAGGCACTAAGATCTAAGAGCTAGGAATATAGTGTGAGCAAGACAAAGTTCCTACCTCATGGAGGCCTTGTTTAATGGAGGAAAGAATCAGTACACACACACACAGAGAGACACATAAATTAAAAGGACAATTTCAAATAATGAAAAATAACATTTTGAAAGTACCAAAGCTAGAAGAGTACTGTTTTGGGTTGTATAACTAATGACTGCTCTTAGGAGTTACTATCTAAGATGATTGGTCTTCTTCCTTGACATAACAGAGACATCCCTAACTTGAGATCTCCTGAAATGTTGAGAGATAATGGGTAATGTTGAGAGATGCTGTCAATGCATGAGAAGGAAGAAACAATAAATTGTTGAAATTTGGATATTAATTTTAAAGGAATTATTTGCACGTAGAGGTTATATATCTTTGCATTCTCATCGGGTGATGTCTCTAGTAGTTCAGTAAACACTGATTAATTAAATATTTGCTGCAATTCTTTCTACTCCTAGTCTCTTAGGCTATGAACTTGATCAAAGTGCTATGAACAAGTTGGTTTTGGGGTTTTGCAAACAAGATGAAGTGACTTTGTCTGTGGGTTTATGAGATTTTTCTCAGAATGGAATGGAGAGTGACCACTAATGTGCTAATAGACCACTGTTTGCTGGAAAGTGATTTTGTCAATGAACTCAGTGAGAAGGAGAATACAGTCACAGGAAGTTCCAAGATAGGGTCTACTTTACAGGAATTGGAAGTAAATCCACACATTTTGTGGTTGAGCCATTTAAGTGTCTACTTAAAGATTTGGATACGTAACCATCTCTGGTCCAGTGTGGAGCCACTGTGACTTTCACATGAATCCTCTGTAAGCTAAAATTATTGTCTTCACAAAAACCACAGTGCAAGCAGGAGCTAAATTCTAAAGATGGGTTTTTTGCTCTCAAGGAATAATAGTAAAGGAGAATATTTGTTACCAGCCAGTATACTCACCCATGAGTGTTTCCCCAAACATCAATCTCATTCCACGACCCTCTTCCTGCTAAACTGTTAGCTACCAGCTTCTCCTATCCTCAGCCTTTTGACTTCTTCTCTGATAGCTCTTTTATTGAATCTGTGTGGACGGTTGGCTTCTAGAGCACACTTTCTCAGGAACTGTGAGAGTTCATTTCAGTTGATTGTGGAAATGCCTCGATGGAATAATTTGTCAAACACCTGTCAACCATTTGTCATCAATGCTTGTCTGATGTGTTTAATTTCTTTCTAAGGAACATCCCATTTTCCTACCACAGTAGGCTTACAATATAATCTTAGTTGCACAAATACTTCTCACATAAATATATGAAAGGCACTGGTCCCCAGACTTTTTTGGTTTCAGCACTTCACACCTTTCTAATTACTAAGGCTCCTAATGTGTTTTTTGTTTTGTGGTTAATGATATCTATCGATGATTACAATGTTAGACATTAAAATGAAATTTTTGTCCTTAATTCACTTTAAAAATAACAATGGGAACATTACATGTTAACATAAAGTTATGCTTTTATGAACAATAAGTATATTTTCCAAGTCAAAAAAAAGTAGGGAGAAGGGTGGCATTGTTCTACAGTTTCAGAAACTTCTTTAATTTACTATATTGCTGAATAGAAAATAGGAGGTTTCTTGTTTCTCTTTTTCTATTCAATCGGTTGTGGCATGTAGCTGCTAGAAAAAACTCCACTATACACTATGAGAGAATGAGAGCAAAAAAAGATAAGCAATATTTGATTGCTATTATAAAAATAGTTTTCATCTTGCTGACACCCTGCAAAGTCCCAGGGACTCTCTGAGCTGTCAGATAACATTCTGAGAGCTATTGTTTTAAGAAAAATGTGTTATTTTCTTTCTCAGTTGATGGGAAAGCAACAAGATGAAGAAGTATTGTGGGGACATCAGAAGGAACTTACTGCTCATCCTAAGACAGTGTCATGAAATAAGAGGAGTGGCAGGAAAATTGGTTCAACTCCATGTCACAGATTAATCTTTGGGATCTCAAAGACAGATTCAAATACTGGAGCTGGGCAGGAACGCAGAGACTGCATGAGTAACACTTCAATTTGAAAACATGTTCACTCAATGAGGCATGATTGGGGATATCCAGCTCACACCCTGAGCTGTAACCTGAGCATGGAATGATGGCTGTAAATGTGAGAGGAGGAGGAAGCATGTTGCCACCCCCCACAGGACTTCCCATTTTTTTATTGCTGGAATGTTCTCTCCAGCAGCATTGGGCTCCATCCAGCGACTATATGATCGGCTAGCCACTTAACAAACTCAAGCTGCGGTTTAGGGTTGATAAATAATTATGTTAATTAACAGGTTGGAGGAAAATATGATGCTATTCCTATGGAATGCCCCGTGAAGCTGGAAACACTTAACTGCAAAAACTACATGTGGTGAAATAACCAATAATTTGCTTAAAAACCCACATCTGGTTTGCTGGCTCAAAGCAGGGGTTAATAGTCGTCTGAGGGCAGCCAGTGGTGGAGAGGGGTCCCAGGATAAACAGCCAAGCCTTCACAGCAGGAAATATGCTTGTTCTTGTAGCGCAAGCATTTACGTTGGCTTCTAACCAGGATGAAACGTGAAACGAAGTGTTTCGTTTGCCTCTTTCTTTCTTCCCTTTATGACATGCAGTTCAAGAATGTCTTGCTCCTATTTGTACACTGAAGATGGGAAAGAGTTAGGGAATAGTCTAGTGGAAATAATTTTAAAAATTATTTGCTTCTAAATTCCAAAAGATTGAAGCAAACATGTCATAGCAAATCAGAAGAGTGAATTTGGATCATATATGCATAACTATTCATTATAAGAGCAGACACACTGATTTGATCAATATTAATGAAACATGCTCCTTGCACAAGATAGGTGGTAATCTCAGATCTCAAAAAAAAGCTCAGCAGAGATACAAATATACGATATGTGCATATACACATCCAAGTATGATGTATGTTATTAAAGAAAAAGAACTAAAGCACCATAAAAAGTTCAGAGGAAGGAAGGTTCACACAAGGTTGGAGGAGTCTGCAAAGATCTGCAAAGATCTCCTGTCAACCATAGTATTTCAGCTGAGGCCTAAAGATGAATGGGATTCCAACAAATGGAAATTAAGGCAAAATGTCATTGGAATGGGACACAGCAACAAATCTATAGCATCTATAAACGGAATCAGAAAAGCAGAGGACAGTGAGTAAATCCATTTAGCTATAATGTGGAGGAGATGCAGAGTCTGAGGAGACAAAGCAGAGAAAATTAGAGACATACATTGTAATATTGATTGACAGCAGTATTGTGATAAAGTGAAACCAAGCAAATCTGAAGACCAAAATGAGTCTCAGAAAGACATTTTCATAGCAATCTAGGAAATCATTAGAGGGTGTTATAGGTTGATATAATCCACTAGATACTTACGTAACATGATGACTGATGGAATATGAAAGTCAAGGCAGGACGAGAGTTAAAGGTATTTTCTAGGCTCCATCTGCAGAAACTAAGAGAATCTGCTTGAATATGGGGGTTACCAAGAGACATATCCAGTAGCTGTTTAAAAATTAGGATAAAAAGATTAGAACCATGAAGGAAGGGGTTACATTTAGGGGTCAAATGAAGGAAGAACAACATTACAAGGAGAGAATAAGTAGTTTCCCTGTGTCTGCTGTGACCATCTTCCAAGACCTCAGAACACGACAGCCAAGAATCTCTAAGATCTTTAGATCTGGTGGTACCCACCATGCATACATTAAAGGCAATCCAATGGCTCTCCAATGCTCTTAGGATAAGATCGGATCTCCACCTGGTCTACAAAGCCCCAAATGGTCTCCATCTACTTCTCATGCGCCACCTTATTCCTCCCTCAAAGCTTCAGCCAATGTGTCCTTCTTTTCATCCTTTGCTCTCCTCCCGCCACAAGGTCTTTGCACTGCCCAACAGCATTTTCTTTCATCTCTGCCTAGTCACTTCTGCACATCATTCTCACTTCAGTGGCTATTCCTTAGAGAAATGTTTGCACTTTCCTGACTGAATGAATCCAATTTTCCCATTATATCCTCTTAGTATCCTATGTTTTCCCTTTCCAGAACTTATGTTCCATTGTATATATTTTTGTTAAGTCATTTAATTTGTACTGATTCCCCTAAGAAACTGTAAGTTCCTAAGGACAAAGTCTCCACTGCATCCTTTATTCCCGCCATACTTTCTGCTACGCGGCAGGCTCTAAATGCATAGCTGTTGAATGAATAATTGTTAAAGTAGGATATAAAAATGTTCTCACCTACATTATCTCATTTGATCTTTATAATAGACCTATAAGGCAGATATTATAACTCAGGTTTTACAAGCAGAGAAACTTTAAACACTTCTGTCTCAGCACAGTGTTGAAGTTAGTGACAGCGCCGGAGTCCTGACTTACTTCACTGTGTCACAGATCTACCTCAGAAGCAGAATCCAGTCACAGACACCAAAGAGGGAGATGGCTTCCATGTGAAGTAGAGAGGCCAACTACCAGAAGCCACAGGACTGAGGAAAGATAGAGGCAGGGACACTCTTCTGATTTGCTTTTCAGAAAGCAGTATCAGAAAAGTAAAGGAAGGAGAAATCAGACTTTGAGTTTTTTTAAACTAGGGTAGATCAAGGAAATACTTTGGGGAGAGGCAAGGAGTTACCTGAAAATTAGTTTGTCTAGATGGAGACTGAGAAAAGACATTTGGAAAATGAGGCTATAAGCAACCTAGAGTAGAATCTGCCCCAAGATGAATGAAACAATGAAAAGAGTCATGCTTCATTAAGAAAAAAAAAAGAAAAAAGACATGACAATTCATGAAAGCCAAAATGGCAAAAGAGTATAGAAAATAATGATTCTTACCATAATCAAAGATAGAAAAGTAGGACCGAGAAGTCTTACAGAGTGTAAGGGTCACTGTCCAAAGAGTTTAGTGACCTATACAGTGGTGGAGAACAAACATGGTGGGCTTTCCAGAAGGTGGGAAAAGCATCCATTCTTTTTCTTTTGGACAGGTTCTTCTGAGGAAGTTGGTGTGAAAACCCATCCACTGTACAAAATGCTCTTACAGAACATGGGACAAAAATGGATGCTTTCCGAGTGGCCTACTACTTTTATGAGCAAGAGGAATATGTAAGGATATGCTGTCTGCATAAATGGGAGCCATGCATGATAAATATTGCTGTTAAAATAAAACAAACCAATAGATGCTTCTAATTTTAAAAATTAGCTGTGTCCTGGTGGAGTAGTAGTTTGGTCAGCTACCTTCAGCTAAAACTGGAGTGAAAACTAAGATGAACAACTAAATAAAATTAAGTGATACTTCTTCCGCCTCTCTCTATCCACCTGCCTGTCTCTGCTTGCCTTCATTCCTGCCTGCACCTTTCCTTTAAAAATAAATTAAAGGACATGATTAGAAGTCACTGGGGGAACATTCTGATACTCCATTCAAGGTGTCTGTAAAGTCTTATTCAATGAATGAGAGCAAACCTACACTGATACTAGTAACCAGTCTATTGTTAGAATTAGGGAAGATTTCCACTACCTGAGGTACTAAATAACTAGCTGTAACTAGTGCCAGGCTACCTAAAACAGACTTACCCTGTCACCTAAAAGAGAGCCCAAGACTCTTTTCCCAACTGTCTGTCCTTTGAATGAAAGACAAGAACTTTGAGCAACTTGAAAACTCTATTTCAGGAGCATCCTTGTTGTTTTGTTTTGTTTTTTGTTTTCCTTTAAGATGAACTCTCTCCTTCTCCTCCAGTTAGTATCTGTTTTTCTCATCAACAAAAGATACTTTTTCTACTCCTAAAATACTCTAGCTAAAAGATGGCTGCAACACTGCTTCTTGGGAGCTGGAGATCTACTAAGAAAAATGCTAATAAAATTAGTTTAGCAGTAGGACCTGCTGAGATAGGGAGTTCTGTTGTGTATATGGGCATTTCCACTTGTCAGAAGAATAGGCACAGAAATGGAAACAACACCCCTTCATATTCCCACAGAACTTGCTGGGTGGAACCTGGTTTGGGCCAGGAACATAGATGAGAGGACACTCTCCTCCCAGGAAGCAGACCGGAATGGAGACAGTGCAAGCTAACCACTCCAGCAACATTTCTGGGCCCAGACAACTTTGCCCTCATCCTAAGGTGGAAAAGTGGGCCAAATCAAGAGATGCAAGACAACATAAAGCAAGGAAGCTGGAAATTTCCCCAAAAGCAGTTTAGAAGAGCAAGTATGTATAGAATGAATAGAAAAGAATAGAATTAGTTGCCATTTTTTGCTTTTAAAACACAATGATTTGCAATGAAATATTTAAAGGAGGTGAGATTTTGAGAAGAAATCATGGGAAAGGCATTCTCATACACTATCAATGGAAATGGCAATTGCCAGAAACTTTCAGGAAATAATTCAGGTTTACCTACCATCATCACCATAGTCCTGTTTAAGTTAGGACCTAAAATGATTAAATATTTGTTATAAAAATGGCTGCAACAGGGATTTACTTAATGATATGTATAAATATAAACTTTCAAGAAAAAAGGATACAAACTATTTTAAATACAGCATGACACAAATTTTTCAAAATAAACTAAAAGCAAACATAGGCATTTAAAGAAAGATTGCAGAGGAAAATGGAATAAATACATCTATTAACAGTAGTTATGGCTGAACATATATAGGATGCACAATTATAACTAAAGCATAATTTGTCATATTTTATAATAAAAATAGATTAATTAAAGAACCATGCGGAGATAGTTTTTTTAGAGATAATCAGAGAGGACAGCAAGAATGGAAGTACAAGGGAGATGTACAGAGAACACAAACACGAACCTCGTGGTGACATTATTCAAAACTAGAGCATGTTAGAGACAACTTTCTTTTCCCCCAAAACAGACCCCTTGAAACATTTAAAAATGCCAAGGACATGGTAGGAAAACTCATGCTTGACAGATACCTAGCAAATCAGTCGTGGAACAGTTTATTCATAGAAGTTTTATAGGAAAATGATCTCATTTCAAATGAACCCAAACTCTGAATCAAGGGAAAAGTATCATAACAGAAAGATTTTATGAAGTTATAAACTAACCAGTGACATCTATGCAAGAAAGGCAGATGAGATTACTAGGACCGTGGTTTGATAGACTTTTCTGCCCCATGTCACAAGTATTCTTGGACAAGTCCTTTTGCCCCTCTGGGGTCAGGATCCACATTCATGAAATGGAGATTATTAAGACTGCCCAGCTCCCATCACAGGGTTATTATAAATAACAAAAAGTGAGGTACATTTGAACACAGAGCTCTGTAAATGTAAGTCACCACTCAATCATTCTATTAAAAAGAGTGGTAGTGGTGCAGAAATCAGTCTGCATGCTGTGCTAGATCCTCCACTATCAATGGAGCATTGTCCACATACCTTCCATGCATCCAGCTTGATGTCCTGGGTCCGGGGGGGAGCAACTAATGTGAACAACTAAATAAAAATTAAATAAAAAATACTTGTTCCTCCTCTCTCTGTCTGCCTTCCTACCTGCACCTTTCCTTTCAAGAAAAATCAAACTTTATAAGCCTTGGCACAAATGCCCTGGCATTTCATGGCACTGTACCATCTCCAGTAGCAATAACACCAAATATACACATCCCTAAAATTAAAAATATGAAAGATGATTTTCTCCAGATAAGATTATTTCCTGAAAAACTTAGCTAAAAGATGTTTTTGCAAAGTAATAAATGTTTTATTTATAGTGCTGGTGTTTCCATTTTTCTTTTATTTTTTAGAACACTCAGAATATATTCATCTTTGGAAGTAGTATTTGGAGCATACTTTCCAAAGATGGAAGCATCCTTAAAGTGTGAGTATCAGCACATGTATTGATAAGTTTAGTCAACTTTATAGGAAAAAATACTATCAATTTCCAAAATTTTACAATCATGAGTGTGTGTGCCTGTACATGGTGTACATGTATGTATGTGTGTATGTATGTGTGTGTGCACATGTGTGTGTTCCCACTGGCACATGTATATTACAGTGAGGAAGATGGCAAACCATTCAATAAGCTGTAAGGATTAGTGAGAGGGGCACCCAGATCCACTTCTTCTACTGCTAACCACAAAGAGATCAGGCCACGTTTTATAGAAGCAGTAGATCATGAATGATTGATTTGAAATGCTTAAATTTATTTGAGGGAAACATGCAGTGCAACAGAAATTTTGTTCAAGTTGCAATATTTATAACAATAATGTATGAGTGTGTGTATTGCATAAAAAAACTGAGAGAATGACCCCAAATATTAACATGAATTATCCCAAATTCACCCCATTTAGGGGTACTTTCCATATTTTAAAACTTTTGGGAGGTTTTGTTTTGCTGTTAATTGTTGGATTTTTTTTTTAACAGTTTGAGTACTATTTTCACAACCACAAGTAAAACTTTTTTTTTAAATTTTAAGAAAAGCAGCAAAGCATGTTGTCCACCACAAATGCCCAGAGATCAACTTTAGAAAGTGATTCAGGGTAAGAAGTGATCATTGAGAGTAAGAAGAGGTAAATGATTAGCCTGTTCCTTCCCAGCATGAGTTCTGGTAATGGATTTATATCCCTACCTCTCACCCCAACTTCAGACTTTGAGAAGTAGAAATACTTGAGAAGGATATAACCAGCCCAGTTGCTTTTTAAAAAAAGTAGTTTCAAATCACTGATGAAAAATTCCTAAATCTTAAAGCAGAGCCATCAATTCTACACACACCCTTTTTCACATGAACTTTCTTTTCTTGTATAATGTCAGTGCTAGCAACTTTGACAGCGCTTTTTAAAGTCACAGATAAAGGTAATGCTTAAGTGGAAAAACAAGTAACTATTTCTGCAGAATTAAAATCATTGTGAGTGAGGATACTGAGCCTACTAAAGTTGACTTAAGAGGGGTTTAAATCAGAACCTCTAATAGGAAGAACTAGTTTGACAAATCTATTACACCTAATACACTAGGTAAACAAAGATTTCTTGTCAGACTAGTATTAGCTATGATGTTTGGTGAAGAGAATGAAATGTTTTCCTTCTTCTAATCCTTCCCTTAAGATAGGCAGCAACCACAAGACCTATTATGGAATTAAAATTAATTCATATTTTTTAGTTTTTATATGTCATCAACAATTCCTCTAAAATCCCCCTGAAATTTCAGGCATTATTTCTTTAAAAAGTTAGCAAAGTAGGGAAGTGTTTTTGAATTCCAAGACGCATTTTCTTGCATACTTCAATTCCACTTTATACCTGAGTTATTCTGATCTATGCAAAAGCTTTCTTAGAAATCACAGGTTGTGTATCTAGAGATAATTTTAGTTTGTAGCAGGGAAGTGTGCAGCTAGGAGAACACAAAAAAATGTCTCTTTTTGCTCTCTGGGTCAAAAATGAGAGAAGGAATAGTAGATGTGGCAGTTAATGTTTCTTGATTTAAAAAAATCTCATTACCACTCCCATATAGTCAATCAAAAAATATATTAGTATTGGTTTAGTCCTCATGGACTTTAAAGAAATTCAAATACTTTTGCTCTTCTAATAGCACTGTTTATCGTCTTAATTTGTCCACTTTTCCAGTTTTATTGAGACTTACATCACTATATTTATATATATATATCACTTTAATTGATATACATCACTGTGTAAATTTAAGGCATATGAAAAGATGGTTGGATTTGCATATATGGTGACATGATTACTATATAGTTTCATTCAGTTTTGATGACAGTGTGTGTTTGAAAGAAAACACTGTTTTTAGACCCCTAGGCTATTAGCTGTGCTATGGGCTGGGGGAGCTGGGAAAGATCTGGACAATGGTGGCTGGAGATAGCTTTGCTCCATTTTAGGTTCATTATTGCTCAATGGAATATCAACAGCACTCAAAACTTAAGGAAGGTACTATAAACTTTGGAAATTACAATTTCTCACTATTTATTAATGTCTCCTGGTAGCTCTACCCTATTTCTTTTATAGTTAAGCTCTGTTCTTTTTCACCTTTTAGAATTGCAATCGTCGTTCTTTACATGACAGCCCACATGGGTGAAGCCAGAAAAGCCTAACTACTGTGGATTTCCAATGATTTTCACAATGATGCTTTTCTCTGAGGGCCTCTATATTTAGGCTCCACATGTAGGTCTTTGATGCCGCTTCTTGCACCTTACACCTCCCTGAGAGGTGGTGGATAGAGTGTTGACGAGGTATCTGAAATAGTGACCACCTCTTCCCGAAGCATGTGCCCTTCTGGTCAGCTCACAACCCATAGCGCTGTACTGGATTGGGTTAATGGACTCCTTCCAAAAATCATGTCCATCTGAATCCTTAGAATGTTTCCTTATTAAAGGATCTTTGTGATTGTAATTAGTTAAGATGAGGTTGTATCAATTAGAGTGGGCCCTAACCTAGTGGCCAATATCCTTAAAAGAAGGCCACGTGGAGACATAAACATACAGGGTAGGATGTCATGAAGAGATGAAGACAGAGTACAGTGATATACCTACCAGCCAAGAAATGGCAAGCATTACTAACAAGCCAAAAGCTAGGAGAGGGACATGGAACAGAGTCTTCCTCAGAACTTCTGGTAAGAACGAACTCTGCCAACACCCTGATTTCAGACTTCTAGGCTCCAGAACTGTGAGAAAACAATCTCCATGGCTTTTAGCCCCTGGTTTGTGGTGGTTTATTACAATAGCCCTAGGGAACTAATGTGGAATACTGGACAGAAAGTTTGTATGAAATGACTAAGAATAAGATATATATCTTTAAATAAAAATGAATACCTGAAGCTTTAAACTTGGGCGTTTTAGAAGATATTTTTAATCCTTCACTTAACATGCAAGATAGTTTTTATTTGGAGGTGACAATATGGGGAAATAAGGAGGTTCTTTGGCTTCTGCCAAGATCAGATAGTTTTATGTTCTTCTAAAATAGAAAAGTCAAGATGAAGAACTTTCAAGAAACAACTACTCTGTTCCCTGACTTAGACAAGATTGTGGCCTCAGAGCACTACTTCATCTTTGGAAAAGAACATTTCTTCTGAGTACACAGTCCTGATGAAACGAAGGAGTTTATGTTTGAATGCACATAACTTTATTATAAAAACTATTAAAACAAAGATGCAAAATATTTCACAAAATCAGAAAATTGCTGTATTTTTTCCTAGAAATTTACTGTGTTGTAGACCACAAGTCAGTAACTTCAAAAAGTCACAAACCCTACAGAAGCATTCAATGTGAGTTATAAATTCTATTTTGAAAAAAACGCACATCACTTTTAATCAAGTACTATTTCTGGATCTAGTGATAAGTTAGCTCACACTTTTAGCAGAGCAACTGACAGAGCACATATAAAATCATTATAAATATATATATGTATGTGTGTAGTCTTTTCACAAATTGACATCCACAAATGTGAATACACTGATGTCTGAATAACAAGACAACCCCTAACTGCTATGTGCATCTATGTTGAAAGCACATTGAATAACCTGAAGAAAAATGTACCTGTTCTATTTTCTTTAGAATTTGGAGATGTTTATCACATAAAGAAACATTTTGAAAGGCATATACCTGAATACAAAACTAAAGAAGAATAAGATGAAAACACAATTGGTAAGTGCTGGTACTTTGGCTACTCGAAGGGCTTGGTAAAGTCTTAATTTTAATGTCTCTCAAGACTAAGACTTGGACCTGTGTGAGTCTAAGAGTTGGAACTGAGACACTGGTATATAGTAGCTGGGACTCTTAGAGAACCATACCTCAGGAAAAAGCCAGAGGGATTTGGAGGAAGAGAGTAAACCAGAACAAGACAGTCTACAAGGAAATATCTCTTTCCTCTTAAGCTCTCACTTGGAAGAATAGTCTTTTTGAAAGAATTTTTAACCACAGATCTTCACTTTCACAGATTTGGTATTTACTTTTGTACCTCCATCATGATCCAGGAAACTCCAAACCAAAGAATTCAACTGAAAAAGAGCTGTCCTGAGTACCAACCAGGAAACCCTCAATCTTGGCCACGTATGATTCCACAACTATGTGCTCAAAACCCCCCAAAAGGTAAAACAAGAAAAATTGACAAGAATTATATAATCAAAACCCATCTAATTAAGACCTTAATATTTTCAGGTAATAGAATTATTAGAAACCAACTAGAAAATATGCTCAAAATAATTAAAGTGATGGACTCAATGTAAGAAAAAGCAACTTGATCAAGTATAATTGCTCATGTTGAATTGAAATAGAATCACATAGAGCTTATTGAAATTCAGTTCCTGACATTGAAATCTCAGTGCATAGCAGATGAATGGATAAGCAAATTGTGGCGCATCCATAGAATGGAATGCCAATCAATGATTAAAAAAAAAAAGACAAACTACTCATAAATGCAAAACATAAAATTACACTAAATAAAAGAAGACAAACATGAAAGATCACATGAAGTATAAGTCTATTTATACAAAAAGTGAAATCTATAGAAACAGAAGTGAATTAGTTGCCGAGGACTAGTGGGTAGGAATGAGTTAACTGTAAATGGTCATGACCCATCTTATGGAGAGAAAAATATTCTAAACCTGGATTAGGTGATGTGTACTGGGTAAATTTTCTAAAAGTCATTGAACTGTACATTTTAAATGGCTGAGTTTATATGTGCAAAGTATATGCAGGTGTGTCATTATGGGTGTTAACTATATCTCGATAATGTTATTTAAAAAACTGGAAAAGTGAAAGAGAAACTTAGACCTTGTTAAAATGGAATACAGATTCAAGAAATCACACAGATCATAGAAAAGAACGAGATGAAAGAGCAAGAGTTGAGAAGAAACATGAAAGGTCCTAGATATCTATATCTATATCTATATCTATCTATCTATCTATATACACGCACACACATATATGTATCTCCAATAGGAGTTCCAGAAAGAAAATTGATTGAAAAAGAAAATGAAGAGAAGGAAAGTTTTTTCAAAGAAACAAAGGCTTAGAATTTGTGAGAACTGATGAAAGACATGAATCACAAAGTAAAAAGAAATCCACATATAGGTTTGTTGTGGTAAAAACTACGGAACTAAGGATAGAGAGGTTCTTAGTTAAGAGGATATTTGTTACAGAAGGTAAGGAGAGGAAGCAAATTTTGTCGAGAAAGATTTCACAAAAGAAATAGACTTTAACTGAATCTGGAAAGAAGTTTAAGATTTAGATAAATGGATTTCAGGGAGAACATTCTAATTGTGGGTGTGGGAAAAAAGGCAGAAACAAAGATTTGGCAAAGGCCAAACTATGTAATGATGAGGCTCCAGGTAATTGAAAAGAACAGTGGGAACAAAACAAAGAATAAACGTAGAAAACTGGCAGGAGACAAGCATGAGAAGAAGTCAAACTAGATTAGAGGGGACACTGAAAAGTCTCTTGAGAGAATGGGATTTATGGCTCCACCACAATTAGAAATAGTCCCTGGTTGATTCAAAATAGGTCCTCTTTTTGTTTTTTATTTTTATCAAGTTGTTCATTGCATAGTAATTAGAGAAATTCTGTGACTTTGAAACTAAAACGGCAGCTTTCTAAAAATTATAGCACGTTTCTCATCAGAATCCCTTAAAATCCTGAAGTCCGAGTGAAACCTTAACCTGGAGCAGAAGGAAAACCGGCAGCGCCAGCTTACTGCTGAGACATACCCATGCTCATCATGTGGACAATGGTCCTGCCTGGTCTTCACTGTATGTTTTCTTTAAACTCCTATTAATTTAACAGGCCTGGGAAAAGGGTGAGTCATAAAAGTGGAAAAATATTTTGGTTGCAGCTTTGGTGAAAGGTGAAATGCATTAACCTTGCAGTGAGTCATCATCACCTGGGGCAGCTTAACAGAAAAAAAAAAAATCCTTGCGCCACCATGGTTACAGATCTCTGGGAATATGTCTGACAGAGTGTCAGGATTTGGAAGGTTCTTGTCTGGCATAGGTGTGCCTGGTGCAAGGTGCGTTTCTTCAGAAGACCTGAAAGGCTTTGTTTCTAACAGGCATTGTGGGGCTGGCTCCCACCTCCAGGCCTCAGTGGGAGCCACAGCTGCACCCCACCTGTGCTACAGGGGCCAGGGCTGTGCCACTGTAAAGAGACACAAGCTTGTCAGTGCCAAGGGAGGCCCTCAAAGAGACATATTTTTAACATCAGGT
Organism: Solenodon paradoxus; assembly: GCA_004363575.1. Taxonomy (NCBI): domain Eukaryota; kingdom Metazoa; phylum Chordata; class Mammalia; order Eulipotyphla; family Solenodontidae; genus Solenodon; species Solenodon paradoxus. Next base: position 18,741 of record RJWH01001658.1, read on the forward strand.
ATAGCTAATTAAATTCTAAGAAAATTATCTTGGTAATAAATTTATGTGGGCTTTACTTCTCTGAACTGTGACTGCCAGATTTTTCTATGTAAGCCGTAAAAACTCATTAGTAGGTTTAAATAGGGACATAATCAACCATTCTTCCCTTACATAGTTTTAGAAAAATAATTACAAATCCTTTACCTTATTAAAAAAGGTGGGGCCAGGGTGGAGTGAACACTGCCTGTACATCATGTTTAGGAATCCATTGTTGTCAATGCTTACAAAGAAACTGACCTCTGATGTACCATTTGATGCTGGAAAGGGTTTTAAGGCCTCTCAAGTTACAACTGTAAATAAATGTGTGTTCACTTAATCATCATTAGAAAATCGTTGCACACCTCCAACAGGCAGACAAGGTGACGTGAAGCACTGCACAGAACTGGATTTAAATCTGAAAACTAGCTGCTTAGTAGTAGCATGTGACCTTGGTCAAGTTTCTTAGCTTCGCTGAACCTCAGCTTTCTCTTAAGTAAAATGAAGTGACAATACATTTGCAGGGTGGGTATGAGGACAAAATGTGATGCTTAATGATGCCAGATCCCTCACCTCTTCCCTCCCTAAAGCTTAAAGTTCTCTTGTGCATCTTGACTGGGGTGAGATAGTTCAAGATGTAAAAGGACTAGTTAGCAATTGGCTGGGTAGAGGAGAAATGAGAGGGCATTCTCTCTAATTATTCAGATATAAATGACATGTAACGTTAATTTCTGGTGTACTACTTAATTATTATATATACATATAAATATGTATTTGTGTGTGTATTTATATATATATAATGAAAAGATTCCCACAATAAGTCATTAATATTCATGACCATACATACAAATTGCCTTTCTTCTGATAGATCTTTTGAGATCTATTCTCTTAACAACTTTTAAATATGCACTATAGCACTATTAACTACAGTCACTATGTTGTACATCGTATGCCTGTGCTATAATGATTGACTGATTGATTTTATGATTGGAAGTCTGTACCTTTTGACCCCTTTCACTCATTTTATTTACCGCGCGCGCACACACACACACACACACACACACACACACACACTCATCCCAAATCTGGCAACCACCAGTCTGCTCTAGAGAATATGAGCTGATTTTGTTTTTTGATTCCACACATAAGTGAGATCACAGCATTTATCTTTTTCTCTCTGTCATTTTATTTAGCACAATGCCCTCACCAATGAGTGTTATTGAAGGAGGAACTGAAATGAAACTGAACTTAATATATACAATTATGAATATACTGTAATGAACAGCTTAACCTATATAATGTTTGATGAAATGTTCCTTCAATAAAAGTAACTTAAAAACAACAAAAAGCAATGCCCATGTTATCATATTAGGCAAGATTTCCTCCTCTCTTTTTCATTCCACTGTGTGTACATAGACACACACATCTGTGGACTCTGAGGTTGCTACTGTGTCTTGATTGAAGTAAATAATGCTTCAGTGGACTTGGTGGTACACATATCTCTTTAAGTTAGTGTTTTATTCTCCTTTGGATAAATATCCAGAAATAAAAATACTGGCTCATAATTATCTTATTCTTAATTTTTTGAGGACCCTCCACACTGTTTTCCATAGTGAGTGCCCCATTTGCATTCCACCAACAGTACAAAAGTGCTCCCTTTACTCCAGAAACACATCCTTGCCAACACTTTTTATTTCTTATATTTTTAATATAGCCATTTTAATAGATGTGAGGTGATATCTCACTGTGGTTTTAATTGACATGTCCCTGATAATTAGCGATGGTGAGTGCATTTGCATACCTGTTGGCCATCTCCATGACTTCCTTGAAGAGGATTTTTCGAACAGCATGAAAGCATGATCTAATTTAAGCAGTTTGGGGAAGATAGCAAAGCAGGCAGGTAGCTAGAGAGGCTTCTACTTGTCCAACTACAATGCAGGGAGAAGTACGACTAGAGAAATAAGGTCTCTGGGTATTATATGGAGGTAGGTATTTGAATTTTATGCCCTAAAGTTCAATGAGTCTGTGAAGACTTTGGAGTTGGGAAAAATCTGAAAAAGCAAGACTTGAAAAGGTTAGGCAACTTACCATTGGTCAAATCTGTTTTTTGACCTTAAATTTTGTGCTTGTCCTACTATAACTCACTGATGGTATGAAAATTCATCAAAAGGATCAAATAAAAGAAAGAAAAAAATGTAGAGACACACGTAGCCTAACACATACACACAACACAAAATGAAATAAATTTTAGGATTCACTATCTGCATTATTCAATGTCCTGACTTAAAACTTAATAATCTCTACTAGTTTATTATTGTTTAAGTTGTAATTCTTGGAGATAGCTAGCTTGTCTCTAAAGAATAGTTGTCAGTAGCTTTGATTCAATAGAAACACACTTACGTGAGCACAGCATTTTAGAAAAAAATATCTCTCCCCTTGGGGGACCACTCCTGATTATTTGAATATTAAACCACAACCAGTAAAGTATGTCATGATGCTAAATTTAAGTCTGCACTGAAATTCACAGCCCAGGAGATAGGAACTTTGGCATTTGTCTGGCTTAGTCAATTTATATACTTGACTAGAGCTCAGGTGCCCTAAGAATATAGTCAATGTGTTCAAAGTGGTGGTTCCAAAAGATTGGCCTGCACAGGGGGAACTTCGAGGCCTTTCTAGGGAGGCTCTGGACTTTGAGTTTTACCAAGTACCTTGTCCCTGATCCAAAAAGAACACTGGCAGTTAGTTAACCCCTCCTTTGGAATATTCTTAGTCTAGCATCACACAAGCCTTCAGATCACGCTCATGTTCTACCCTACCCTGTGTTTCTCCGCTTACATTGTACAGAAGCAAATATAAAAAAGTAAAAACCTCTCCAAGCCAAATAATTTGGTATCAACTTCCCATATTATTCAAAGACATTTAGGATTATCACAGGTTGCCAAATTAAAGATCGATTATTTTAAATAGATGTGCTATTCATGAGAGATGGCAAAAAAACCTTCATAGATTAATAGATAGGGGGATAGCTCCTTCCATTCTTTAGCGTTATTAAAAAATGCTGAGAAATTAGCTATCTTCCAGATCATGGTATACTCAAATCAGCGTTTGAGGTGCTTACCATTTAATATCAAAGCACTATGAAATAAGGGTCATGTGTTATCGCGGTTTTTAAATTTTCTCTCATTTTCTGCCTAACTCTAGTGGGGGAAATGCTCTTGGGTCAATACGGCAGTAGAAGATAAATTTTAAAAGAGACAATCTTTCTAAACAAAAAATTGAATAGAGGTGACAATAATATAAGTTTATCTTAAATATATTTTGAAGGAAGATAGATTTTAAAAATGAAGACACACTGTCAGTGATCTTTTCCTAAGTTTTGACTTGCCCAATACTTGTCCAATTCTGGATGACGTTCAGGTCTGTTTTGTGAAATGGACCAGAGAGTATACTTCTATAAGAGAATCTGCTGCAATCCCATTCTGCACTTAGTATATAACCTAAGGAAGATCTGTCTAAAGAGGAATATTCTCCAAAGAGACCCCTGAGCAAAGAATGTGTGCAATTATTTTCCATTTCCCACTCCTTCTCCCCCATCTAGTCTCAGCCATTTTCTCTGGGAGCACAACCCCTGGACCCCCACTGCCTTGGCTTGTCCCTGGCTGGCTTCTTCTTGCGTTCTGCCAATAGGGGCACTGTTGGGGCACAGAGGGTGAAAGAAGAGGGATTCATAGCACTTTTTTCCAGTTTCCTCCCTGCTTAGTGACCATCTGGGCAATACGTGTCTCTTCATGACTACTTCTTGAGTTAAAGCAGTCATCTCTGTGGGCTCTCAAAGGGCTCCGCGAGCACTAATTTCTCTCCAGTCCTTCCTGTCCTCAGGGAGGTGATGATGGCTTCCTGACATTATTGTCTCTGGCAACGGGTATCTTAACTTCTCTTGTGTGTGCCCTAAATCTTGCTTCTCTGAAAGCAGTGTCTTCATTAAATCTCTACTTGGATGATCCAGGTCCAAATTTATTTCCTATGGGTACTATAGCTAACACGAAGTTCGGATTGTCCTTCCTGCAAGCTTCTGCTAGGGTTGTCTGCAAGAGTGACAATGATTGTAGAAATGTCTCTCACATTTCTTTCACATATTAGCACTTTACGGTGAGCTTAGCTTTACTACCTTTATTCTACACTCAGTCATTTATAGTAAAAAGGGACTTTGGAAGACTTCTAGGCCAATCCTTTCTTTTGTAGTTCAGAAAACATTATTAACAGTTTCCCAATTTAAAATGTTAACAGGGCTCAACATTACTTAATACTAGTGATATAGCTAGCACTAGTTTAGGAACTTTACAGTGTTTCGTGTAGTCCTCTCAGTCTACAGCAAAGAGATTTTAGTCCTCATTATTCAGTCAAGAGCAATGGAGTAAAATGGCCAAGACCATAGTCTCAGGTCAATGGCTAAAGATAGCTGTCTGTCCCCTGGGTCAGTATGATCTTCTTGCTTCAACTGTCACTTGACCTTACTTCACAAGAATTCCACATGCAGACAACTGTTATAAGAAGCCAGACAATACACCAAACACATGTATACAAAGTATGAGCCACCATGATGCCCCAGTGAGCAGCAGACAGCTGAGAATTGTTTCACCGGAATTCTGGGCAATGCTGGTCCCAAGTGCCCCAAGAGAATAGAAGTAAGGAACACTGCAGTCAATAAATGCCCTTGCTGGGTCTGCCTAGGCTCCAGAATGAGTGAAAGTGACAGGGGGAATTTATTGCAGTTTTAAGGTTTCTATAGACCCACTCTGAAATATTTGATTTTAATCCTTCTGGAGTGGAGACTGAGACGCTTTACCTAAATAACCACCCCAGTAATACCGAGGCAAACAATATGGAATCACATTGAGAAACTTGCTCGACACTGCCAGCTGCATGAAGGCAGGGAAGGCATCTGCTTCATCCATCATAATCATGTCCTAAGATTTAACAAGTGTACCTAGTCATGTTTTGAGTAAACGGAGAATATGCAAAAGCAAATCCATATCTGAACTTCCTTTTCCACTAGACTTTAATCATGTGTTCTGAAATAAGTGCGCCCTCCATGTAGACGACAGCTACATCCTATGTATTCACGTTGGAGGGGCTGTTCTGTGATCAGTCCCCTGAGTGGTATAAGAAGGTATTTGGAAAAAAACTATTTTTGCAATAGAAAATGCCCTAATACAAGACTGTCAAACCAAAAATGCTTATTTCGTCACATTGTCCTTCAACCATTTTATTCACCTATATTTATTGTGTATTTAGTAATTTAGCAATTTTCTGCTATTGTCTAGTCTTTACTATATATCAGGTGAATAAAATCAAACAAAGCCCTGTTCTTATGAAGCTTATAGACCACAGGTGGAGACAGGCATTAACCACATGTTCACACGAATTAATGTGACACTAAAACTGTGATGAGCAAAAGAGAAATAATAGTGAAGCGAGAAGATATTTGGTGGAGGTCTAACCTTGTCAGCTGAAGGCCCAGAAAAGTTTTCCTGAGGCAGACACTATGAAGCACTAAAGGTATAAAGAATGAGGAAGGTGAGGTGAAAAGGCCAGAAAAACATTCCAGGCAGAGGGACCAGAGAAAGTCAGGTGAAGCAACGAATGTCAGAAGATGACTGGATAAAAGGGATGAAGTAGTGAGCACACCTTGAATTATTACACGTTACTCAAAAAACACTCTAGGGCTTTGACCATAGTTAATTGTTATTATGAAGGGTAACATATGAAGTGCTTTCCATAAAAGACAGTGCATACAGAAAGCTTTTGCAGTTGGGATGAGCTTTGTTTGGTTGTTCCTGACCATGATGTCACACAATGACAGAAATGATCATGATTACTGAGTTGGCAAAACTACTTATTCCAACAATTTTATCAATGAAAATTAGGTGTGACAAATAAGGATAAAAGAAGCATGAAACACTTTGGTAATATTTTAGTTGCATTGTTAAAAGACATCAAGAAAGCATTAAACTCACGAATGAAGGGAATTTTCATATTTTAAATAACTTTTAATGAGTTTAGGAAGCTAACATAAAAATTGTCTATTTCACCATACTTTTTTGATAGAACTAGAAATATTTTTTATCTTCTTTACATTGGGCACATAAGATATTTATATGATTCTGTAATATATATGTATTACTTATGCACAGTTGTACTTTATTTTGAATTAAGAGCACAATAATATAGGCATCTATTAGCTTAAACTATTTGACCATGTAGAAAATTAACAGCATTCTTGATATTCCAAACTTTCCATTTAGAATGCAAACATTTTTAAAGCCTGCAGAAACATTCCTGGAGACATTTCAAGGTGATATACTGCAAAAGAATCAGATTCCACAAGTCCACCTTTCAGAAGAACCCATCATCACTAAAAGTACTGAAGGCACTACATTGAATATAATAATTTTAGCAGTGCCTTTCTTAGTTTTTTGCTCAAGCCAAAAGTCTTTGGCTAAATCCTACACTCAATGAGCAATTCTCATTAAAACATAAAGGTTGTGACACATGGAATAGTGGAGTAAAAGGACCCTTTCAATTGCCTTTCCAGTTTGGAAATTAGTTATAAATGCATTACTTTATGAAACTGGGTATTAAAATGTCTGCTTTTTCTTTCAGTGCCCAGGATTTTGAACTATTCATGTCATTTACACCGGTAGTATGCCACGCACTCCATTTCAAGCTGGATTTTGGAACACATTTTATCATGCATGCATATGCAAGATATGGGGCTGGAGATCACATTTCTCCCCGTCAAACAGGCAATAAAATGCAGCCAGTTAAAACTCTGTCATGCTCCTGAGTAAAGTCTGAGTTACTCGTTATGTTTTATTTTTAAAATAAACCTATTGCTTGAAAAAAAATCTTGAGATTGATTACAGAGTCCACCTTTTTATTCACAAGGGACACAGTTCAAGACCACAGTGGATACTTTAAACTCTGGATTGTACTGAAGCTTACGTGTGCTGCTTTCCCTTATACAAAGCTATGACACAAATGTATGTTAGGTAAGTTAGAGATGAAGAACAATAATAGTAAAATAGAAAAATTATGTATAACAATATGCTGCAATAAGGTATATAAATGTGCTCTCTCTCCTCTCTTCTGAAATATTTTACTATACTGTACTCACCCTTCCTGGGATGATGTGATGATGATAAAATACCTACAGGATGAGATGAAGGGAGGTGAGTGATGTAGCCACTGTAACATAGTGTTGGGCTACTGCTGACAAAGTGGATATACTGGAAAAAGTGATTCACATCGCGGGGTGGGGCGGGGGTATTGTGGCAGGTGGTGCAAGATTTTATCATACTCCTTAGAATAGCATGGAATTTTAAAGTTATTAATTGCTTATTTCTGGAATTTTCCATTTAATATTTCAGACCATAGTTTATCATAATGAAAACCTCAGAAAGTGAAACCATAGAGGGGCGCCGAGGCAGGGGGCTCCTGAACAATGTTTCTTTTTTGATAGAAACACGTTTTACATCTAATTTCATAGATGAGTCTGTTGTGAGATGAGACTCACAGGAAAAGCACACGCTGTCAAGAGTTCTGCACTTCACAGTGTACTTGTGTTTGCTGTCACAGAGGGGTCCTCCTAGATCATCCAACCTGCAGCCTCAAGGCCCTCGCTCCTCCTCGGTCTGTCATAGTTATGATTTTTTTTCTAGTCTGTTACCTAAAATTCTAAAACACAGAATACTATATTAATGTGCTGAGTCTGTCATATGGAAACTCACTGTTAGACAATAGAAGTGTGTTGTCTCACAGTTCTGGAAGCCAGAAGCCCAAGATCAAGGTAACTGCAGGGTTGGTTCCTTCTTAGGGCTGGGAGGAAACATCTGCTCCAGACCTCTCTCCTGACTTGTGGTTTGCTGGCAACCTTTAGCGTTCCTTGACTTGGAAGCATTGTCCTCATTTTTACTTTCATTTTCACCTGGCATTCTCCCCTTGTGTGTTTGTTTGTCCAATTTTCCCTTTGTATAAGGATACTAGACATATTGAATCAGAGGCTTTCCTATTCTAGTATCAACTCACCTTACCTAACTAACTGCATCCCTAACTACCTTATTCCCTAAATGGTCACATTCTGAGCAACTGTGGACTAGGACTTCAACATATGAATTTTCAGGGTACACAATTTAACTTATAAGAAGTATGTATATTCAAGAAGAGCATGAATTGTGGGTTACTAGATAGTAAAATTTCTGGAACTACATAATAACAGTACATAATACTATACATAATACAGTACATAATAACAGTACATGCATAACAGTACATAATAAACAATTGACCATTGCTACCTCTAGGGGTTAGTGCGAAGTACACAAAGTTGTAAGTAGAAGTCAAACAGGACTTAGTTTTACCTATACTATCTTCATTTTCACAAGAAGAAAGTAATTGTGCATTGCCTGTGAAAGTAAACATTGATATAACTAAACTGATCTTTTGCAGTGATTCCCAGTGGTAAAGCTACAACCTTTCAAGGGACAGTTTAGAAATGTGTGTAGGAGCTGGCTGTTGCAATGACTGGGGGGCTTCTGCCAGTGAGTAGGTACAGTCTGGGGATGCTAGATGTCCTACAGTGAGGGAGTCATCTCCCACAATAAAAAATTATCCTGTGTCCTGCACTGTTTTCAAAGATCCTAGTAGACATATACCAATAAAAACAAAATGACTTTTCAGCATGATTTTAATACATTCTGAATTGTACCTATAAATTAAGGGAAGATTATATATTTTTTTGTTTAAGAACTTTACCATGAGACTTTGGCTTATAGTAAAATCACGTTGCCAACAGCAACCTTACACTCCATCCCTGAGCCGTGCCTAGAACATTCTTCAGCAGGCTCTCGCTTCACATTCCTGGTGTTTCTTCACACAGATACAGAACCGACTAGTTATTTCTTTCTTCCAGTGTGGTTAGGTCAAGATTTCATGTACTGAGGCATGTATGATTTATTATAAACTTCTTTAATTACATTTTTCTTTGCATCAAAGTTAGAGCTCTATATGAAGTTTTAAAATATGTGTTAAATAGATTATAATATTTATCAAGTCCATTTCAAGTAGTAAAGGGGGTGTTACAAAAATATTTATTGGTAGAAGTGCAAATGGATGCAACCACTCTGGAAAACAATATGGAGAGTGCTCAAAAAATTAAAAATAGAACTTCCCTATGATCCAGAAGTCCCACTTCTAGGTATCTATCCAAAGAATGTGAAAATATTAGCATTCGTTTATTGCAGACTTATTTACAATAGCAAAGGTATGGAATCAGTCTAAATGCCCACAATGAATGAATGAATGAAGATACTTTATATAATATATATTATGTATATATATATATCAATATGTTTATAATAGACTACTACTCAGCTATAAAAAGGTGAAATGTTACTATTCACAACCACATGGAACTTGAGGATATTTTGCTGAGTGAAATAATTCAGAGAGAGAGAGACAAATGTTGAATGGTTTCACCTATATCTGGAATACAGAGAAACAACCCAAGTAACCTGATAGGGTAAAATTAGAGTAAATCTTCGGGCTTTGGCAATAGAACTGAGGATACGAAAGAGGTGAAGGTGGAATCATGTGATAGACGGCATGAATTATTATTTTATTATTTTCTCTTCCTTTCTGCTTTTGAATTGTATTATATTCTCTTTGTTTCTGTTTCTGTTTACCAAAATAGACACTCATGCACACACACACATAGTTCACATGAAAGGGAGCATTTGTCCTCATAGTACTGAGCACTGCCAATCTTTCTTGTCCAAGGCAGAAATGCTGAAGACCTAGCTAAAGCTTCAGAAGTGGAAGAGATAGAGCATATTTAAGAGATATTTCAAATGCACAAAAAAAAATTGCAAAAAGCTAAAGAACTTGATTCTGTTTCTTCTTTTGGATTAAGACAGAAGGGATTATAAAAAATATTTCTGGGATTTGGGGGCAACTTAATTTGGGTTACTAGGTGACTAAATTAGAATTGTCAATATGAAGAAGAGGACTCTGGTTTCTGATAGGATAAAATCCCCCAGAGAAATCATGGGTGACGCCATTTTGTGCTAGGAACTCTGTGAGTGAAGCATTTCGGCCAGACTCTCCATTGGCCTTTGCTTCCTCATGGCAGGTCCTAGGCACTTCTCTCAGTCTCTTCTGATAATGATCTTCATTGTTTTGATGAAGTGTTTCTCTGAGTCACTCCTTTCCACGGTCCCGAATCAAAACCCCAAATCCCCCAAATCTTCGGGGAATCTAACAAGTTCAGTATGGAACTTTTCAGCCCAAGGCACCTTTGGCACAAGAGAAAGGATCCACAGACATGAAGTGACAGAAGTAGGGGTCTAACGACTTAGAGATGTGAATTAGATATAACAACACCCCAGGATTGCTGGAATCTTAGAAATGGAGAACATATGGAATAAGAATGGACAACTTCATGATAAACTCAGATGACACACCCACAAAGGACACACAGTAGTGAAGAAGGTTATAAAGGAGATTTTTAACCTGATGTCCCTGCTGAGCTTGAAGCTTCTCAAGATAAAAAAGCAGCACACAAATAACAACAAAACGCAAACCCTATAAATTATATCACTTTTGTGTCATCACATCACAGCACTGAGTACACTATAAACATCTAACAATGCAAGTCAGCTAGCTTTCCGCAGCCCTTATCCTTCATGGAACATTCCAGAAAGGAGAAGAACATTCAGGTTGTAATTGGGTTTTGCCGAGCACAGAAATTATACTGTTCTGTGGGAAGATGTCTCTTCCAAAACTCATTGAACTTCTCAAGACTCAGAGTTCTCTGGCAGGCAAAGAAACATCTTTACCCACCTGGCTCTGGTAAAGGATAGATATTAGACTCAGAATATCATTCCCAGCACAGAGAATCAGTGCCTTGTCACTTCTGAGACAGACCATCTCCCCATCCCCAGTACTGGACAAAACCACATCTAAATGAGAAAATGTCATTCCAAAACATCTTATCCTGGTCATATCAAGAAAAAAAATGCTGCAATCATATTCCCAAAGCCCAGGATTCACACCCAGGGATATTCTCTGACCTGACAAGTTATACCACAATCTCAGGGTACTCCCTCTGGCTCCATCCCATGTCCACTTGCCTTCCAGGACAATATAACTTGGAATAAGAGATCTGTCACCTAGGGCACATACCTGTGGTCACATAAACACATAAACACTTTCACTAGCAGTCACGTTCTCTGTTTCTGCCTCTGAGCATCAGCCAATGGCCAGACAGGAGAGACTCGCTGACTGCTGACTGCTGTGTGGTACCCACCGTCCACCCGGGCAGGAAATGAGTTCCAGATGTGTCCACAGCTGAGCCTATAATGGAGTCAGACTGTCATAAATGGGCCTCCAGGCCTAGGTCTCTAGACTTTATCAATCTCCCTGAACAATGCTGAGAAAAAGGCAGAAGGGGGAGGTAAGAACACTTGGCATTGTTATGTATAATTTCAGCAGAAAGTGTTTTGATTTTGATGTATTTTGTGTTTACAAGTCCTGTTTTGGTTTTGATTTTAGAAATAACTGTGTGCATGTATGTGTGTGTGTGTACAAAAGTAGGAAGGGAAGCAAAAGAGAGGAAGAAGAAATGCTATTTCAGTTACAAAAAGGTTTATGTGTTGTAGATAAACTAAAATAATATTTCAATCTTATGTCAACCGAAGAAATTAAATAAATGTAACAAAAGAAAGATCAATATTGTAACTTCATTTTATCTTTACTGTAAATACATACTTCACATTTGAGACCATAGGTCCTATATCTCAAGATTGTTAGCAATTTTTATTAATAAGTACTCAACTATGGTATCTTTCATTCTAAGTTCTCACATTTTACAGATGTGTAACCTTAGAATCTTTATATTACTATAGTTAATTTCTCCTTTGTTCACAGGGACAGTTTTAAAATTTCACTTGGAAGTAAATATACACAGTGTAAGGTCATAATATCCTGAAAAAATTAAGCAATAAATAGCTTCCAGAGTTCTCCATAAATAGGCAATTTAACTGGGAGCTCTGAACCTAAGCAGCCCTGCTCATACTCTATCATTTTCCAGAATTATCGATAAGCAGGCAGCTCTGATCAGTCTTTCTGACAAAGATCAGCTGAGCAGTTCCTAGGTCCTGAGAGAAGCTACACTATTAATTTACAGTCCATGCGGAGTAACTATGCACCTGATGAATATGAGTTACTGCCAAGGTCACTGACCTTGGATGAGATACTTAATCCTTCTGGTTCTTAGTTTCTTCTTTTGAACATTACAAATTAAACTACAACCCATGGTAACTAAGACTTCCAGTTTGATTTTTGTAAGCCTTATATATTTTCAAAGAAATATTAAAGTTCTTCACACAGTGTGCAGTGTTTGGGAGCCTCATCATTTTTTATAATCCTAAAGATATTGACACCTTTTACAGGATCAGGCTGTGTCTACTTGGTTTGCAAACACCCAGCCAGGTGCATGGGATACTCAAAGCAAACAACCCATTTGTCCTGAAAGGGTAAGATGACCCAATGAAACAGGGAACAAAAATTGTTCCAGTTGACTTCACCCACCTTTACCTGCCACTGCTGTCTGCTGAGAATCCATCAAGATTTCAATTCAAAGATGCCATCAGTGTTCCCATTATCAAAAAAAAAAAAAAAAAAAAAAGAGATAGCTCATAGTTCTTGGTTGTTCATTTCACTGTAGACATAAAGATTCTCCCTAAAGACTGACATCAATTTTAAGTTTTTTTAGTGCAGTGGACAACAGATTTCATGTTTAGAGAAGAATTTCATCATCGCATTAAAAGCTATGATTCAGTTAATCTAAGTAGTGAAAATCAAATAGTAATATTCAGCCTTGAGTTAAATATTTGATTACTTCTTTTCAAAAATAATTATTTAAAATACATGGCAAAATGCACATTCATTTCTGCTTATAATAAATTAAAGTAATATAGACACAAGTTAACTCACCCTAAAATATTATCTCAGTCCTTTTACATGTCTAATTCATACCACAAATTCAGTGGTATGAATCCTTTTTCTATTTATATATGAAGTTATACAAAAACTACTTTGCTTCACGTTTGTATTTTTATATGAAGACTACAACTCTACTTTGTGAAACTTTTCATTATGAATGTATTTATTTATTTGCCCTGAATCTATTTTTAATCCATAGATCATCCTAGATTGAAAGCAACTAATGTGTAAGTTCTATTCAATTTTTCTTTTTTTACTCCCTCTTACTACTCTTACTGAAAAGTATTTTATTCCTTTTTGTGTACATTGAGATATGATTTTCAGGATATTATCTATGTGCATTTTTGCAACACACCCAATACATTTCTAGTGTCCATTGCCACCACTATATTAGCACCTCCATTCCCTTGTTTCCCCCGCCACATACACATACACACACACACACAGCCACAGTCTTGCTTCCTGTGGATTTTGTTGTGTTTTGTCAGTTAATTTTGTTTTGAGTGTGAACATTTTTAACTAAGTAAAGGTTTTTAGTTATTTTCTTCAGTGTGACTATGGATTCTTGCACTGAAATTGCGCATAATATTCCATAGGGTGGATGATGAAATGATTACCCAATTAGTGAAAATTCAAGGTTACTTTCTAAAGAATTAATCCACGAAATACCATAGAAACAGTTTTGCGATGACTTCTTGCACACATGTGGTTACGTTTCTCTTGGATAGATACCAAAAGTAAGATTGTTGGCTCAAAAGATATTTTAAACTTTAAAAGATTTGGCAAAGTATCTGTAAAAAGACAGTATAAAGATAAATCCTCACTAGTTACTTCATTTAAAATGAAGCATTACCTTACCCCCACGCCCTCATCAATACATAGTATTATCTAATTTTGAAATATTTTCTAATCTAGATTTAAAATTAAAATATAGATTAAATATAAATAGATATCTATAGATATCTATATATATAATAGATATATAAATATAGATTAAAATATAAGATTCACTTTAATTTGCATTTCCTTGATGACTAATAAGGAAGTAGATTCAAAATTTTTTAACTATAAAATTATTTGTCAGTTGCATTTTTTTATTCTGTGAATTGCCTTTTTCACATCTTTTTTCTTCAGATGTATATTTTTACATATTCTGATAGTAAATCTTTTCCAATTAAAATTATTTTCTCTAGTTATTTGACTTTGTCTATCGGGTCTTTGACAAATGAAAGTTTTTCTTCTCATTCTTAAATATTCTTTATACTTATATCCACATGCATTGATACACAGAACAAAATTTTACTAGATTCAAAGGAACAATTGTTTTCTCTAGAATTTTCTTTTCCTGCACTTTCCTAGTAACACAGAAATAATTGTCATATAAAGTAGAGAACAGGATTTGAGGTACATGAGAAGAAAGCATGTGACAAAAGTATACCTTACTAGTAGGATAAATCATACCACTTTTCTTGAGAGATAATACCAATCGAAGTTAAGAGAAGAGATCATTTTGCTTATGGATGAGTAGAGGGAATCAAGGTAGATTTAAAAGGAAGATGCTGAAAGGAAATGAAAAACCAGGCTTTCAAGGAAAATTCCTGAAAAAAAAAGTTTCTAGGTTTGGCCGTTACATGTGTTTTGCGTTTTAATTACAAATACAGTGTTTCAACACTTGGTCAGGGAGTCCTTCATAATTGGGACCTTCCTGACCACAGTCAGCAAAACTTCCTTCACCTCCTGGAGGTTTGGGAAGGCAAAACATAGCCTATCTGCCAGAGAGCTGTGGTCCTCATTAAATAAAGCAACCTCATCGTTGCCACAGTGGCATACTTGTGCTTAAGAGATGGCCCCAGTTACCAGAAGCTGAGACTAAATATCTCTCAGGGCTAGTTGGAAAGTGGATAAATTTGTAGTACAGAAACTGGCCTGTGTGAAAACACTGCACTTGGAGCCCATCTGTATATGGCTTGTGGAAATAAGAGAGGTTTAATTTCTATTTCTTTCCATCCCACATCATAAGCATGCACACACATACATTCTGCTTTCCCATTCTGAAATGTAGGGGAAAGTATATAGTCACCTCAAAATTATTCTGCACAAAGTTTTCTACAAGAGAAAAATGAATACATAATGATTTGAAATTAATTTTTTTTATATTTTTTATATATAATATTTATATATAATAAATTGAAGTTTATTTGCAAATGATCAAAAAAGTCATGTACAAAAGTGAAAATCAGAGAAAGGAAAGAAATAGTAAATAAACAAAAATCAGCAGGTCAAAAGATAAATCATTTTACTCAAAAGAAATTTTAGGTGCCTTCAGCAAACTAGAGTCACACAAAATTTTAGGCATCATCATACAGATTTGTATTAAAGATTACCTTTCTAGAGTATTCCAGGAAGTTTCCAATCTTCTTTAATGCTTTGAGTTTACTTGTTAAATATCATTAAGACATCTCAAGATCTTTTCTTATAAAAATTTCAGCACATAATACCATGAATAGCAAAGAAATAAACTTGGAAAAGGTAAACATGCACTCTGGAAAATCATTATCTAAGAAAAAAGAAGAGTGTGCAGAAGTGCTCTTGGTGCTTAACTGTTCATCGCTGTTTGTCTTCAGATCATGTTGGGACTTTAGGTACTTCCCTGGGCCGTGGTGAGTCTCCACTACTCTATCAGAATACTGCGACTTGTCCAGTTTGCAGGTGATCTCCACGAACCTTTCCAAACCCAAGTCGCTGTGATTCTCACCAGGTCATCACCTTTCTTCTCTTCATGGTTGGAGTTAACTAATTCAGAGAAATTGGTCCCTGTCACTAGACAGGGTCAACTTAAAGATCTTCAGCTGGTTTCTGAGCCATAGTTCCAGGTTGCTCTGGCTGATGACCTAGTTCTCACTTTTGTTCCCAGATCTGGAAATGCTTCTTTTCATTCTTTCAGACTGTCAGCTTTTATTCTGACCTTCGATCTGGAACTTAAATTACTGATTCATCCTAGGCTGAAATGCACTTCTTTCCAACATTCCTCATAGTATTCTGTGCTTGTTCCCATCAGAGAAGTTTTAAACAAATACATATCTATAAATACACATCTATATGCAGATAGATAATTTTAACAAGATTTGGCAAATGACATAGTGAATACGTGCAATAGACACTA
Source organism: Solenodon paradoxus (assembly GCA_004363575.1). NCBI lineage: Eukaryota > Metazoa > Chordata > Mammalia > Eulipotyphla > Solenodontidae > Solenodon > Solenodon paradoxus. The sequence goes on from RJWH01001658.1 coordinate 34,981, forward strand.
GGAATACCAAAGAGATATTATAACCTTCTATTTTATAAGATTCATTTTAAAATAACCAGCTTTTCATGAAATTGATACAAAGAAAAAATGTGACCTACCGAATGGAGAGATATGGATTGGTAGAAGTTGCGCATCAAGGGATGAACCTGGAAAAGACTTAACAACTCAGACATGATTTTAAAAGAGAAGCTCATTGTTCTGATACACACACCCTCAAGTTCTCCAAATACCTGAGCAGTCCATTGGCATTGCTTCTTCCCCATTCTCTGCAACATTTCTTCTATTCTTCTATTAGCATTTATTACAATGGTTTGTTGGAGGATAGTAAATATACATGCACAATTAAACAGAAATACCTGTGATGTGATTTTATAAATTACAGAAGGTTTGTAGAAATCAGAGTCATTCACATTGCTAAATCCTGGAGTGAAGCTATCTGGAAAAATATTATTAGAAAAGTTAATAAGACTGCTAGGAAATAAGACAAAGTGTGCCAAAGGGCAGAAAACAGGTGAATATTTGGATAAATATATCCATGCTTCTCTACTTTTTTGTGTTTCATAATTTAAGATGTTGGCACATGTAAAAAGTTTTGGTGAGACAAACCATGATCTTTCTTTTAGACGAGTGTTTTAAAATTTTTTCTCATTATCCCCCCATAAAATTTCTATCACCACAGGTAGTTTTTCTATGCTCTATATGCATATGTGTCCTTGATATATTTTGTGTAACATTTTTGCCTTCTTGCAGATGAGTGCCTTCTTGATAATGAAGGTTTTATGTTATGATAATAAAGGAATATCATACAAGCTGCTGAAAGATGTAAGGATATAGATACTGATGTAGTCCACTCTTAAAGGACAATTACAGATCAGAATGAAATATAAGAGAACAAATGCATGACTTCCTGCATATTTTTCTATAACAAATATTTATTAAGGTAAATAAAAACAGTAGATCACAAAACATGAAGCAAACCAAAGAAAATATCAAGAAAAAAAAAGAAAAACTATCATTAATATTAAAAGACAGGCACCTGAAAATTCTTAGAGTCCTTTCCTGAAAGGAAAACTATTGAGAAAGAAAAGATAAAAGCAAAACAAAGAAAGGTGGAAAATGAAGTAAACACAGTACAGTGGCATGAAGCTTCATTGAAATGAATATAAGATTTCAGAAGCCAGCTTTCATATAATGGAAGCAGTTTCTTGTGACAAAGGATACAGCCTCAGAAACAGTTCATTCTGTAATCCATGGGTCAATGATAATGACATTGACTTGGATAGAAAGGGGCTCCCGTATATGGAGGAAATTGAGAGCACACAGGGGAATGAGACTTTGCACACTACATATAGAACTTTTCATATTAATGCTTTGCATTTTGACACTTAACACTGTATGTTCCGAAATTTATCCTCTATCAGAGAACAATAGCTCAACATTAAATCTTATTTGTTTGTCTTCAAAGATAGCACAAAACCAAAAATATTTCGAGGGATATCCCTTAATATGTATAAGCATACTATAAATAAAAACTCATGAGCATTAATATAATAAACGACAATATGAGTTGACGATCGAAAGTCTAAAATTCAAAACAAGATTATTTACAGTGACCCTGGGCTGAACCATTCCCTTCTACTTAATGATAGCTTTTTTCTCACTTTTGCCAGCTTGGCTTCATCCTTCTTGACTTCATCCTTTGGTGCCAAAGTCCATTCATTTTTATCCTCTTTGTCTCTATGCTCCTTTCCTTGGCGTGTCCCTGAATTTTGATTCTGAAGTGATCATCTCTAGGTGGGCCTCTCCCTAAACCATCTTTCTGACCTTACATGTTTCCTGATTACCAAAAATAATTTTCAACTATCTGCTGCCTATTTCTATATGGATTTCCTTTCAACACCTTAAAATCAAGATGGACAAAATAAAGCATATCGTGTCAAATATATGTATATCATATCAAAGCAAATCATAAAACTTTGTGCCCTTTTAAATACACTTCACAGTAGTACATGGCAAACATATTTCTCTGTTCTCTTCTGTGTGTGCAGCTGGTTATCCAGGCTGCTCATTCTAACTCCAGATGTCACTCACAGATGTTTCCTATACCCTAGTCAAACCCTATGCATCTTACTAGTATAATAAATGTAATTTCATTACCATTTATGTTCCCCAATCCCCTTTCTGAAATCCATTCTATGTACTCATTTCAGAAAAATCCCCCTATGATACACATCATATATTTCTACCCAATGAAATCAACTTAAATTATTTGACCATTTTAAGTCAATAATGAAATCTCTACTTTTCTACTAAACTACTGCGCAGGTAAGTTACCACTATCCTTATAAGTACCAGATGCGTCCAACTTGTGCCCATTCAATAGCACTTCCTACATCTTCTCTACGTCAATGTCTTGTTCACCTTACTCCCTTTGTTTAAAAAGCACTTCTCTTCTCTCAACATCACCAACCAAGTCTGATCCTCTGTAAATAATCCTATAAAGCTACAGTATGATTCTAACTCCATATTAATGCTTTTCTGGATCTCTGCTCTGAACTTCACACAACTCTGTTCTGCTATTTCTGTACTTTGTCTCATTCTATCATGGGCCATGAAGATATTTGTATATTTAATTACCATTCCTCCTGTACCCAAAACAGGTATCATCAATCAGTCACAATACTCTCACTAAATCCATGAGACATGGTCTTAGGATATACCTCAACATGATGCTTCAGACAGCTACCGATTCATTCAAGTTGTTACAAAAAAGCAAGACCTGGATCACAGTAAACACCTAATAAAAGTTAGCTATTGTTATCGTTCTTGTTATCATTCCCTAGCATAATATTCATCACATAAAAGGGAAGATTGTTGGAGATTAAATTATTAGGTAAATAACTGTTGCTTAAATGCTGCCTTATCTACACTTCTTTACTTTTGTACTTTTTGAAGAAAGCAGAAAACAAATTACTTTCAGGTCGGAGTTTTTCTCTCATGCTGAAGAAAACTATGCCATCTCCCTAAGTGAAATGCCATGATTCCTTTCTCTAATACACATACTGACTCATAATAAATACTATCAATCCTTCAATTCGGGATAAGTTGCAGTTTTACCAGGATGGCTGATGTACCTGCCGTACCTGAGCATTCCACCTCTATTGTTTCTGCCCTGTTCTCTGTAGTATTTACTATATTCGTCTATCAGCATGTATTACAGTGGTTTGCTGGAAGATAGTACACAATTAAACGGAAATACCTATGATATGATTTTATAATTATGGAAAATTTAGAAACTAGTGTCACATTTTTAAATCCTGGAATTAAGCTCTTTGGAAAAAATTAGTAGAAAAGATAATAAGACTGGTAGGAAATAGGTCATATAAATTGTACTGTATGGCTCAGTGAGACATACAGTTGCCTTCCAGAGAAAAAGCTGAGTCCTGTTTGAGGTGAACACAGGGGATCAGTGCTGTATATGTGCTGGTAGCTTGACTGTGTGGGCATTTCCCCATGAGAACAGGTAAAAGGGGGAATATGTATAGGAAAGTACATGCAGAAATATCTTCTTATATAGCATCTGTTTATTCATGATGCTTGCAACTTTACTCTTCCAAAGCCTTCAGTAGCTCCTCAGTGACTGCCGTTCACATGCTGTTTCTTATCAGTTGACATAATGACAATGATGGCTTTGATGCTGCTTGGCATTGATGACACATCACATATACATACTCCTCTGAATTAACAACTAGGAGCATGACTGGCAGTAAGAAATAATCAAATATGGGCAGGAGGAAGGCAGGAAGGTGGAGCACTCTAAAGTTAAAAGTTACAAACTTTCCTCTGGAAGATTCTAAGTCCCATTGTAAAATGGGGCCAAAAACTATACCCCACTCCTTTAGGGCCTCATTCCAAGTGGACAGTCTCAGGAGGAAATAGAGGCCCAAAACCTGCCCAGATACTCTGTTTGAGAAATTCTAGACCCATTGCTGAAAGTTCTGAAGTCTCAAATTTCTAGTCTCAATTTTTGACCTTTTATATAGCATATTTCTCCCTCTTTGGGAGGCCCTTAAGGAAAGGAAGAGTCCGCCTGCCCCCAAGATGCCTTAGATCACTCATCCCCCTGCAGCAATTAACTCCAGTTTCATTCATGTTTGTGTTATTTTGCTGAATTGCTTCTTTGAAGAAGAGCATCAAGACCTCCTGGCGATGACAGAACAATCCAAGGTGCTGTCTTTTACCCGCTGGGGGCGCCAGTCACGGGGGTGGGGGGGGAAGACCACCTCTGGTGCCACATGTCTCCCATCTCCCTCTGTGTGGACTTTATCATGCGGGGAGCCCCTGAGAACGAGGTGTCCCAGTGGCTGGGCCGAACACTTGCCTTTGTTATTCTCACTGACACGCAACTGGAGATACTGATTTATTACAGCTTCTGATCTTCACCCGGATAGCTAACCACGTGAGATGCTAACGGATATACTTCCATCCCTAACATGATACAACTCCATGCTCATGGAGGACAGTGCTGTAGATATTTCTAAATGGAAGTTTTTCTGTCCTATATTAAGGTATCCCAGGAAAACAAATAAACAAAAATAAGATTTGGACTTTCTATCCCAAGTCCAAACATTTATTTCTTGACTATTTATCGTACATTTATTTAGTAGTAACAGAGATCATTAGCAGGATCCCAAGTCTAAGCCTCTTGCTACACATACACACACACACACACACACACACACACACACACGATTTGGGGAGACAGTTTACATTCAGATACATAAAAGCCTGGAGCATCCAGGTGACAAAATGATCTGTGTAAGACCTTTATTTTTAAATAACTCATTGTGTCCATGACTAATGATATGACTGTATGAGACACACATCAGAATCAGGCCTGGCTGCAAACTGGCCAGTGGGTGATGCCAGTGACAACATAAGCAACTCAGAAGAGAGATGTAGACATGACCTTATGGCTCAGGTAACAGACACCAGAGTTCAGGCCACATGCAGCCAGGACCCAGGTTCAAGATGGAGGACTAGGGTGAAAAACCAAAATGAACAGCTAAATAAAAAATGTTTCTTCCTCCACTTCCTTTTTTCTTTCCTTCCTTCATCTCTTAAAAAAAAGTGAGATGTAGCTAGAGAAAATAAACAATGAAACAGGTTCTATAAAGGGGATGATATGAAAATCTCAAATTTTCATAGAAAACAAGACATTTATTATAGAGTCAGAGATGCTTTAGGAGGGAAGAGAGTTCCAATAATATAAGATAAAGCAGGCGCAAGTGGATTACGGACACCAGGATTCACCTCACCCTCAGTTCTGCAGGTGACAACAAATATTTGTAGGAGATGTTTGACCTCTACCTGCAGCTTAAGACAGAAACTCATACACACACACACACACACACACACACACACACACACACACACACATTATTGAAAAGTATTTTGTCACTTTCAAGGAAAAGAGTGTGAATTGTGAATTTATTTTCGAATTATTTGAACTAATAAGAAAATCTACCTGTTGAACCTTTTCATCTAACATGTTTTTTTTTTCCATTTTGAGGTAAATATGGAGGTTTCAAATTACTGTAAAATAATAACACTTAATTAAATACAGTATTTCCTAAAACTGACATTCTGTGAAAACAAAATTGCATCCTACCATTTCTTTACTCATATTTGATACAAAAGACATTATTGCAAAACATGTGTTTCTTTAGGGTCACTGTGCTTTTCTTGAAATGAAAGTATTTAGACATCTTTAGATAAATGAATCAGTTCCCTGATGCTGCCTTATTATTTTTCACTGCAGAGACATTTATTACAGGATTCTACTACTTATGGGAATATGATCCTAATATATTTGTGCCCATAAACACTCACACTTGAAAGAGAACATATAATCCTTATTAAGTCTAAGAAATGTAATTTCTAGAAAATTTGAAATGCCGTGACCATTTTCTATTCTCTGTGAAGTACCTGAGTCTCTCATAAGGTCCTGCTGTATCACTAAGAAATTAGTACAAAGACAAACTCCTAGATTCCAACAGATACTGTGGACCATGAACCAAGCATTTTTTTCTCCAAGAGCTCATGTCTTCTGGACAAGAAAATTTTCTCCAGCTGAGTTCTTTTCAATGCAGAGTCAGCTATGAAAGAACTGTTAGTTTGTGCTAATGACTTACTTTATTCCTTGAAATCAATGTAAAGTTCTTGCTTATTCTCTGAGTAACTTCTTATGCCAAGAAAAAAATTCCAGACAAATGAAAACAAAAAACAAAAGCAAAAACAAGGGCAATGGATCTCAAAATCATTCTGCTAAAAGAGAGAAGCCAGATGGGAAAATCTACATATTGTATGACCCCATTTATATATAATGTCAAGAAATCTATCAAGGTAGACAGTGTATTTGCCTGAATCTGGGTGTGGAACAGAGATTTACTGTACATGAACCCCAGGGATCTCTTTGGGACAATGGAAAGATTTAAAACTGAATTGCGGTGATGGTTGAACAACTCTATAAATCTAGTAAAAGTAGTTGAATTATACATTTAAAATAGATTAATTTTATGGTATGCAAAAAACAGAATGGATGTCTAACAAGGTAATTATCACCTACTGGTGTGTGGAAACTACTCTGTTTAGAAAAAAAAAAGCAGTTACCCTGAAATTGCACACCTGCATAAAAAGAAATTCAAAGTATTTGCTTAGTTTATTTTATATTTCAGTAAAACCTGTGAACGGAATGCACAGTCATGTCAAATTTCAACTGTACAACTTCTCCCTCAGCCAATAGTTTTCTCTATTATATTTTAAATCTATGATGATAAGCAAAGCCTATAATCTAGACATTGTTGGGATTCCTAGGAAAATTCTGAGTGAATTTATTTGGAACGCCCCATTTTAAACATAACCCAAGAACTACATTCCTTTATCCTTTTAGGCCATTTGTGAAACTTTTTATTCTGATGCATTTCAAACTTACAGAAAATGCAAGGATATCACAAAGAATTCTCATTGCCGTTAACCAGATTCACCAATTGCTTACATTTTCCCCAGTTTCTTTATCCTTCTTTCTCTAAGGTCTGTTTCTTAAATATGTTTTTCAAAAGCATATTGCTTATACATTGGGAAAATAAAATTACATATATGAGATTATTTAAATAAGTATAATTTCCTTTCTTCCCCCAGAAAAAGTGATTTCTATTGTAATACTTTGCATAGTTTTTGAGAGAAGCAAATGAGATAATCTATCTCAAAGTGTTTTGAAAAAGTGCAAAATGCATATTCAAATAAGAATTCCTGTCAAAAATTTAAAAAATAAAATAAAACTCTACTCAGTAATTGAACTGTACTCCACATCTCTTTCATATGCAGAATTTCTTTGTAAAGCAATGTGGAGACTTGAGATGGTCAGCAGCTGAGCTGAGTGACTATTGAACTGAGTGAAACAGCTAAGTGAAAAGTCGCTACAAAAAGAAAAGCAATGGTCACACTTTTGTGATGCATCTCAAGGAAAACAGGGCACCAGGGCACGTGTGCAATCACCGATCCAGACAAAGGAAATGAACCAACATTAAGTGTTTGGACTTGTGTTTCCTGGGCCTCCTATTGATGATAATGTGAACTTGGAATCACAGCAGATAAAGCATAGTTGAGCCAAGACTAATCAGAGGCAGTCCATAGAAAGGACCCCTGATGCAAGCCTGCTGACTGGATAGAGAGAAGTGAAAAGTAACAGTGAATAGAAAGGAGCTATGCTAACAAAGAACATATTAAAACAACAGCCCTGACAAGAACTGTCTCCATTTCCATGTTTACCATGTGCTTTCCTTCCTGCAGCCATCCTAGCCTGAAGCTTCTCACAGTGAATGCTCCCAGACTCCTGGAACATCACAGATCTGCATGGATGCCCAGCAAGTCTGTAATCTACAAAGGTGGTTGGAAACTCAGACACTTACCTGGTCCTAGGAAGTGACTTGAGACATCTCCTCAAAAAAGCAAGTTCTTTCAAAGACACAGGAAAGCCTTCTTTACCTAAGGAATTTCTGTATCTAAACGTGTGCACACTTGCCTGTGTGCTAGTGCATTTGCAAGCATGTGATTCAGTTCATTCTAAATCATGACTGCTGAGGATATTATCCATACAGTCTTACATTGGCCTCAGTGGATGAAGTAAGTAGATGGGCAACTTTCTAGGCCAGATCAACATTTGGTACTGGCTACAAAGACGATAATCTGATTTTCCTAGATGTAACTAGACTCAAAAACAGTAGTTCCACCTGCATTCCCCTCAGTCCTTAAATGATTATGTTAAAGATACTCTCCATTATTTTTGGTAGCATCAGAACTAGGCATGAATCATGCCCTCAACTTATTTCTATGGTTATGCCAGAAGCAGAGTTGTTTATGTCTATTGAGTCTTGGTTAAGTTTGAAAATGTTTCTAATAGAGTGCATACAAACCATTGTTCTACTATTTCTCTCAATTCTGCCCACCTTAGTGTAGTAGGTAAGAGCAACAATACTATAGTACAACTACCCAGGTTCCTAGCTGGTAAGCAACCTTGGGCATATCAGTGAACTACATACTGTAATATGAGGGTCACAAGCGTATCCTCTTTATAAGACAGAGAGTTAAAAGGGTTAACATATGCAAAATCTTTAGAGCTATTGTTGGCATGTGTTGTGTTCTGGAAATATTAGCTATCATTGCTATTATTAATTATTATTATTAAAATCAACATTATTATACTGTCTATAGTATATTGTTATATTTTTAATTTCCTTTCTTCCCTAGCTCATGAAACAGTTGAAAAATGACATTTAAGGAAAGGCAAAAAGATGTGTGCTTTTCCCACATTCATTCATGATTTCTCCATTCTCCCGATGTCTTCTGGTTTGCTGTTGGAAAATACTAATCTGATCATCTCATTCCCCTGATTAAATACATATATGTATTTATATATATAAAGTTCAGATGTGAAACATGATCCCAAGACCCTGCAAGATGTGGTCATGTCACTTCTGTTTTATCTTTTTCCTACTTCCCTAAGCTCTCTTCGCTTGAGTCTCGTTCCATGTGAAAACTTAATCCTTCTCCTATTTAGTCTTTTCTTTCACATAAGCCTTTCCCAGTATTCTAGGCACGTTAAGACCTCCTGCAATTCTCTTTCATAACATGACAAAAACTTAAATCATTTGTGAAATATATTTTTTTTCCTTCCTACACCATCTGTGTTCTTCACTGTTGAATCCCATGTGCCAATTATTAGTCTAGAATTTCTTAAGTAGTTAAAAGAATAAGGTGGAAAGAAATAATACACTTGATGATCAATATTAGGAATTTTAATATAGCAGAATTTACTAATCATTGTATGTTTTGTGCTCTGTGTAACTCCCTTAATAAATGTTTTCTTACCCTAAGGTATAAAATTATTCTGTTTTTTCTAATATTTTTAACAATTTTACTTAATTTTAATGCATTTTTCAGCTGTTTTCCTCCTATGTCTTGTTCTCCTGCACAAGTATAAGAATTATATACTTTATGGTTATTATTTCAGTGACTACTCGAGAAATATTATCACATAAATTTGACTTTAGAAAATCTAAATGTCAACATCTGAATAACACAAGAGACTTGGTGTGCTTTCTTTATAATACTTTCTCTCCTGAAGTCCATATGCTTGTTATATATTCTAGTGCCATCTTAACTACAAAAATTAGACATCAATTATTTAGATATAACCATACACTTAGCATTTTTCTTCACTCAACATTTTTTCTTTCATCTCCTACCACTTCTGTTCCTACTAAACTGGAATTTTCAATCATAAATGGTTGTTGAAATGTGCTAAATGTTATTTCTACATTAATTGACATGACCATAAGACTTTTCTCATATAGAAGGCTACTACAGTGACTTGCACTGATTTCTAAGTATTGAACCAACCTTGCATTACTGGAATGAGTCCCACTTAGTTGTTCTTTATTCTTTTCATATATTGCTAAATTCAGTTTTTTTAGTATTTTGTTGATGACTTTTGCCTCTGTGCTCTTAAAGAATATTATAGTTTTATTTTTCTGCACTGCCATTGTCTGCTTTGGGTAATAAAGTAAGTCTGGCAGCATAAAGTAGATGGAAATGTATTCCTTCCCCTTGTGTTTTCTGGAATAAATTATAAAATTGGTGTCACCTCTTTAATGTTTGGAAAAATCAACAGTAAAATCAACAGCTCCTGGAGATTTCTTTTTTCAGAAAAATTTTAAATATGAATTCAATGTCTTTAGTAGCACAGGATTATCTAGGTATCTATTTTATCTTGAGTGAGATTTGATCATTTGTGGTTTTTGAAGAATTCATCTATTTTATCTAAGCTATGTATGTGAGATATATTATTTGTTGAATTCTCTTATCCTTTAGACCTCCACAGAAGATTGCTACTTTTTAAATATCAATGTTTTCCTTTTTACCTGCAGAGTCAAGGTCAAAACAGAAAGCTACCCTATACTGGGCCAGATTTTTCTGTCTTTTTTTTTTTTTTTTCATTTGTCATATTAAGGAAGTAGCTCTTTAGTGATTTCTAATCTATGGAAACCTCACTGTCTTTTATCTGTCTGTCCATGAAGTTGTGGCCCTTTAAAGCCCTAGTTAAAGAAAACTTGTGACTTATAAAAACATCCAGAGAGGACAAGAGCTCATTTACCCTTTGGGCTCACATTTTTTCTTTCTGGTCTTTAATGCAGTCTCTAATTTTCCTTTTAGTTCCACCATACATTAAAAGATTTTAAAATAATATTTAATAATATCATACCCAACATTTTAAATTATACTATTCTAATAGAGATTTTTCCAAAATTGCAAGCCACCTTATTTCTAGGAATAATAATGAGATAGCAATTCATGCATTGTGTAGAAAAAATATTAAGCTTAAAAATATTAAATGTGATTAAAGAAAATCTGGACAGTGATATACTAAGGAATACAATTTAACAATATGTATTGAAAAACTTAAAACTACATGTCCTATGATACAATAATTCATTTTTTAGTATCAATTACAGAACAAATTCTGCAGGACTCTTCTGACAACCTATCTTGTAATAAGATAATCTGGAAAACACTGAAATGTTTATTAATAATGGAAAAAACTAAATAAATTAAAGCACATACTTATTATGAACTATTCCAATTATACTGAAGTGGATAGCTCTTAAGCATTCTGTGATTATTAACAGATGTGTACATGCGAGTGCTTAGCAAAGGCTATATGCCTAATAAATGTTAACAATTGTTATTTTTTTGATGTTCCTTGCCTTTACCTTCTGATTTATATACATGGGATTGGGTTTATGTCAAATAGCTGTCACTGAAACAATTTTTCTTCCTATCTCAAAAAAAAGGTAGGAAGTTGTAGATCAATATCTCAATGATTGTAGATGAAAAAATGTAAGTAAAATATTAGCAAATTAAACACAATAGTACATATAAAGGAAGAAAATGTGACATATACATGTATTTTGGCATATGTGTGTATGTGTATATCCTCAAAAATGAAATATCATTCAGTCATGAGAAAGAAGGAAACCTATCATTTGCACCCACTTAGATGGACCTTGAAGACATTGTGGTGACATAAATCAGACAGAGAAAGACAAAAACTGTATATTATTTGTGTAATGCCAAAAAACAAACTCAGAAACAGAGAGTAACAATGTTGGTTACCAGGGATTATGAGTGGGGAAATGAAGTAATATTGGTCAAAGTGCATAGATATCCAATTGTAAGATTAGGAAGTGGTAGGATACAATGTACAGTGTGGTGATTATAATTGATAATATTGTATCATATGCTTGAATATTGCTAAGAGAGTAGATCTTAAATGTTCTTAGCACAAAAATGGCAATTATGTGAAGGGATAAAGGTATTAGCTAATGTTTGACAGTAATTTATAAATGTATCCAATCAATGTAATACCCCTTAAATGTATACAATATGTGTTGATTATATCCTAATAAATGTGGGGGGACTAATGGGAATTATGGAACCTAATATATCATAAAACACATGCTTATGCTCTATTTAATTTATTCTCTTCATCTACTAATCAGTTAGTAAAACTTAGAGATCTTTTTACTTTAGGAGAAAACTGAATATGTATATTTATGCTAAAAGTGTATATTGAGTCAGGTGTGTGGTTACATCCAGCACCTTTATTTTCATGAAAATATTTCCCTTTTAAGTAGCTAAGCAATAAATATCCTTAAATTTGAGTGGCTTAACATAGAGTTCCTTGAGAATAATAATTAAAGTAGTTTTCCCTTTCTTCAGAACTCATCTTTGAAACTCATCTGAGATTATTTGGATCAAAGCAAAATCTGTAAAGTATTAGAGGGAGAAGAGATGTTGAAATTTAGTTCACGTGAGTGCTAAGATCTCCTGACTAGACTCTGCAATGGGAAGATCATTCATTTTCTGAATGCCAAATTTCCTTATTTAACTAGAACTTGGATTTCCAACATACTGAAGTATATGACATAGTGAAATATAGATAATACCACTGCACATCCATCCTATCTTGACTTGGGTCACCATAAAATCCAAAACGTGTCTTAGCAGAAATTTTTTCTTGTAGAGTCAATATAGGTCATAATTTGAACTTTGTGTTGAGATCTCTAGTCCCACTAAACAATATTAAACAGACTAGTTTTTTCATCCTATAGGAAATGGGATTCTATAAGTTCATGACTCCTCCAATTCCTCCCAAAACACTGAACATCACAGTCACACTGGTTGTAACAACATTGGTGTGACTCTTCAGTATCCAAAGATAAAATTCACTGAGCCCAATTCTAGAAAATGAAATCCAAGAAGATTCTCCTTAAAAGAAAAACTTTGGTGTGCCTGATGACCTAGTGGGCTAGCTCACTGGGGTGCTAACCACATACATCCCAAGGTTCCAGTTTCAAGATCCAGGTCTGGGGAACACAGCCAAGATGAACAACTAAATAAAATAAAGTACTTCTTCCTCCTCTCTCCTCTTGCCTGCCTGCCTACTCAGATTCATTCTTGATTGCACACTTCCTTTAAAAAAGAAAGAAAATTGAAAAGTCAAGATTTCACTCTTGGGTAAAATAAGTGAGCATGTATGTATCATGTTAAGAAAACTGGAGAAAACTAAGCTGAGGATACTATCAGAACTGGATGACAGATGGAATTAGGTAACTGGTGACATTGCTGAGCTACCAAATACAGCTATGAACCCCACAGACTTCCAGACTTCTGACTCTCTGAGCTACTCTGTTCTATTCAATTTCATTCCAAATCATTCCATTCACTTATACTCTTTTTTCCTAAAAAAAATTTTAAAAGCAGCTGGACCAAAAGTCCAAAAATTTGTAAATGATTATGTCATGGGATAGAGATTCAATCAAATCTTCTCAAAAGTATATTTTATCTAAATTCTTCTGCTTCCTATTAAATATTTGTATGAATATTAAGACACTGTACTAAACAATCTGCATATTGTAATTTTAAAGGAAAGTTTCTTTTCTACATAAGCAAGTAAAAACAGATGCTCCAAGAAGTCATGTGCTCTTTGACCTGTAGACTGTCTCACCCATGAACCTAACTTTAACCCCAGGACTCTCATCCTTTCTGGGAGGCACAGGCCAGGGTGACTAAGTCCAAGCTCCTTAACAGGCTTGACACAGCTTTCAGGACCAAGCCCTTACACATGGTGTTCCTGGGATACCGCAAAGTTAGAGGATGAAATTCAGATTTCAATCTGTAGACTAAAAGGCTGCTAAAGTTTTTATATATGCAAGTTATGAGTTGAAACCAGTGCATGATAAGTAATTCATGAAAGTTATGCCATGAAATCAGAGCTTTTGGAAATTTAGTTCATCAGGGAAAGAGTAATGGATGATTCAAGATAAATCTATGGAAAGAGGGAAAAAAAAATTTTAAATAAAATAGCTACATGGTTATGGCAGTGAGCCAAGAGTGAATGAGGAACACCTGGGCCAGGACAGAGGAAACATCACAGAAGATACAGTTACCTGGTATTCTCGGGCACTAGTGCATTAAAGTGATTGATTAATATAAAATAATAGGCAGGTCAACCTGGAATACTCTTGCATATGGGGAAAGTCCTCAAACTCAAGTCAATTTAGGAATAAAAGCAAAATCTCAATATTTTTAACCTGAAGAAGAGAAATCCTATGGGGGAAAAATTGTCTTCAACTTTTAGATAGATGTTAGGATGGGATCCAACTAGAAAACTTTACAGATAGGTTAAGGTTCAATATTAGGAAGATATTCTTAACTATTATATCTTCAGCCAAATGGGTGACTACTGAAGGGACAGCATCCTCTATCATGAAGTCATTCAATATTGACACTTACTAAGGTTAGAGCCAATGACAAGACAGCAGAGAACAAGGACTGCCTTTGTATCCCACAGCTTAGCAGAGGTACCAGCAAGAAACAGACATCCAAACACTACTGAATGAAGTCTATCCAAAGTTCCTTTCAAACTAATTATTAGATTCTACAAAGTCTTGGGAGGGAACAAGAGTTTGAGTGTGTAAACTGGATTTGGGGGCAGGGGCATAGCATGCTTCTAGATGATATATAAGATGATATGGTTTGTTGGAAAACACGCTTAAATGTTTCAAGTCATTTCTGGTCTCACTTCCATCTAAGTTAGAGTATTGCCAGCTGCTGTAGCAAATTAACACTAACATTTCAATGATTGAGTGCAACAGAAGTTGATTCTTGCAAATAGATAGTCATGGTAAATAGGCAACTCCTTCTCCTCAACCCTGAGACTCAGAAACCTGGACTCCTTTCATCTTGTGGTTCTGTTGTCCCTTAAGTTTCAGAGTCATTTGTGGGAGAAGTGGCTTGAAGGGGGCATGCATGTAAAGACATTATGGACCAGGCTTAAACATAGGAGACATTTATACTATTTCCATTCCGTGGAGAGCTCTCATTCACAGGGCCATACCTAACTGCCAGAGAGGCTGGGAGCTATAGTCCAGCTGGTATAAAGATGAATAGAAAAATGTTGGTGTACAGTTAGTAGTCGCCTTCCCAAGCATAGATCGCACTCAAACCCATCTGTTATAGC
The DNA here is from genome assembly GCA_004363575.1 of Solenodon paradoxus. NCBI lineage: Eukaryota > Metazoa > Chordata > Mammalia > Eulipotyphla > Solenodontidae > Solenodon > Solenodon paradoxus. The sequence goes on from RJWH01001658.1 coordinate 50,123, forward strand.
TACCATTTCTTTTTCTTTCTTCTTCTCAAAGGAAAGGTACAGACAGATGAAGACAAGCAAACAGGAAGAGAGAGAAAGACGAATCACATTATTTTTAACTTAGTTGTGCATCTTGGTTGTTTACCTGCACCTGGGTCTTGAACCAGGGACCTTGGGATACCTGTGGGCTGCTCTGCAGTGGACTAGCCCACTAAGCTACCAGGATGCACCAGTAGCTGCATTACAAATATTAGATTTTTGGCAATTTATGGTCACAGCAAGTGGCTAGTGATTAAATTTTTCAGTGAGCCCCCATACGATTTTGTTAAAACTCCGAAAGTCATATTTGTTTCCAAGTAGTATAGCTTTTATGACTGTCAGCTCACATTCTGAAGTCCATTGACTACAATTCATATTATCTTCAATTCTTACTTTGAACATTGAAAGGGATGGTATCTCAATTATCACCTGAAATCATACATTCCAGTTTTTCAACTACTCTTATTGTTTAAAAGATTCTTTAAAAACTAACCAATAGTTCCCTCTTATTGGCATCAAGCCAAACCATTTTGCTCATGTCTGTCAGGGGGCACAACTTGCCATGCCAATGAAAAGAGCAGCAAGATCAAACATGAAAAAGAACTAATTCTTTTACATACCTGCCTCCTGCCTTTTCTGGTGCAGTGATTGACACATCCTTACCTTGTGACATGCAAGCTGCTTCCAGGTCTACAATATCTTCAAGCAGTCTTGGGAAGTCAGCTGAGCAAATTACCGCCCACCAAACACCCATCATTCTGACCTAATAAGGCATTGTCTTCTCTACATCAAAGATCAATGACATTGTTATTACTAATTTATGTACCACTCGCCTTTTTTTAAGAGTACTTTATATCCCTTTGCTCTTTGTTCTGAAATCTTTCACCCATTTGCTCTTCAGGACCAACATCTTTTGTTCTTAACAGGATTGGTCTTCTTCTATCCATCTACTGAATTTTAAAATTAAATGTTTTAAATGTCTGGTATTATATTATTTTTATTGTACAAGGTCTAGCATATTTATCTCTTCCAGCCACCTCTTCTCAGAGTTGACCTCTGTGTTTTCCTTGTAGATTTTCTTTGCCTACCCTTGTTTCTCTTCACCCTCCCAGCTTAAGTCAGATTTACAGGAACCTTGAGCAGAAGTAGCCTTGTTAGAGGTGTAGCTTCTTGCTGACAAAATTACCAACTTATGTGAGGCACTAGAAGAGAGCCTATGTTTTCCCAGTGAGGCTCAGCGGGAATATCTGCCTTTACACAGACTCAGGCAAAGGCAAGGAGGCAGCACATCAGGCAGCTTCTCCCACAGACCCAGAGGTGCTGTTAGGATTACATGGAAAGGACACACGGCACATGCTCTGAGGGGCACAGATCTGTGGGGTTCAGGGAGCTCTACCAACCTCGCTCAGATGCCCATGTCCTACCCAGGGCCATGAAGTCCTGCACCTGCTTTGCTTCCTCTGGTTCCTGGGACAGCCTGAGGGTCGTATTCTCCCATTCTGACTGCTCACAATTTCAGCCGCTGGTAGGTGATGGGAAGACATTAGACAAGAAGAGCATCTGAAGCAGACTCACTGCCAGCTTCCCAGAATCTCCTCCACTAGGAGCAATTTTAAGAATCTTAAATTCTTTCTGATAAAATTTCACTGTTTACTTACTTCCTTAAAAAGCATTATTTAGTTGCAACTCAAATCTTTTAGATAGGACTCAGGAGAAAATAAAAGAGTTTGCCTGAGGATTTGAGTAGAAAAGAAATTTTATTAAGATATTTTAATTTTATTTTAGGATCTCAAAGGCTCTCAGCCAGTCACTGGTGTGTCTATGTCTCTGTCTATATGGAGTTGGTTTGTTCATTGCTTGGCCAGGACTGGTTAAAGAATGCCAGTCTTCATTGTGTACAAGACTTTCGTAGAGACTGATAATAATAATAATGCTCATTATTGTATGCCAGCCTTTCTTTGAAGGAGGTATTTATGCAAGCAATGCCATAAAATTATCACAATCATCCCAAATGTACTTTGCTGATGCAAAAGTGAGGCTAAGGAATAATAGTAAGAAAAAAGAAAATGTGAAATTCTCAGCATTCTAGATTGGTCATAGGAGTCAGTTCAATACCACCACTTTTGCTCTTGATGGCCTCCTCCTTCTGCTAGAGTGGAGGACCCCAGACTTGGGTTTGTGGGGAAAAATAATGCAATGCTGAAATTGCATGTTTTGGTACTGAACACAGGTCAACATTTTTTAACCAAGTATCTTCACTTGAAAATATCTACAATGTATTCTTAAAGTCCATTCCACAAAATTACATATTATTTCCTAAAAAAAAAAAAAAAAAAAAGGAAGGATATAATCTCATAACTTTAATAATGAACATAACAACCTTATTAAAATCTCACCCTAATGTGCCAATTTCACCGCCATCTGGCATCACATCACAGAGAAGCTTTTGGAAACCAATTGTTGAAGGGCATTTGGGGAAGAGGAGCACAAGAGGAGTCAGGAGTAGGTTCAAAGCTAGGTAGAGCCCAGTGTCTGTGGCGTGCTCATGTCCCTTAAAGATTCTACCTGTCAGGGGCCTTCTATCTGCCCCTTCAAGTCTGAACAAAATAACAATGGAAGCAGCCACAAGACTGTAATGGTGACAAATGGTTTCATGGGAGAATAAGTCACACAAAAAATGATCATTCATTCAGTCTTTGAGTGCAGTGTTCTGTCCTTAGCCTCCGGAATCAAGCTGCTGAGACTAATTTCTAGTTCCACATTCTACTAGTTTAATAATCTTGGGCAATTTTCCTAACGTCTCCAAGCTTCAAATTGCTTGGCAAAATGGGGATAATAGAACCTCGAAGAGTTGTGAAAATTAAACAATATGTTATATGTAAATGTTTGTATGTATATAAACATATGTATACATATATACACACAGATAGACACACATGATTAAATTCTGTCATTTTATTTCACTGAAGCAAGACAGTGAGTAGGACCACTTGGGTTTTATCATGTGATTCACACGGTGGGCAAAAGACTAAAGACTCATCTGAGACTTTGGAGAATACTTCTTACCAGAATGTTTGACATTTGCCAATGTAGCAAACATACAGGCAGAAAGCTTTCTAATGGCAATTTCTTCTTCCTCTAGTTCTATGAAGTTATACTAAGAGAGGTAGAAAGATGTTGACATCTGCCAGAACATTGTTAAGAGAAAATTTACACTGAATGCAGCATGATAACAACAGCTCTTTCTCTGCTTATTCAACACAAACTGTGCAGCTGAGTTCTGGAAAGACCACAAGCTTCTGCCACACATATTTGGTCATCATTCAGAAGCAGGCTGAAGATTTGCTATGTGCTGTTAGAACTGCTTTCCCTGGAGCTATTAGGCTTCCATGTGAGCCCAACATAATCTGGCGTTGGAGTTCTTGTGATGAATGGGCAAGGCCTTAATGTTCCCAGAGCTTGACTGATAACAGAGAAGGACCTGGTGCCTCTTCTCAACAGGGAGACTAGTGTTTGTCCCTAATCACCAAGTGCCACCCTTTCAAAAGGAAGGGCATTTATCTAGAAGGAGCCCCTGAGCAAGCATTGTGATCTTCAGAGAGCTTTAACCAAAGGATCCCTCATCTACTCTGTTGAGTCTTCAATGACTTTTTCTTGGATACCTTCCTACTGATATTAGTTCTTGCAGGCTGAAGAGGACATGTTTCAAGTCTTCTAGCTGGAAATGAGAAAAAAAATGGGAAACAGTAGTCATATCTTGTCATCTGAGTCTTTGGTTGCTCTTTATGTTCTTATCTATTTAATTTTAAAAGAATCTCATTAAGGGAAGTATCTCTGTGCTGAGTACAGGGATGTGACACTAGAGTCAAACTATCTGACACTGCATCTAGGCTCACCCACTTACCAGCTGTGTGATCATGGGCAAGTTATTGAATCTCCCCGTGCCTCAGACGTCTTCGTCTATAAATTGGCACAATAATAGGAACTATCTTAAAAAATTCCTATGTGTAAAATGAGATAAGCATATGTAAGTACTTAGAGCAGTGCCAGTGTTATGGATATATGGCATTTATCCATTGATGAAGCAGAGGTGGCCAAGTTTGGGGCTGTGTAGCTTTGAAGGAACTTGGGAGGAAATATAAACTAAACAAGCACTAGTTTCTAGTGTGAGATTCCATGAATTAATCAATCTCTGTATATTTACTGGAAATTTACCAAGACAGAATGCCATACTAACATGTGGGGTAGACAGAGTGAGATTTGGGGGTTAAAAATAAGAGCAAATAAAGAGAATGCCTGATCTCAAGGAAAGTGCATACACATGAAGATAATGGCAGTTCATTCCTGACTTCAGTATGTCAAATGTGCATCAATGACTTTCATTAGAATGACCCAGTATGTGACTTAGATAGCATAGGAACACGCATTCTCTCTGAGGTATCCAGGTCTGCCTGTTCCCTCTGCCTAGGATGAAATGACATTCTTGGAGAACAGAATTGCCCTTCAATTTTACACAAGGATGTGTCAGCTCAGGCAGCTTTGATGGTCTCCTCTCTCCTCTCAAGTCTTCCTCAACTCTCTCATCTGACAACAGCAAGGTGAATTGTCTCTCTGTGTCTACATAATAGGTTGAATAGACTTACCATTTTGAACGTTGTATTTTCCACAAGACCAGATAATGGGCTATGGGTCTCTGTTACCTTATACTATGGATTGAGACTGTCTTATATTTCAGTTATCTATTGCCTCATTAAAAACAACCCAACAGTTAATGCATTAAAAGTAAAACATTTAATTGACATGATTCTGGGGGCCAGGAAATTGGGTTGTTGATATACACACATACACACACACACACACACAACATCTTCTTTATCCACTAATCTGTAAATGGTACTTGGATTACTTGGGTTACTTCCAGGTCTTGGTTATTATGGGTGGGGGTTTGGGGGCGTACATATCACTTCTATTCAGTGCTATTATGCTTTTCAAGTTAATGCCCAAAAGTAGAATAATGAGATCATATGGAATTTCCACTCTCAATTTCTTTGAGGAAGCGCCATACTGTTTTCCGTAACGGTTGCACCAATTTACAGTCCCACCAACAGAGGAAATGTGTTCCCTTTTCTCTACATCCTGCACTTGTAGTTTCCAGTCTTTTGAATAATAGTCATTCTCACAGGTATGAAATGATATCTCATTGTTGTTTTCATTTGCGTTTCCTAAATAGCAAGACATGTGGAATATTTTTTCATGTGTCCATTGACTATCTTTACTTGCAGGAAGGCAGACTCATTGACATTATTGTATAAATCAGTAATATATTTTCATGTTTGATCTTATATCAGTAATTGCAAAATGAAATCTTATTTTCCAGGTCTCATTCAATCAACAAACATTTCCTGAGAGCCTATAGAGCAATGGCTGATATAATGTATTTCCAGTATGCAGAGGACACTCAGGAATGTCTGCTAAATGAATGATTGAATGAATTTTTTACTCTTCCCACAGATGCACCTCTTAGATACAGTAGCAGAGGTCACCAGAGCAGAGGTTTGTTCATCCCTTCAGCCCAGCTCCTTCCAGACCTCACTCCCCATTCCCACCCAGGGCGACAGGACCCCTGGTTTAGTCCTTTTTCTACTTCTTTGCTTTGCGTCCAACCAAGAAGCCTAACAAAGTAGTCATTAGAACACATCTTCTTTGTATCACTATGGTCTAAGATTATAAAGAATTTGCAAAAAGAGACATCTCATATGTGCATATGGAAAGTACTTTCATGTATTATTATTTTTCTGTATAAAAGGACAAGGTCCCAAACTTTAAGTACCAAAAAAAGAATGCTTTCTTTTGCACTTGTTGGACCTTGATCAGGACACACATCTGTGCTTTGATTGCTTCTGGGGAAAGTCTAACGTGAACAGAGACTGACTTTGGGCCACCAACATTCATCATCCCTTTGGAGATTTGGGTCATGCCCCTTCTTCTGAAAGTGTGACTTGGGTAAGACCCTAGCCCACTCCTAGTCTCCAAAATGGAGCAAGTGCTATAAAAACCTGGTCTATGAGGGCCCTCAGCCTACAGAGACACAGGGATGGTGATAGCCTGATTCACGTTGATCTAATTAGAATGAACCCCAGGACCAGAACATCTGATTCATGGAGAAAGCATTCTCTCATTTCACATTTAATACAGACTGGGGAAAACTGACTCTGGAGCCATAGGGGACACAATCTGCACCCAGGAATGAAGCAAATCCAGGTAAAGGCCGGTCTGAGCCAGGGAAAAGATTTCCTTGATGATTTCATTTAAGGCCCTGAATCAACCCATGCTTGAAGATAGATTTCCTCTGGATGTTTCAACTCTGTGAGTAAATAAATTCCTTTGTCTTTGCCTAAGCCTGTCACAACTGGGTTTTTATTTACAACTAAAGGAGTCCGATGTTACACACAGATCTTGTTCCAGTTCCTAAAGTTTCACATTACTTACTCTTTTGCATTAAGGCAGGAAATAAAGTTATAAAATTGCAAATGTGGTAGTAGTCATCTGTTCAAGAGTGCTTTATAGTCTGATGACCATCATTTCAATTTACTTACTAATACTCAAAATGAGACTGTAAGCACCACAAGGATAGAACCCAAAATGACATTGAACAAAAAGCAAGGAAGTCCACCATGAAGTTTTATAGTCCGTAACATGTCTCTCTTATGATCTCCCTTGCAGTTCTGCAGAGAGAAACAACACAGACCCTGAAAGGTACTGAAATCTTTTTGAACATCTAGGGCTTCTAACCGCTACGAAAAGATAGAATTGTAGAGATAGAGGAAAAGGGAGAAACATTTTGTTTTCATTTGGCTAGTCTTTTGTTTCCAGCAACTTCCAGAGACCTCATGGACTATAGGAGAATTCAGAATTATCTTCCATGTATTCAGTTACTTCTGCTGGTTTATCTGTAAGTCATGTTTGCAATGTCTTTATCCAAAGGTGTTATATCAGGTGGGACTTTAAGAACTCAAAAGCCTGAGTCTTTGACTCATCCATCAGTGATATTTCTTGAGTTCTTATCACATACCAAAGCTATACTAATGAATGGTCACTGCAGAGTCAAAGGCAAATGAACAAGTTTTCTTCATACCTGTGAGTAATGCAGACAATTCCCCCATTACTCTAATAGGGTATAACTGATGTCATTACAGACATGAGCACATGGCAATGACAAGGGCACATATCTAAGCCTAAGAGATGAAGGAAGGGACTCAGAATGAAGTGGTTTTTGAGTAGACATGAGCCACATAAATCGAAGGGAAGGAGTTGCCTAAAAAGGGAATAAAATTGGTGAAGGATCTTCTCAAACCATGAAAACCTTTGGGGACTCTTAGTGAACTGGATTTGGTAAACAGAGCTCAATGCAAAAGTGATGCAAGAAGAAGCAAACACCTCATCCTAAAGGGTATCGAGCCAAATAAAAAGCTACAGAATAAAATCTATAACTCGGACTTCCTTAAATCAAGACCAGCAAGACATGTTTTGTTTTGTTTTTTCACGTTCTAGAAACAAAGAGAAAAAAATATATGACGAATGCAGAGTTGGAAGACTCTCCCTGGGATGGCATTTTTGCTCAAATCAGCTGTATCCTTTCCTTTATCTCTACTTTCAGGACCCAAGAGATGAAAAAAGCCACAAATAGAGCCACACAGCCCATGATCATGCTCAGTAAGGCATACTCAGCTTAGAGTCATTTTTCATTTGGTATGAAGTCATTTCTAAAGTGCCTGCTTTTCATTAGGAAGGTAACATGATAGTCCCTGCAGGGGACACAGATGAGGCAGAATGAAACAGCCTTTTTCATTCAGACTGTGGCATTTTCTTTCACAGGTTCTCCTCCTGCACCTAAGTGTTCCGAAGTCTTTTGTTCAGAAAGCTCTGCCTCAAATCTTAGACTCTGTGGAATTGTTGTTGCTGCTTTTTTTGTATATTGATGCTTGTTTTGAGAGGCATCTCAGATTAAATGGGTCAGGTCCACAAACATTGGCTCTTTTCCCACATGAATACCTGTCATGGGTCAAATGTGTCCCAGGTGAGGTTCCAACAACATTCAGTTTACATGTGATTCTCATTACAAGATCCCCAAAGGCTGTGAAAACATTTTCTTGAGCCTCCCCCAAATATCCACAATTATGAATTGGGAAACACCAGTTGAAAGAACACTATTTATTTAGAATGATCATGACGGCCCCGCAATCTGATGCCTCCTCAGGCTCCTCTCCAGGACACCCAAGTCGCCTCTGACCCATCGTGTCCCTCGGTCGCTCAGCATTCCCTCGGCCAAAAGCCAGGGGACCTGTGTGGACAGCAGCTGCTCTCAGATCTCTGATGCCCACATATCATTCCAGTCTCTAGCTTGTGCTTCCACTTGCACAACTGGGATGCGCTTCTTTGGTCTTTTAAAAATACTTTTGCTTGATCATCCTCTAGCTAAAATATGTCTGCTGAAGGAAATTGACAAGGGATCACTAAAAAAGGCCTAGGCCAAGAAGAGGAAGGGGATTTGTGACAGAACACTTGGGTTTATTTTGGGAATCTTACTTTTCCTCTCCATGCCTCAGTTTCCCCATTTGTAAAGTTAGGAGTCAGGCCATCATATGGTTCCTAAGCTACTAAAATACTATAATTAAAACACAGTGTTGAAACACTGCTATATCATATTGAACATGGGTTATTTTTTGAAAAGTGAAATTATAAATATAAATTATCAACAATGTTTTCTTTTTTGAAGTGGATAATGAGAAAACAAAATCTTATATTTGTCATCAAGAAAAACAATTACCATTTGGTTAGGAATGAAGAGGGAAAGCTTTGATTGTGTATAATACATGAAACAGTGATTAAGTTGTTGTATCCTCACCCCACCTTTTTTAAAGAATTGAGCATGAAAAGACTCTTAGAAAAGTCAGACTTGGGCTACTTGGTAATATTATTTCCATTTCTGATTTCAGTGGTTTGAATCCATTTGCAGCAACAAGCAGAAGTAAATATGAAAAAGAGGAATAATAAAGTCATTCAATAATAAAGGCCCCACACTATCTCCTTATAATCTCAAAAGAGCTTTCAGGCTGACCCACCACATTAGGGAACCCTAGGTCTGACCCAGGGAGGTCCTGCAGGATAGAAGCAGCCTCAGCCTACTGCTTTCCTTGGTCAAGCTCCTCAGCAGAGTAGAGAAGAAAAGAAAGCAACAAAAGGAATTTCAGTATTGGACACCCAGTTATAAAAACTTCTATCAGAATCTAATTTGGGCCCCTGTAGCAGCCTAGTTTTTAGGGTGAGGTGAGAGAAGATGACAAAGAAATAAAAGAAGTCAGATTGGTTTACAGTAATAATGTTCTAGAAAATCAGCTTTCAGGTCCAGGATGTCACTGGAAGCCAGAAAACTCACATGGTGTCAAGTCCTGACATCCTGAAAGAAGAGGCTATGAAAATGTCAATTAAGAAGTTAAAAACTAAAGCAATAGTCAACTTTGCCAGCCTCTCCATTTAGCCTCCCACTGCTAGTACTTGAATATTAGTGTAAAGAATGATCATATTCCAGCACAATTTCCTGCGTTGATGAAATTCCTCCCTTTGTTAGTCTTTGCAAGCCTTCCCCCTGCCAAAGATGAAAGTCTTGGTTCTCATTTTCCCAGCCCCCTCAACAGCTAGGACATCAGTGGTACCACCCAACACTTTGAATCTTGAGGGAGTGACATACAGGCAAAGGTTCAGTTAAAGTCACTCACATTGGTTTCAGGGAATGAGCAGTGGCTCAGGGAGCAAGAGTACTGGAAATGCCGAGGTCACCGCTCACGGAGGCCAGGCCTGCGGTGGGTACAGCTGTGCTTCCTCCCTCCCTCTAAAACCTTCCTACCATGTGTAATTGATTTCCCAATACCTTCACATAGGCCTTCCTTCTGTTTGAGTTTTTAAAAAGTTACTTTCGTACAAATAAAGTAAACATTGTGTTGGAATAATATAAATAAAATAAACACTGTGCTGGAATACATTGATTTTCTAGCCCCCTTTGTTGAACTCGAGTGGCCATGTATCTTGCTTGAGTGTAGGAAATGTTAGCAGAAATGACCATGTAGTACTTCTGGGAAGAAGTTTTAAGAAGCAGCCCATAGTATATTCTAACTTTTCCTTCTGGCTGAGGGGACACACAATGTTTCAGACAGACCAGAGGACTTCCAACTAGTTTTGCAAAAGACAAAAAGTAAAGATTGCTGTCATTTTGATTCACACTGTCTCTATTAAAACCATCCAATTCTGCTGTTGTGAAGCACACGCAGTCATAAATAATAGAGAAGTAAGCAATCATGTCTTTCTATGTTTTTATAAACTAGACTAACCAGACGCATTGTTTTAAATGGGGAAGTATCATTTTGGTGGAGTTTTTTTTTCCCCATATTGCCCGACTGTTCCATCATTTCATAAATGTCAATTTTGTCCTGTTTTTAATAATTCAGGACCATCTGTAGTGTGGGGCAAGAGGGACAGCTGAGATGAACAGGCCCGTTCTGTTGATGGGGACAAAAAAGCAGCTGCCCCTTTTGTCCTGAATTAAACAGAGCCCTTGCCAGCACTGCCTTCAGCGGGCTGCATTCACTACTGTTGATCTGCCCCTTGTGAGGAAAACAGAAGTGGGGCGGGAAGAGGATTCACACCCCCCACTCCTTGTGCACCTGTTTCTTCAAAAGGAGCAGAACACTACAGCATGGTCCAGCCCCAGGTAAGTGTAATGGGAATTATTTCTGGCACTGTGAAGGGTATCTCTGGCACTGGGTGAGTTATTGGACATTACTGGCACGGGGATGGTTAAATCAGCATGTGTTTTATGTAGAACATTTAAAGTGGGACTTACAGGGGTGCCAAATTTAGTTTTTGCCTAAGGTGACAAAATTCCCTGCACCGGCCCTGGCCGTTTGTACGAAGTCATTACTAAGCCATCAGCGATAGAAATCACATAGGACTTACTTGTTGCTGGCCTGACTGCTCTGCTTCTGCTCAGATTGCTCTGCCTCCCTCCTCCCCTTAGACGCCAGCACATAATCCCTCCCATTTTCGCCATCCCAAAATACTGTTTTTGTCTCAAGGAAATATGGTCAGGTTAAATAAACCTTTATTTACAAAAACAGATGGCAAGCTGAATTTAGTCCATAACTTATAGTTTTCCAGTCTTGAGATAGAGGCTACTTTGTCAGTCTCGGTCCTGGAAGAGGAAAGGGAACAGAAACACAGCAATTTACAATGAGCATGTCCGGTGAGTGGGAATTACAATTTTGTTTTTGGAAGCCACTTAGCTTTGGGATCAGTTGTTATCACAACATAGCGGCCTATCTTGAATGATACATGAGTGTTAAAAGACAACCTCCCTTTGAGTACACAAAAGTTGAATACATATGATTTGATGAGGTCGAATCTACAAAGTGAGGCAAATGCTTCTTCACATTTCAAGGTCAGAGAGACTTCAGTTCTGTGGTACTGACTTTAGATTGACTCCTGATACCTGGGCTCCTAGACCCTTATCATCACAGAGCAGGGAGTAGCTGAGAGCCTCTCTCTCGTGAACACACCACGCCCAGAAGCCCTGGAGCCTAGTCTTCAAGTCACCTCAGATCAGCTGTCTGACTCTGACCCACTCACCTCCTTCCCTGAATCTCAAGTTTTCCATGTAAAAATCAAGAGGATGCCCTCGCCCAGAGGCATCTTCGTCAACCTCTGCCACGCAAGGCCTGCCCTGAGAGCTCTGTCTACCTGATGACTGACAGCAACAGGAGGTGCAAACATGACTGTGCGCAAGAAAACACTCCTTTTGAAATAGATCCTCTCTGCTGGCACATGCACACTGAGCGCCTGGAAAGTGGGGGTCATTTTCCAGACCCACAGGAAGCCGCTCCACGGAGCCAGCAGAACAAAGGCGCCGAGATGAAATGTGAGTTTTGTGCCCACGCTTCTCTGCCTCCCTGCTGAGAATTTAACACTCAGCAATTTAGTCACTCTTGGCCTTGGGAATAAATTCCTTCATGCTCCTTCGTTGTTTCCAAAGTATGTTCTCATCTCAGATTCACTCACAACATTAAAAACTTGAAAGCAGAACATTGGGACCCCTCATTTTTCTTTACTTTTATATCCACAACAGGTCTGAGAAACTTCTCAGAGCCAACAGCACATGCTGTACCAGATCCAGTGTATGGTGCCCATAGCATCTGAGCATATGTAACTCCAGTTTAATACCCATGCCAAAGGCTTAATCCCTGAACTCTGAATCAGTCTTTGGCAGAGAGGAGTTTCTCTCAGCCGACTTGTAAATTTCCATCCTCCAAACCAACCCAGACTAGTCAACAGCTCAACAAGCTCTGGGGTCCCAGGCAGAGACCAGCTGCACATCAGGCTTGAATCTTCAGGTGGTGACATTCAGGCAGGGAAGGGCAGAAGCCCTGCCACAAGGTCTGGAATTGCCACCTTCACTGTCATTCTTTTGTTGGCGGCAGAGGTTAGCAAACTGCAGTTCACTGACCAAATCTAGTTCACATTTGTTTTTGCAAATAAAATTTTACAGCAGCACAGCTAAGTCCACTTATTTCTGTGTTATCTACAGTTGCTTTTGTGTTACAAAGCGAAGTTCAGGCGCTCGACAGAGGCCATAAGGCACATAAAGCCAAAAAGTTTACTAACTGACCCATCAGAGTTAAAAAGTGGACTAATCCCTGGTCTAGTATTTTCTATCCAAATCAGATGTATGTTACATTAACCCACCAACTAACAGCTCTGAAAATATTGTTAGACCTCTGATTCTTCAGGATAACTAATAGGGAGCAAGACTCAAAAGACGAGACAATTCTTGTGTGTTCTGTGTGTGTGTGTGTGTGTGTGTGTGTGTGTGTGTGTGTGTGTAAATTAGGGATGGAGCTGAGAAAAGAAAAAGCTGAAAAACTTGAATATTTGACAGGCTTAATCAGAGCATTTTAGGGAAGAATTCTGGGATGGTTAGTAAATGAAAAGTAGGAGAATATTGGGCTGTGGGGAGAAAAAATTATTATTATTATCATTATTACTACTAATAGAGTTAGCAAAGTAAACAAAATGTTTTCATACGTACATACATTCTCTTATTGAATTTACCCTCTGAAATTGCGTGAGCTATGACGGAGGATCTGCACTTTGTATTGGAAGGACTGGAGTTCTGAAAAGGTTCACTCAAGATGACCCAGCAAATAGGACACAATTTATTTCCTTTTAATCGGAGTCCAGTGCTGTTTTGTCAGGAACCTTGAAGGCTCACTTTAACATATGCCTCAGGCTGAATATACAGTAGAACCAGAGGTGCACTTTGATAGAAGCACAAAATCTAAAGTCTCCTGCTTGGGAACACAACTGAGGGGCGAGGGGAGCACAGACACAGGACCCCCACCCCTCTGCATCGACAAGGACTCCTCGCTGGCCACAGGAATTTGGGAAAACTTGCAGCTGTGGCTGTGAGAAGGACAAGATAAGGAGTCAGGCTTTCCCTGTTGAACCCCAACCTTTTCCTCAGCTCCCTTTTGATCATCACAAAATTTGTCTTCAGCTACTAATTAACACTTTTTGTTATTAACGTAACTCTTTAGTACAGCAGTCTCCTTATCCTCAGCTTCATTTTTTTAGATTTTGGTTACCCAGGTCAAGCACAACTTGAAAATAATACATAAAACAAGGTATTTGGAGAGATAGAACCCACATCCACATACATTTTATTACAGAATATTGTTACAATTGTTTAATTTCATTAATACTCTTGTGAATCTCTTACTACTCTGCCTATTTATAAATTAAAGTTGATAGAGGTATGCATGTAGAGGAAAAAATATAGTCATAGAAGGTTCACTGCTATCCATAGTTTCAGGCATCTACTGGGGGTTTTGGAAGGAATCCCCCACAAAAAAGGGAGAGACCACTGTGTATATGAGCTATGGTGTAATTAAGAAGGGTTTATGTGCAGTGGGCTTGTAAATGTCAAAGAACTACGGTTACACCAGTTTATGAAGGAGAGCTATGAATGTCAGATCAAACAATTGTAAAGAAAGTTTTAAAACACAACATAGGACATTCTTTTGGTATTTTTCTCCTGATTCCCAGGTTTCAAGCCACAATCATATATATTGTGACAGAGGGGGAAAAAGATCTTAGGCCTTAAGTCATTTATTAAATTTCTTACAGATTAATTTAAAATTTCAAAATAAAAGTTTCAATCTTTTGCATTTTCCACATAGCTCTTATTTTTCATCTCAGGCTCTAATTAATCAGAAAACATCATTTTTCCCCTCTACGAGATCGCTCCTATTCCTCAGCAGTCTGGGGAGAACATGTGAAACCCCATCTCTGGATACTGTCTACACATCTGGCAAGGATATCAGAGTAAATCCAAACCACAAAAGTCAAGCTAGCACTGAATTTGAGGAAATGGTGAGGAAACGCTCCTGCGATTCTCAGCACTTGCTCAGAGTGCATTCTCCTTCACTCTTCTCTGAGCAGAAGGAAGAACACAAGAAAAAAAAAAAAAGAAGAATGTAGACAAGGAAGTTTTCATCTATTTCTGTCATATTTTTCTAAACCGTCTACAATGTCTGTGTGTGTGTGTGTTTGTGTTTGTGTGTGCTTGTCCCTTAACCACAGACCTTCCTCTCTTTCGACTTTGTAGGTAGGCCTGCTGTGCCCCATTATCTCTGGCCTTTGTGGCTTAGAAGGTCAGAGACAGTGTTCCCTGGATAAGACCCAGAGAAGGAAGGAAGCAGAAACAAAAATGTTTTCTCAATGAAGTGACCTGATTACACACAAAGTGACTATTTCTAAGTCATCTCATAACTATCCCTATTCAGTCCTGGAGAAAAGCCACAAAAGCAACAGAAGCTTCCTCCAGCTTGTTACTGCCAAGCAAAAATCACAACTGCTTGGGCTGCGGAGGTGGGGGGTGGGGGGGTGGGGGGGCAGTTTTCTAAAAGACAAAGTGTTCTTATTCCTGGGGAGTATGGGTAGTAGTGGGCATGGAGAGTTCAGAAGGCAGGGCACACCTTCAGTTGACCAAAGGGTTCCCACAGTTATTTGTAGTGTGACAAGTATGAATTCTGCATCATCCCACGGGTTTGAATGGTGCTCCACCACAGGCCAGCGATGACTTGAGACGCTTTTGGTCAAGTCCCTGTGTCTCAGTATCCTAATCTGTAAAATGGGTGACTATGAAGACTGACATAATGAAATGAGTGAGTTCTCAGAAGGTAGCACCAGCTATTATTAGGTCCCACGAAGCCCTTACTTCCCCACCCTTCACCAGAACATTCTTTATTAGTCACCAGTCTATTTCCTAAACCGGTCAGGTATTTCTTTCTCAGGATCCATGCACTTATTATTCCCACTGCCTAGAACACCATCCCCCAGCATGCCACATGCCTGAATCCTTCTCATCCATCCCACTTCAGTACAAATGCCATCTCCTTAGAGACCTCCCGGAGACCAGTCATGTTAAAGGACCAACATACTCCCACTCCAAGTGTTCTCAGTCACATCATTGTAAGGATTTGTTAAATAATAACTTGTCACAATCTAAAATCACCGTATTCACTTTTTTCCTTTTCTTTCATTCACGTTCAATCTCTTCTATGTAGTGTAACCAGCTGTCCCCAGCTTGTTCAGGACCATCTCAAATTTAGCAGAAAAAGCAAGATGATAGGTCACCCTTCCCTCCACCAGAAGGTCCTAGCAGCAGCCACCTTATTCGCTGTCATATCTTCAGCATAGGAAAAGTGCCTGACACACAACAGAAGCCCAAGAGATATGTGTGGAGAGAAGGAAGGGGGAAATTCATATTTTTCTCTTAAAAATTGCAAAGAAATTCTATTCAATCACAAGAGATTGATGATTCCTCTCATTTCTAATCCACAAGCAGAGGGAATAAAAGTAGGAGTTACTAATGCTAGAGTTGTTTTTTTTTTTAACTAGGAGGACTGAACTCTTAATGCAGGGGGTTGGGGGTGATTGACGGCCCTAAACTGTGAGGTCATCACCAAGGTCATAGGCTGGTCCATAGCGGAGACAAGAACTCTCAGGATATGATTTACCAAAAAGTGTTATATGAAATATAAGGCAATATTTTGATGTAAGGTATTTGTTATTTTTTATTTATGATTTTGGGAATATTTTATCTCAACAGAAATTTAGAATAGATAAGGCTTAATACAATATAGAACTAGTCATTTATCCAGAACTCCCACATAATTTTGAACTAAAACATTACTCCCACCCAAGTTCCTAATCAATTCAAATTTCTTAAATATATTATATATTTCTTTTTAACGAATTCAGCTTTACCACTGTCTCAGACCTTTCCACTTTTTCTCACAAGTATTTCTGTTTACCCACAAGCAAATAAACATACAAGGATAAAATAATTAATAAACAAAATAGCAATTCAAAGAACTATTGTTCTTTGCCCAAAAGTTCTGTAATTTATAAAAAGTATACTTTGGACGTGCTTTAGGGATAAAGCTAAAAGTGAATTTTGGGAGCATGATAGTGAACTGATTGTTCTAAGATACCCAGGTCAACTTCTCCTCACAAACCTAACAAAAAAAAACCCACCCATTTTAGCGACTATAACCTTTGAAAAGGTACAGAGATCAACAGCTTCACATAGATGTAGTATACACCTTCAGAAACAGTAGGAGAAGTTTATCTGTCTTGGCATCACTCCACCCTTTTCAGAGATGCCAAGGCCATGGGAGAGGCTGGTGATAGTCTCATAGACCTGACAGATTTTTGGCCTCAGCTGGTACCCTCATACCTAGGAACTATGCTCAGTAAGCAAACTGAAAATGTTGGCATGGAGTGGAAAGAGGGCTAGCCTCCTTGTGAACCTAGAGGCTGCTTTATGAACTGTGATCACTGGAGGCCGCTATTGCAGCAAGTTCCTCAGGGGGAAATGCCCACCACCTCCACCATTAGCACACTTGTACCAATCTATCTATATCAAAGTCACCTTTTGGAGCACACATGTGAATAGTTGAATGGTTCTCAGCAAGGGAGAATTCCATTCTCTGACTCTCTTACAGAAGATAATTGCAACAGCAGCTTCCACCCACCTAGGGTTACTGCTAACAGATTGGCTATCTGCTTGGTAATCCCTAGAGCTTCCACCTCCAAGCCCCAGGGCTTAATAACTGCCCCCTACAGGAACTTGCACTCCTTTGGAAGACTGAGGAATTTTTTGCAAGGGAGTGTGCTTGACTGAAAACAGTCCCCATCTTTCTATGTCCTGTGGTCTCTTTTGGGACTGTGACTTGTTTGCATCTGGGTCAACAACTCTTAGTATCTCTCCTTGTACCTTAACTGTGACCCTACCTCTGCATTCGCTACTCCAACTCCAACCCTGGAATCTGGACTCTCAGGTTTCAGCACAGGGCAGGTTCTAGAGCATCAGCATCTTGACAAGTTATGAGATCACACAATAAAAGGAAGCTCAATAATCCAGATCAATACCAAGGCTTATATTGTGCAACTTGATACCCTAACATAAGGCCTTTATACCAGGGAAGCCTAATTCATAGACATGCAGAATGCCAAACAGATCAAAGAGACAGAGAAATATTTGAGTAATGATGAACCAATGCAAAATCCTAGGGGAAATCTGAATACAACAATATTAAGTGGATTATCTAACAAAGCAATGACTGTAATGATATTAAAGTCAAGAAATCAATGGAGGAAAAAAACAGAGAAAAGATGAAGCAGTTCCAAACAGAATTCATAAAGCTAAAAAATACAATAGCTGAGCTAAAGAACACAATAGAGGGCCTCCATAGTAGGCTGAAACCTCCCACAGAATCAGTGAGCTAAAGGATAGGACAATAGAATGCACTCAAGCAGACTAGAAAGGAGAAAAAAGAAAGAAAAGCAGCAAAGAAAACACATGAGATCTATGGGATAACATCAAGTGGAACAACATTCACATCATAGAGGTCCCAGAAGGAGAAAATTAGCGAACAGAAACTGTATCTGAAGATGAGATAGCTGAGAATTTCCCTAAGCTGAGTAAGGAAACAGAACTCCAGACCCAGGAAGATCAGAGTTCCAAATAAAAGAAACCAAACAGACCTACAGCAAGACACTTCATCATTAAAACATTAAAAGTGTATAAAGGCTCATTAAGTAAACTGACTTCCCCAAGTTTATCAGTTATGATACTGAAGAGTAGAATTTGTATTCACATCTTTTTTCCTAGTCTATTCATCTGTAGGCATGTGTGTAGTACATGAATAAAGTTATATATAGTACACTCATAAATAAAATGCCTATATGTGCATCTTAATTCTCAATTTTTATTGCCAGTGCTGTTTTAGGAATAAGATAGAAATAAATGAGAAGACCCTCAGCCCAATATATACTTTTTCTGTAAAATGCACACCCAACACAGATTACATAGTATAGTTAGCTGAGGGGCATAATTTGTTACACAAATAAACAAATACTATTTGGTTCTGTATGTGGCTACCGCAGTTATAATGAAAATCTCAAAACAACTGTAATGCTTCTAACCATAAAATTATAAGGCAAGAAAGTGGATTTAGATAAGAGCCTTAATTATATGTTTATAAACTGACAGCACAGACGCTTTTACTCAAATTTAACTTCAGCTCAAATAGCACATCCAATCACAATGTGAATTTAGCCCTTTCTTCTGCCATGTGAGTCTAAGACCCCAGGCATTAGAAAATTATTTCTTTACAAAAGGATATAGGTTGGGAGTAGAGGAAAAGGATGAGAGAAATGCAGCCAGTATGGCAATGGTAGCCATAGAGAGAGGATTTTATTCAAGATAGTTACATCTTGGATACAGATACATCTTACCTGTACTTATTTAATTCCACCTGGTAGGGAATTCCATCAGAAATCCAGAATGTGAGAACTACAAAGAGCCAGAGTCCAATGATCTCATCATACAGAGGTTCAGTCAGGCCAGATAATTTCTTATTGTCATACTGAAGGTAAGAATCTCAGTTCCCAGAGCCCCAGGGCCAGCTTCTTTCATTTCTTCTTGTCAGACCAGCACCTGGCGACCACAGCAGCAGCTATTGCCTTGGACCAGCAGTTGTAGTAAGCCAGCCCTTCTCTTTAGCAGCTGTTCTACCACTTCCTTTCCGCCAGTGGCAGGTGTGGAGAGAGCATCCACCCTCCCTGGTTCCTCCTTCCAGTCCCTAATTCTGACCTCACCAGGCCCAGGAACTGAGGAAGCAGTAGGAACAAGGCAAACACCCTGCCCTCAGGCAGTCAAGACTGCAGACCACAAATAAATTAGAAAAGTTAAGGGTGCTACAGCTATAGAACAACAGACCTGGATAGTATCAAGGTAACTAGGAGAGCTCTTAGTTCCTTCAAGGTAACATTTGAGCAAAGACTTGAATTAAATAAGGGAAGTGGTTTGGGGTAAGGGCATTGCAGAGAGAGGTAACAGCAAGCTGTAAGGGTGAAAAATACCCTCAATGATAGTTGCACAACTTCATGACTAGACTAAAAAAACACCATATTTCATCCTTTTCATGGATAAATTGTATGGTATGTGAATTCTATCTCATTAAAGTTGTTTACAAAATTTTTAATGAAATTTAAACAGTAGATAAAATCACTCGTCTATTCAGGTACATATTCTCATAACCCCTGTTCAAGCTCCTTGAGGTTAACAAGGGAAATCATGTAACGGGCCAATCAGGGGCTCCTTATCCTTAACCTTTCCCTCTCTGTTATATTATCCTGCTCTTCACAGCCTTCTTAAGTGACTGGATCAATTAGAATGAATTCCCAGAAGGTCATCATGGCTGCTAGTGGCACATCATGGCACACTGTGGGTCCCATACTTCCTCTGTTCCCATGAGTTTAGTATTTAGACAAAAATATTTAATGCCTCAAGCTAATTGTCACTAGTCTTGGACAAAAGACCTGAATTTTCAGGAAATTCAGATTCATATTCACTTAAAAGTTGGAATTGTTAAATAATCTTCATTGCTTAGAAACCCACGTGATATAATTAAAAGTGTGTGGTCTAAAGGTTGGGATTTTTTTAATCATCCCAACAGACCCGTAAGACAGAAATGCTTAATTCAGGGTAACTTTCTGTTTCCCTGAACTAAAACATATAGATAACTGTCTGCTTTCTCTTTTCAAGCATTCATAGTTTGAAAGAGGAGAGGACCTTTCAAAGAATTTCTCTTACTATTTTCCTTGACTTTCTGTCTTCTGAGTCAGACCACAAAAATGGTCAAATAGGTGCAGAATACTGACATGTATTCAAGAAATAATGAAGACACTGAAATGTAAAATAGAGATACAGGTAATCATCTTTTTAAAAAGCCCCCTCTAACACAAATAGCACTTAATTCCAAACATTGTCAATAAGACAGAATCTCTTTGGAAACATTTCACTAAGGCTTCCTGAGACCCAGGACAGACAAAATGACTTAACTGGTGACTCAAACTAAACAACACTAATCTTTTCAACTTACAGATGTTGTATCTCTCAGATGAGATAATCAGAGCAAATTTCCTCTCCCCTCAATGTATAGACCAGTTTCAAGTTGTTGACACCAGGGTTGCTGAAAGGAAAAATAAAAAAACTATTGCAATACAAGAAAAAGCGAAGGCTGCATCAAGCTTGAGAAGCTTAAGCTCACATAAAATATAGATATGAATATGATCAAGGTTAATGAGCCTCCGGGGGAGCACTAACAGGCAAGCTTACCACAAAAAAAAGTAAATAAATAAATATTAATATAAATTGGAGACCCAGCTTAAAACATCTATAAGACTAATTGAAACTAGTAAGTACAGTTTTTTTTTTAACAATCCCGAAGGAGTTGAGACCAGACAACTAGTGTCCATAAGGACTCATGCTGGCGGCGGCAGCTTCCGGACAACTGCTGTGACTGTCACTTTATTTCTTTGCTTACAGACTAAATGATAGAGGGAGAGACTTAACATGTCAAAAACCACAGATGAGATTTTAACAAGAGAAAATACACTGGCAATGGTCCTATAAACAACTTGGTTGCAAGCACTTACTCGTTTGCTGCTGCAGTTGTTTTAGTTATTTAAATCATAGTTTCTCATGCATGAATTGAGAAAACTAAAGACTAGTTGTAACTTGTGTTAGAGCATAGTATTACCCAGGTTGATGAATGTGCGGTAAAGCTACTGGACAATTTTCCCCCAATAATTAGAAAAGAGCAGGTTCCCCACGTGCCAAGTAGAGGAATGATTGTATAATCCAACTGAATAAATACAGTTCTTGTCAATTTTTTTCTCTGTATCCTTTACAACTATGGGAACTAATTAACTCATAAGCACCAAGCAACCACCCTTGTTCAATCTCTTTTGTGAAAAACACATGGCCAAAAGTAGAATTTATGCAGCGGGGAGTATGTTCTCCAACCTAAACTCTCTTCTCAGTTATTGTACCTTAAATATCACAGCACTCTGGGAAGTTTTTGAGGTGCTTTCAGATCGGTGCTTCTCAACCTTTGTTTAACAAAGGTGATCATGTATGATTTAATATCTAAGCCAAGTCATTTGGAGAGCAAAAATAGGGTTATATGCATAATTACTCCTGAACAATAAGTGAAAATGGGGCTAGAATGAGAAAACTGGGGCATGCAATCATACTGTATTTAACTCATGCTATATAATATCTTTCTCTCTAGTTTCTATTTATACATCACTTCCCGTAATCTAGGAGATCTCCAAACAAACAAACCCAGGAGAGTCTAGTCTCTCATGGAGTTTATATTGTGGAAAATAATTATATGAATATGTATTTCACCCTGCAAACAACCCCCTCCATATATGCTAAGATGTCTCCAATGGTGGGTATGTGCATCCCTGCTGAGTCTACTCAACTGAACATGACAACACGTTGAAAACTGTGATTGATGCTCCCCAGATCTCAGAGATCCAGCAGACCAGCGTGCTGGAAGAATGAGAGAAGACAACACAGTGCTTCTGCACTAATGAGCAGGAGAAGCTCATAGAGAAAAGATGTGAGGAGTTTAAAGGACAGCATTAGTCCAAGTGTAGAGTCTGAATGGAATCTAACAAAGTGGAAAATATTTGGAATGTTTCAACGAGTTCACTGTCAAAGACTGACCATTAGATAAATCCAAATGCCAGTGTCACAGAACTGGCTACTAAACCAGTAACACCAACTTTAACAGAAATATAGTCCAGGAGGATAAAGTTGTCCTACATAATGTTGGAGACAATTATCTTTCAATTACTTGGTGATTTATAGAAAACCGGACTTCGAACAAGGAGAGTTGAAAAGGCATTCATCTGAAAGAAGAGAAATAATAATTCCACAGTGCAGCCTTGAAATAGAGAGTCAAAACCTATCAGGCTCTCAAGACTAGTCTTGTCTAAAACTGTCACTGACAGGGCAGGAAGTCAAACTGCTCAGTTTTGCTGTATGTTGTGCGTTGAGATGGAGTTGTCCTAGACTGAGCTGCTTTTGGTAAAGGGAAAAATGCCTAGTTTAATAAGATAAGTTTCTCTACTGCCTAGTCTTTCCACAAGAAACTTTAACTGACAAGTATCAGGAAATGATGGTGTCTCACAGGACACAGGATGGAAGCTCTAAGCCATTGAGTTGAAAATTCTGAAACTTCTCAACGTCTTCTTGTCCAGCTATTCATCTTTAATCACAACATCACTAATGGTGATCAACCTAAGTTTGAGACTCTCTTCTAGAATCACTAGCTTTTGAGTTTGGTTTGAATAATTAATACTGGGTAAAAATTTTTATCTGAACACCATTTCTGGAACGTACTTGATTATATCAATTATTTATAATGATCAGAAAGGAAGAAGGAAAGAGGAGAAAGGATGTCAGTTATTTGGGCTTTTGGGGAGTACCAGAACATAGAGAGATGATAGCTGGTTATGTCAGAAAAAAAGCATTTTCTATCCTAAAATAACCATCAAACCTCAAGGAAAACTCAGATATGCTGCTGGCTTGCCTTTGTAAATCTCAGTGAAAAGCTGAGATCCCCATTTCTCAGGTATTAGAAAGCTGTACAGTCGATTGCTTAGAAGTTTCTTTTCTTCCATGCCTACCTGTGCTTTTCAATTTACAAAGAGACTATCCTGTTTGGCTAATGGTGCGTATGTGTGAGTGTGTGTGTGTGCACATATAATATCATATTCCATATTCTTTCATTTAAAGCAAGTAAATGGATAAGAGTGTGTAGTTTCCACTAACCAGACAGCTTCATTACCCTCCATTCCATACAGACTTAAGAATGAAGTTTGGAAGAAGAACCCTTCCTCATCACAAGCCAGATGCTTTCATTGCTCTTCCTTAACAGTCTTCACAGGGTAAAATCAACAAGAGACTTGGGATGATGTATTTCTTTGTCTCAAAGGGTCACATTGATAACCTTTAGAAGGATATTTTGCACTTCTACCCTCTAGGTGAATTTTTTAATCACTCAAGCCCTGCAATCTGTTTGAACAAGAAATCATTTTACACTACTGAATAATGCATTCCTCTGCAACTATTTCTACATAACCTCTGGGATATGAAAACCACCCGAGGCTTCTAACATGGCTGTGTTCTTTCCTCTCATAAACAAACTCAGCAGTAATCATGCCAGTGTGGTCACTCTGGAACTTTGTATTGCTTCAGCTTTTTCCCTTGGTCTTTTGTTGTACCAGACACTGATTATGACATTTCACCTCAAGTCTGGAGAACAGGAAGGCTCTCTTCTGCTGGCCTCCTGCCTGTAGCCTTCTCCTTTGTCTGTCATAAATCTATAATGTCAGCATGATAGATCCAGGCTCAGTATGTCAGGGTTGCTAATGATCCCAACAACTTTGCAGATGTGATTAAATTAAATTCATGCCTTTGGGAATTATACTGGATTATCTGGCTGGGCCCTAAATGCATTCACATGCATCCTTAGATGAAAGAGGTAGAGGGAAATTTGACACAGACAGAGGAAGATAAGATATTGTGACTATGGTTGCAGAGATTGGAGTGGTACGTCCGCAAGTCAAGGAATCCTGGCAGCCACCAGAAGGGGGAGAGGCAGGAACAGACTCTACCTTATAACCTAAGGGAGCAGGATCCTGCCAACACTTTGATTTCAGTTTAAAATAAAAATAAACCTCTGGTCTCCCAAAATATAAAAGAATAAATTTCTGTTGTTTTAAGCCATTTATGTCATTAGAGCATTCACAGGAAACCAACAAACTCAGTTAGTTGAGTTAAGTCATATGTCCCTCAGCTTCATGCCTTTGCCTGAGCTTCAACATCCCAGCACACTACTTCTGTATCTCACAGAAAGATGTGACATCCCTCCTCAACTGACCCGGGGAACTCTGTTGTTTTTCTGACCTCTTGTAAACAAACAAGAGGAACCAAAATCTCCAGAGGGATTTTCAAAATGAACATCCAATTTGACAGCTACCATTCCCCATTCCCTCACTTAGCTCCCATATCTAATTAAAGACCATACAACACATCTCCCAATTACTTAAAGGTCCTAATGATTTAGGTTTATCTGTGTGAGTTTAGCTACTTCTTTTTTCTGTGCTTCAATTTCTTTATCTGAAAACGGAGATCATAAAATATCTAGCTCATTAAAAAGGAGAAGAGACTTTCTTAACAGTAGGATAGATGTGAAATTCATCAACAAAACGGCCACTTGGTTCTTTCTTCAATACCTGTGACCTTGACGAAATGATAGACTCAGATATACTGGAATCCCCCCCCCCCCCATAACAGTGTCTCAATAAAGAATTTCTAAAAAGAAGGCTCTCCTAAGAGAGTTAATATTAAGAAAATTTTAATTATAACCAATTCAGGAAGCATTATTTCAGTTCAGTTTATATATTGACTCCCAAAAGAATTTTCAATCCAACCATGAAACCTAAATTCTAAATTAAACAGTAGCCAATAAGACTCAATTATGGAAAAATCTATCTTTATTTTAATAAATCTTAAATAAGAAATGTTTTATGCAGTTTGAAATCTTAGGAAAACAAAGATAAAGAGAGAGGTTGTTTTGTTTTTTCTTTCCTTCTTGTACTTTGTATTAAATGAAACTCTGTAAATGTCAGAAGTTTTGTAATGCTATTTCATATCTTAAATATGCTTTAGAGCTTCAGGGCATTTTTAAAATATCATTAATATAAGCCAATTTGAAGAAGAAAGTTGCTCTTTCTGGAATCTAAATTAAATTGGTAGCTGTCCAAGATTTTTGCACTGGGAGATTCCAGGGGGCGGCGGGGGGAGAAAAAGATCATTAATCATTTTCTGCAGGTATTTGGAGTCTCCTTACACTGAGTGCTTTAGAAAGAGCCTGCACTCTTTCTTTCGAAAGAGTACTCAGCAACACAGCTGTGTCCCCACCTTGACCACCAACATTGGAACCTGGGACATGGGGCTCTGGTCCCCTGGTAAATAGGTCTTGATAATAGGATGGGGTGGTTGACAACTCGTTGAGCACTATCACTTTGGAATTCTCTTTTGTTGCCTTTAAAATGAAAAAGTTGAATCAGATGACCTTCACAGTTAATGATTGCACAAAGGTCAAGGAAAACTAGGTGGATCTAGGGTTCTATTTACAGAATCTTCACATAAGGACAGCACTGAAAGGGCTGGCAAGGTGATCAGTTCTGCTCTAGACAAGATACAAGACTCAAAAAGGGAAGTTTGATTTTAATATGCAGAAGTGGAGGAGGGATACTACACCTAGCAAGAAAAATCTTACCTCCTTAAAGAGGTTGTCAATGAACTCAGTAGAAATGGTGACAACGGCATATCCTACCACCAGGATCTCTGTGCCATGTGTTAAATTTCTCTTGCCTG
The DNA here is from genome assembly GCA_004363575.1 of Solenodon paradoxus. Classification (NCBI taxonomy): domain Eukaryota; kingdom Metazoa; phylum Chordata; class Mammalia; order Eulipotyphla; family Solenodontidae; genus Solenodon; species Solenodon paradoxus. The sequence goes on from RJWH01001658.1 coordinate 76,062, forward strand.
ATTTTTTATTGTACTTATTGTCATCATAATTTAACTTTTATCTTACTCTGTATGTTTATGATCTTCCCTAAGTCCCTGGACACTTCTGACAGAACAGGGACCATCTTCCCTTCTCACCATAGTGTCCTGTGGGTCCAAGCTCTGGCTAGAGTGTACTTAACACTCCATGATTCAGTGAGTGCATGGATCCACTCTGGCCTTCTTAAGTCTGCTCCCTTCACTGAAATAGGAGTGAATTTCTCAACATGCAATTTTGATCATGTTTCTAGGCATGGAATCCATCAGCGTTTTTAAGGATAGAGTTCAAATCTTTTATCCTGCCCTTAACTAGGCTCAGCTACCCCTTATGTTTCTGTTGCCCACCTCTCTCCTTCAGAATTTAGCCTCTCTGGTCAAGATTCATCTTTTCTCACATGTTATGTTAATTCCTCCATGTGGCCTTTGTACAAGTCATTCCTTCTGTGGGGAAGCGGAAACATGCTTCATTAAACACATACTCAAATCCTACTCCCAACAATTGCCCAGTGAATTCCCTCTCACCCATCATATTTTAGCTCATAAGTCTTGCCCTCATAAGCCTTCCCTGGCACACAGCAGCCACACCCTAGCCTGGGGTGGGGTGGAGGATTCTCTTATCTGCCCTAGAAAAATCCTCCTCTCCTTCAGTGCACCTATCTCAGTTTGCAGATGGTCTCTTATGCATGCAATTATTTGTTTAATGTTTGTCACTCTCACTTTGCTATAAGATCTGAGAGATCACCGCCCAGTCTATTTATGCTCATGCTGATGTCTCCAGAGTTAATACAAAACCTAATGCCTAATGTATAGTAGCCACTCAATCAGTATTTGCAGAATAAATGAATGAATGAGCAAACAAATAAACTAAACAAATAATAAAGCCAAAACTTCTGTAGTGTCTCCAATATTCTAAGAAATTGTTTTTAAAACAACTATCATGGGAAATGAGAGCAGACTTCCTTTCAAAATGGATCTCCTCAAACTACAAAGTCATACTCCTTTCAGTTGATTAATCATATCAGAGACCAGCAAGGAAGGCCTCCCCAAGATATAATCTCTGAGCAGCCGGAGCTCCCTGCTGCCCTGTGCCTTTATACTCACTCATTCCAACCAGAACGTTTTAATTTGGAGAAAATAATGACTCTCAAGAGGAAAAGGGAAAGGGGAGGGCGGCAGTAGGGCCTTGGATTTGAGTCAGTGTCTGGTTACCATTTAGGGTCTAAAGGAAGCAACAAGCGCCAAGGAATTGGCAATTGCAACTGCTCTTTGTTCTGTTTTTTAAAAAAAAAATTCCACAAAATACAGTTCTGGGGCTCAAAGCAAAACTGTTTTCTGTGTTAGAGAGGATTGACCAGAAGTGCTCTTCAAAACTGCTGAAAATTCAAAACTGCAGGAAAACATTTGCTAGTATTAGAGAAAGTACTGACTCTGAGAACTGGATTGAGAGAACAGGGAAGAGAAGTGTTTTTCCCTCCAGGGTAAGATAAAGATCACAAATACTGATCCCCAGCAGGCCCACCATTTAGGAGTTAATCTTTGTACTAACCAGCAAACAAACAGCAGAGAATTACACAAACAGCTGGCCAGGCTGAAAACAGGTAAATGATAACAAAGAAAACTAGTGAGGTACAGAGAAGGTAAGGGAAAGTTGTGTGTACAGTGGAGTCAAATGGCAAAAGCTTATCCCCTAGCTGGAGTCCAGAAAAAAACGATGTTGTCCACGATAAGAGAAAAATGTAAACATAACCTGATAATCCACCAGCAGTTGTTCCAGCCCAGGAGAAAACATCATAAATCTTATGGAAATGTGATATATTGGAAACCGAAAAAATGAATCTAATCCAGATTTTTATCCTGACTTGTGTTCTGTTCCAGAGACAGAACTTAAAAAAAAAAAAAAAAAAAGGTGAAATACTGGTGAGCTCCTTGTTTTCATTCATTTATGCCCTGAACAGTCATGCTTTGTGAGGGCTGACAGCTGAACTCGAGTTCTGATTCATACCACACAGCTCACCCTCTGTAGACCACACCTTTTCTCATGTGTAAAAGGAGGTTGTTTATTGTCTGCACCGATGGTGGGGTCCCTAACATCTGGACAGTATAATAGTTTGTGGGAAAGCACAGGCTTTCCTGACAGGAGATAACTCTCTATTGACTAGTTGTACGACCTTGGGCAGGTGACCCAAATCTGTCTAGATTCAGTTGACTTATTTGAAATATGAAGGAAAGAATAGAGAATAATTAGCTATGATTAAGAGATCTTCAATAATGCGCTCAAAGTCAGGATTCAGACTCAAATCTTACTAATGCCAAAGACTCTATTCTTGGCATGGTGACACACTGCTTCCCAATGAAATTTGTACCTGCATCAAGTTTGTATTCATGACAGTTATTGATAGTGACTGATAAAGATAATAAAAAGCCATGTAAAGTTCCAGCACTTGACAAATGCACAGCAAATATGAGTTACTATCATGGTTTATTATTGCACATCTGTTGAAACTAGGGTCTTATGGAATAAATAAAACAAAATTAATAATAACAATTTCTTACAAAGTAAGCTATTTTTATTTTCTCACAAACTTTTTCATCTAAATATTTATTTTAAGGCATGATCCACAAATACACATTGAACGATTTCAAATTGGATGACCATTGGAGAACTCATACAGTTGATCAAGTTCATTCACAAGTAACTGAGGAAAGATGTAGCAAAAAGTCTGTGTCTGACTTGGGTAAAAATATGTGTTTTCTTATTGTAAATAATCTAGTGATTTTCAATATTTTCAAGCACTTGGTCTCACATCTGTAGGACACATGAAACTAGCAGTGGAGGATGGAGTCACAAGGAAATGAGCCCCATTTCATTTCAGTTTTCAGGGTCTCTGTACACCAAAACTTACTCTGTTTCCTGGAGAGGTACAACTTTTTCCAAATGGAATTTCAAAGTTTTGCTCTAGCTTCCTAGTAATGACTATGTCAGCCAGACCCATTTCTAGCCCTTATGTCTGGTTTTGGATGGTAATCCCCAAATCTCACCATGCCCCAGGATTTTAATTTGGTTTTGTAATGGAAACCTTGTGAGGAAGCTCTGAAATCCACTCTCCCTTGGTTAGTACCAATTAACTAAAAGAATTAAACATAGTCCTTATAATGTTCCATCCTGATGCCATAACTCCATCCAGGGGCAATTAGAGTCAAAGAAAGGAATGTCTAACACACTCCTAGCACAAAGTAGATGTTCAATACACAACTGTTGACTGAAAGAATGAGAAACAAGACACAAACACAGTGAAACAACCATATATAGTACCAGGTACTTCACCAAGTCCTTTCATAGTTCTACTTTCAGATCTTTCCTTTTTAACCTAAGACCTCTCCATTTTACAGATCTGAAAACTGAGGCTGGGGTAGATATAATGGTTTTTAATTAACACAATCAGTTTATAGTGTAATCAAGATTCAAACCTAATTCTGCCAGATGCCAAAGCCCCTACTCTTTTCATGCCAAACTACATACCATCCCCTCAGTAAAATTTCTACTAACATAGGTTTACATGCATATAATGACAACTAAGCCAAAGCAAAGGGAACAAGGAAAGGGATTTCTCCTCAGACTAAATTAAAAGTGAAAGAATTATTTTTTTCCTAAATTAGGCATCCTTGATGCTACACAGGATTTATAGACAACCCTCTTTAAAATTCCTTTCCAAGAAGCCCCATTTATGGATTTCTGTTCATCTCTTTTGGCTAGAATCATATGAATGCAAGAGGGGTTAAAATGTACATATATTATAAAGCATGTACATTGCCAACCCAACAAAATGTGATTCTCTTAGTAAGAAAAAGCAGAGAATATTAGATAAGTACTACCAGGTCTGACACAAATGCCTTAAATATCACTTAACATCTGGTATTTAATGAGTGTTATCTAGTTCCATGAAACTAGACCTTCAAAAGGATCAAATGGTCTGTAGAAGGAAGAATCCTTCTTCCATGTAGTATAAGAAAGCTGTATCAAACTCCTTCACCTCAAATGTTGCCTAATACAGAGATTAAAAGTTATTCCACTTATTTTTTAAAAATAAATCTAAATGAATAGAAACCACAACTTTATAAGGAACATTAATGAGCCATTAAACACCCTTAGCTTCAAAGTCTCAAAGTTGATTTATGAAGTTTACATTTTCATCCGATATTACCCAATAGACCAAAAGGTACAAGTGCCTGATCTTATCACTGAAATTAAACCATCTCTATCTTGAGGGAGGCATTATCACACTCAGGAAAAACAAAGATTTCCCTTTCCCTCCCACATGGCCCATCTCACATTGCTGCTGGGAATGTCCCTCTGCCCAATGGAAAGTAACTCAGAACTGAGCATCCACATGATTGGCAGGAATTCTGAGCTCTCCATTTTAGATTCACCTTATAAAAGTGCACGAGGTCAGACTCTCCCAACCCAACTCCCCAACTCTGCAGAGTGAAGGAGAAGGAGAAAAAGCGATTACATCAATGGTTGATGCAGACTAGTCACCAGAAAGTAAGGTCTGATTCCCAGGACTCTCTTCTGGCCATAATGAAACTGCTCTTTCTGAAAGTAGACACATTCGTGGCCTATGGAAAAGCATCCCTCTGCTGTGAAATTGTTCTGAGACACTATATCACATGGTGTGACTTTAAGTTACTGCAGTGTGATTATTTAGAGTATATTAAGGCCCAATGGCTGGTCAACACTAACATGGTCAATGTAAATTAGGACCAGGAATGGAGTAGTACCTCCATAAAGCCACTGAGATTTTGGTGAACCAAAGGACAAAAGCCATTTTAAGAATAAGAGCTTTCACGATTCTGTCCTTGGGTTCATATGCCAATGTTCACATTACTATGTTCACTCTTACCACTTTCTTCAGATTTCATTTACTGTTTTTGCTTGACTCATGATAATGCCTTAGAAATTAACTTGTCTAAAGACTAATTCATTGCAGAACAAGAATAAGGGGAGAATTGTATAGAGAAAAGCATATAATGAATGATTTCACTGAACAGATAGATCTCTTCTCCCATGGGGAGGAGTTAGTTAGGAGCTTGAAAACAAAGATCATAGCTCTGTTTTCTGGGAATTAGTTGTTCTTTTCTCTCTGAGAAGGGTAGAGCATCTTCCTATTTAAATTCCACAGATGCCTGCTACTCTCCCCCACCCCCATGTTAATCTGCAGTCCTGTGAGGATCATTTATATTTATTATGTGGCAAACCCAACACCCAACACATAATTCAAGATAACCCTCCTCGTAAATTCTATATATAGGATTTATATACCCCAGATGGGTGGAAGTTTTGATCTTTAGAACTGAGCAGATTTTTATAATTCATGAAACGTTCTACAATGTGAATAGCTCTGTTCCTCATGTTTCCTATGGCGCCTCCTACGTATGCTGGGAGATTATAGAACAAAGACAGTGAAATAAATACTAAGCTTGAATAATTTGTTATAAGGATGTTGATAAATGTTTTTGGATATATGTGATTTATTCCAGAGGAATGTTCTCTCTGACTCTTTTCAACAAAACAAGATACTTAAGTTTAGGAAAGAGCTTTTTTTAAGACTACTTTGAAGTAACAAAAAAAAAAAAAAAAAAAATGGTTGCTATATGCAGAGGCACCATCTTAAAAGAATCGTGACTCTTAATTCTTAATTTGGGTAAGTGGCCAATCTAAGATACCATAATACAAAGACAAATCATGATCAGAATTGTTGGTACTTTAGAAGCATAAATATGAGTTTTCAGAAGAAAGATAGATAAATTAAAGGCTTTAATAAACAGCTCTATAGCTCAGCGGTCAATTTTATGAAATTAACGTTACTACAGGGCCCAGGTCACAGACCAGTAGGGGTCAAGAGAAGGTTTGCTATTCATTCAGGATCCCAGGTTCCTTTCCTTCCCTGCTTTCTTTATGTTCCTTGAGGACTCATAGAATTCTTATTTAGCCCAAGGATGAGAAAAGTGTTTGAGATTGGGCACTAAGATGTTTGGTTTGGTTTTTCTTTAAAAGAGCCAGACCTAAAAATGGTACATAGGTCCCTTCTGCCTGTATTCCTTTAGTCAGAACATGTCACACCTGCCTACAAAGGGACTGGAAATGGAGTTGGCACAGTGCCCAGGGAGAACTAGACAAATGTGGTATAGATCACAGCAGTTTAAAACAGAACTCAAAGAAGTAATAACAAAAGACCACATATTAGATGATCCAATTCCATGAAAAATCCAGGACAGATTAGTCTATAGACAGATACAGATTAGTGGTTGCCCAGGGTTAGGACAGGTCACAGGAGAGAAGAGTGATTACACAATGGTATGGAACTGCTTTCTGAGGTGATTAAAATGCCCAAAAGTTGACTGGGGTAATAGTTCCCCCATCACTTCTATGTAAATATACTAAACACTCTTTCATTGTAAATGATCAAATTTTAAGGTATTTTAATTATGACTTAATAAATCTGTCTTTTTTAATAGGGTCATCTGGACTACATAAAAAAAGATACGGTATATATACTCAATGGAATTCTATGCAGCTGAATAAAAAGATGAAATTGTACTCTTTGCAACATCCTGGATGGGTGGCACTGGAGGGGATCATGTTAAATAAGCCAGAAAGATAAAAGAGAAATGCAGAATAGTTTCATTCATATGTAAAATATAATGAATTAAAAGAAGAAAGAGAAACACCAATAAAATTCAAGGACAGAAATGTCTTCCACTGGGTTAAAAGAGGGGAGAGAAAGAAGATGTCAAATGGTGGTAAAAGGCACTAGGACTCCGGTGGTGAGTGTGATGTGAAGTATTCATACATTGAGTAGTGATCTCAATATCCTAAAATGCATATACAATATAAACAAAATAAATTATAAAATTATCATTAAAAACTGTTTTAAAATAAGACCATCTTGATAAATGGGAATTTTCTGCACTATCTTTGCATTTCTTCAGTAACTACGTAAGTATTCTAAAAAAATTAAAATAAATTTTTAAAAGCTCGGACCAATTTGAAACATAGTAAGTATTCTTCTGAAATTCCTTCCCTCTCACTTTTTTCTCAGGCAAGATCTGATGAAACAATATACCAGAGGTAAATTAAAGTATATACCTATACTTCAAGTCAGAAAGCTTTAACTGAGGAAGATTTTCCATCCTCCTGAGACAATTTCCTATTCTGTAAAATGAGAAAAATACATAGACATGAACGATTTATTTTACTGATTAAGATATTAAATCTGTATGTCAGCAACATTTCAATCATATGGTTGACTCCTAATTAAATCATATTACCCATTAAACTCTTCAAAAGGAAATGAAGTATGAAAGATACAACTAATACAATAAAAAATTTATTTCAGACTTAAAATGATACTTCACAATAGTAAATATTCAAATGATCAGTGTTATGGAGTGAACATTTGCACACAATACACCAGATTCACATGTCAGAATCCTAAACCCCAACTTGAAGATATTAGGAGGTAAGACCTTTGGGAGATAATTAGATCATGAGGGTGAACTGCCCATAAACCAGGAAATAGTCTACACTAAATATCACCTTCCCAGCCTCCAAATCTGTGAGACATCAATGTTTGTGGCTGAGACAACCATTCATTATATTCTGGTCATGGTACCTGTAGTGGACTAAGACAGTCAATAAGCACATAAAGCGTTACTCAACATCATTAGTCACCAGGGAAATGCAAAGTCATAATGAGATACTTTTGCACACTCCCCAAAGTGGCTAAAATCAAATCTGATTCTACCAAGCGTTGACAAGGATGTGGAGTAACTAAAAATCTTATACTTTGCTAATTTAAAATTATATGATCACTTTGAAAACAACCTGGCACTCTCTTAAAAATTTAAACATTCATCATACTTAAGACATGAAAAAACATTCTTAGATTTATACCAAGAGAAACAAATGTCTATGTTCATTAAGAGACATATCCATAAATAGTAGATTTATGTATAAAAGGCCAAAATTGGAAACAGATGATCAATTTTATGACATAGATGAATCTCAAAAAATATGCTGAAATGATGCATAAACAAACGAACACATATGCATGATTCTATTTATATGAAGTTCTTGAACATAGAAAATACATTTATAATGTCAAAGAACAGGTCAGTGATTACCTGGAAATGCAGGTTGTGGATCAGACTAGACAGAAGTATGAGATTAACTTCTAGGGTGATGGAATTGTTTTACATTTTCATCAGGATATCTACATTTGTCAAAAGTCATTGTTCTGAACACCTAACACTTAGGCATTTTACTGGTTATAATAAAGTACCATTGATATGAAAAATAAGGTAATAGAGTAATGAAAGGAGAGCAGAAATGACTTTATTCTGTTTTGCTTTGGGATGAGAGGGAACGTGGCGTATGCAAGCTGATTGTCTGCAGGTGCATACCCCCAGCTCTCTCCCCAGATCACCAAGATTCACCCAAGGAAATTACCTGTAATCAATGTCATCTAAAGGCAGCTCTGCAAAGAACCCTGGCCAGTGCATACTCTGAAGATCAATATAGTCTATAATAGAGCCAAAAAATAATAACCTCTAATCCGGACTTGTCTTCAACCACATTTTTCTTACATTATATAAAGCTTATGAAAACAAGAAATAAAGCACACTGAAGACATTGCAGAGGAAAATCCAAAACAGTCTAAAATGCAAATGAAACTCAGGAAAAGACAGAAAATGCATAATTTTTTTTAAATTCCAAAGTTATGCCAGTCAAAACTCAGGAGAGGAGGAAATGAGGATCCTGGGGTGGAATGGCAATCTAAGGCTAGGAAAACACAGACTGTTCATAGCAGTGGGCATGAACGTGGAAGGGCAGAAGCTAAGGCAGTCTGTGTATTAACTTACAGCTGGCAACCAGGTAAAATGGGAATTCAATAACTCTTAAGGCTTATGTCTCATACATGAACCTGAATTGTGTCAAAATAGGAGCAGAATCCTATTAAGTTACCAGAGCCAATTTTATTCCTTCACTTTCAGGACCAAAAATTTAAGCCTTGATTTTGATAAACAATCAGCAACCTGTTAATGAACTTTTGAATTTTCTTCTAATAGTGAATTGAACCTTAATATTGTTAGCTATTTGCATAATATACATGTTTAGTAACCTGCTTTTTAAAATGCTCATAGATTCTAAAATAAGAACAAATTATGTACATGTGTTTAATGTCTGTATAAATTTAAAAGGATGCACATAAGTGCTATCTGTGAATTGTGTCTACGACAATGTCTGACTTAGCTAATATTTTGCTAACAAGGTAGTGAGTTTATGTTTCTCTAAACAATGGGAATTTTTAGATATTTCAAATCCAAAAAAAAATTAACCGTGATTACTTCTCCTTTGTGGACAATAAATTTTACCAAGTAGAAATGATCATTTTTTGCTATGCTTTCCCCTGAGATATTATCTTTATCAGGCATTGATATTTGTACACTTGACTTTGCTTTGACCAGAATTTGCCTGTTTTATTTATTTGTCATGTCCTTTTCGACACATTCCTGTTAAATAGCCTATGGTTAAATTTCAGGAGTAGTGCTAATGGGTTTTTGTTGTTGTTTGGGTTTGGTCTGGCTTTTCTTGGACTTTTGTTTGGGAGGGCAGGGTCCCCCCAGCCACACACACACTTGTGCTATCTACCTCTCTCCTGAGCATACCAAGAAGCATCTCCTGTAGTCCCATTCTGGACCCTATAGCTTGACCAGTAGCTACACTTGTAAGGATCTCACTGTCTGCCTCTGCCTACCATGGACATTCCTAGTTTCAGTCTCCAACAGTTCCTCACAACCCACTGGGATCCCCAAATGATCAAATACAGACCTTTGTCACTTTGCTCCCTTTTCAAGTTGGTTTCCTAGAGTCACTCTCATCATTCTGTGCACAGGTTCCCCTCTTTCTGTACACGTCTGCCACCCTCTTCTTCCCTGTCTCTACTGTCATAGACACTTGGCAAATCCAATCCTGGTTAAGCCCTGGTTTTGCTTCTTTCACCTGCCCCCAGGCTGCTAACACAGATGGATCTGGAGTATCACTGAAATCACTTTCACCTCTGGAGTGATTTTTCTAGAGTGCCTTCCTGTCCTCTGATTTCTCTAAAAATATAACCAAATACTCTTTTGTATTCCGGGAACAAAGTGCCTGGCTCCTTGGTGATGGAATCTTTCCTGTATCAAAGAACTTCAACTTTTAAACAACTTTTTCTGTAACTTCAAGAACTAGAAGGGTAGTAGAGAGAAACATTCGACTCACTCTCTTAATATTCTATTAAGTCGTATGATTCTTAGTTACACAGTCAGAACAAATCAATTTATTTTATTGCGTTTAAAAGGAAAAAATGCTAAGCAGGCAGGGCTGAACCAGAGACTGAGGGATGACTGGGGAATTTACTTTATCTCCTGTGACCCTTTCGGTAACAGAATCAGATGTCAATCTAGACAAAGAACCAAAGTCCCATTATCTATTCCCGTGAGCCAACTTAGTATTAATAGCAAAAAAAGTACACTACCGCCCTTAGCGGGCAGAAGGAAAAAAGTAACGGGATCTCTGAAGAAAAACAGAGCAAAGAATATGGCACCCCAGCACACTAAGAACATTTCTCTTTTAAATGATTAGTCCCTAGAATAAACATAAAATTTAAACAGTCTTACTATTTTACTTGGTTTCATTGCCTCAAAATGTATCTGCAAAATAGATTGACTATACCCTTTAATGCAGGTCTAATGGAATTTTGGCATCCAAAACTTGATTCCTCTTTGATTCTTAGCTTATAAAACTTTGTCTCTATCAGATTTCTTAATAGACAGAAAAGGTCATTAAAGTTCCAGGCATTTCTGTGGCCCAGGCCTGGAAAGTGGCAAAGCCCATTTTTGAAATAGAGTGATGGTCAGTGCTTCACAAGCTGACTACAAGGATCTAATTGGACTGACAACTCACATTCTGCTGAAGGCCTATTTGAACCTGCACTGTAATTCATGGTGGAGGAAGCAGGCCCTACACCCAAAGGACCTTTTTAGCTGTGAGCAGGAAAAATGATTAACCATCTCTCAGCTGCAGAAAGGTCACTGCTCAACAGAGTTGGAGAGGATGTTTTCACGGGTCTTTGGTTGGTGGAGCTGGGCTTTAGTTAGATGAGTCTGCACACAAAGAAGCATGCCAGAACATTCTTCTCCAGGACTATAATCCTTCAGGTAGCCAAGGGAAGGCTGGTGTGGTTAGCATGTCTTTAGAAGTGCTACAAAACAGTCAGAAAATTAAGATCATTAAGTTTGAGATGAGTTAGTGGTTCCAGGTGTAGACTTGCAGTTTATTCCTCGAACAGAGTCTGGAGAAGAGGGTTGAACACAGCATTTATCGACTTTAGAATTAGAACTGGGTGTATCTTGGTTCTGCCAGTTACTAACCACATGGTCCCAGGCAATTGTCTCACCTCTCTGAACCTTGTCAAAAGGAGACAGTAGCCCTTACCTTGTAGGTTATTCATTGAGACCACAATGGAAATATGTACTCATTAAATGACAGTTTCACTCTTTCCAGATTCTAACTCCCAAGGACTCTATATTTCTCACCACTGGTTCCTAGGCCATTGTCTCTAACTAGGTAACACAAGTCAGGGACTTGTCTGTAGCCTTGCACACCATAGATGCTCAGGGAATATATATTAACTTGGTTTAATTTAACTGTATCCTCTCTGTCTCATTCTAAGGTGCAACAGACTCTACAACCTCCAGAAAGACAAGACTTGTTCTAAAACCTCCAAAACGCTTCCAAAGAATAGAAATGAGGGCAGACGGGATGGAGAACTTTCAGTAAAGCCAGAAAACCATGCTTGAGTCTGAAACAGTCCCTGGGCATCTAGGTAAGGGTTAGCATCATCCTGGGTATTGGTCACTGCCTAGGAAATTCCCCATAGCTCACTTTAATGTAGACTTCTGAGAGTCCTCTGAAAGCTTTAAGAGTTCCTAAAATTATCTCAGGATTTAGGAGTGAAATTTTTGATCACCTCATTATTAACTAGTCACCTGAAAAAACAAGACTTTGGTCATCCTATTATTCTGCTGCACCTTGAAGATCCTCTTTTGCTGAGACTTGGGGGAGGCAAATTTTTTCACATTTTGACCTGTAATAGCAGACACTAGATAACATCTCATTCACCCATTCAAATCTGACATATTCAAACTGCGTTATTTCAACAGACCAAATAGCATTACTGTGAAGGTCATGGAAGAAGGTCACTCACTTCTGTCTATCTAGTTGTGGTCAGTGGAGTTCGGCTTACATGAAAACTCAACTTCTTGCAGAGTCTTATTTGTGGAAAGTTGGACAGTTAGTGAGTGGAGCAATTTAATATTTACATAAACCTTTGCTTGATTGTATAGGTTTGGAATCCAGGTGAAAATGAATGAATTACAGAGCCATTCCAGATTCTCACCAGTCACTTTAATGGTTCCAATATGTAGCCAGGAAACAGGGCAGATGAACCTTGCCCCGGTGAGATTTTAATTATCTCTTCATATGACTCTCAGAGCCCTTGCTGCACCCCATTGCTGGAGGCTATGTTGCAAGTCTTAGAATTTACACCTGGTACTCAAGTGATCAGAAAGCAGCACTCACTCTCAGCCCCAAAAAGAAACCATGAGTGGGTTGTGTCTCCTTGAATTAAATGTATAGCTGAGTAGTGGACAAATATCTGAGGACAAAGCATAATCTTTGGCAAAGTTTACCCTCGTCTGCCTTCAAGCAAAGCCAGATAGAAAAATAGAGAAAAATATTGCATAGACCTAAATTTACTCTAGTCCGTAGATGTTAAAATACACATAAATGTCCTTTCTTTTATAAGAAGTGCTGACAGCAGATAGTGGTTATGGCTTCTTAATGTTTTTACTTGTTCAAACAAAATGTTGGCATTCTCTGTTATATTCCTCCTGTCCCCTTCTCATTTTTTTTTTAAATAAATGTTGCTTGTCCTTAAAAATCCAGAAACAGGGAACATCTGGAGAAAGCAAAATAGCATGATGTCTGTGCTGCAAACCAGCTGTGAAATCTCAAGCGAACCACTCTGATTCTTTGGTCTTTAGTCTCTTCATCAACCCAAAGGTGGGTGGGCTTGTGTGTGAGACATGGTGACAGGAGCAAAGTCAAGCACTGGGGGTCTCCAGTGGGCTACAGACATACCAAATAATAATAAAAGAAAGACTGTTTACTGAAAGACATTAAATAGGCAAATTTCAGATATTCATCATACTGTATAAGTCTAGGTTAAGAATTTTTCACAAGACAAAAATGTGTGTGTTCCTTTGCCTTGCCTCACTTGTCCCTTCATTCACTCACTCTCTTCATCCCACCCTCCATCTCTCACTCTCCCCCACTCCTTCTGCCCTCCCTCCTTTCTCCCCCCTTCTTTTTATCATTGTGACTGTGACAACTCCCCACCCCACCCTGTTTTGCTATTCCTGGGCCTCTTTTATTTCTTAAGTTCAGAAAGTGTAGACATTGGCAGGTAAAGGAACCTGTAGGAGAAAGGCAATGCTTTGCCCATAACCTTTCTGCTGTCCAACTCTCTCCCTGGGTTTCTCTTAGAAGTTGTGATTAATCAGCCCCTGCAGCAACAGCTAGGCTCTCAGGACTGGTCACCTCTTCCCTGCTGCAGTCAAAAACTCATAAATCTAACAAAGTAAAGGACAGAAGGAGGCCAACAAGCCCCTCTTTGAAAGAACTGGGAATATCAAGACAAGATCTCAGAAAATTATGGACACGCACTTGGCCTGAGATTTTTGTTCCAGTCAATTAGTTAAAGTCATAATCCAAAATTGACTTATAAATATATGGTCAACATATATCTTAGATTTCTGGCTCCTCAGATCCCAAGACAGCAATTCACTGTGAAGTTTTATGTCCTTTAATTCTTCAAGACCATCAAATCTTAAGACTAAGCCCAGGAAACAAGATGCACTGAATTCAAATCCCAGTTCTACAGTTTACCAGCCAGATGACTCAGCAATTTACCTAATTTGTCTCAGAGTCCATTCCCTCATCATTAAAGTAAGATATAACAGAGGTTCATCATAGGTTTCAATGAGATTACCCAAGCAAAGCACTTAGCACAATGTTGGGCATATAGAAAGTGGGATATGTAATTATTTTTATGTTGTTAAAAAACAATATTATCATTATTGTAACTAACCAAGAGTTTGTTTTTTAGAACTGTTCTAAAAAAAAAAAAACCTACTTTAGATAATAAATTAATCCAGTGAAGTGGCAGACTACAAAAATATACTGCTATTCTATACACAAAAAAGAACTAAAAGAGAAATGAAGAAAATATCATTTACGATCACATCAAAAAGAATAAAATGATTAGGAATAAATTCAACCAAAGAATTGAATGACTTATACACTGAAAGCTAGAAGACACTGTTGACAGAAATAGCAGACTAAAAGAAATGGAAAGATATTTTGTGCTCATAGATCAAAAAAATCAATGTTGTTAGAATGGTCTCTTACCTCAAGCAATACACAGATTCAGTGCTATCTTTAACAAGACCTAAATGGCAATCTTTACATAAATAGAGCAAAAAAATTCCAAAAGACCTCAAATAGTTAAAACAAGCCTGAGGAAAAAAGAACAAAAATGGTAGTATGCTCTCTAATTTTAAACTATACTACAAAATTACAGCAATCAAATCATCAGGCACACAGATCAGTGGAACAAAATTAAGAGCCCAGAAATAAACGCACACATACATGGACAACTAATTTTTGACAAGAGCATATAATAGAAAAAAGAAAGTTTCTTAAATAAGAGGTACTGGGAAAACTGGACAACCACATATGAACAAATGAAATTATACCATTATCTAATACTATATATAAAAACTAATTCAAAACTGATTAAAAACCTGAATGTAAGATCCAAAAGCATAAAATATATAGAAAAAATACAGGTGCTGAGTTCTTCAAAACATTGGTTTTAGTGATTTTTCTGTATATTCATCTCCAGCAGCAAGGGAAACAAAAGGGAATATAAGCAAATGGGATGGATGATATCAAACCAAAAATCTTCAGCACAGCAAAAGAAATCATCATGAAAATAAAAGGCAGCCTACTGAATGGAAGAAGATATTTATAAATCATCTATCAGACAAGGAGCTAACATATAAAATATATAAGCAACAGGTACAATTAAACAACAAAAAATGTACAGCCTAATCAAAAATTGGGCAGAGGATCTAAAGAGGCATTTCAACGAAGAAGACAAATAGATGACGAACAAGATATCAGATGCTCTTTTTTGCTTATCGTTAGGGAAATACTGATCAAAAACAATGAGATTTCACCTCACACCCATTAGAATGGATATTAACAAAAAGTCTAGAAACAGTAAATATTGGTAAGGATAAAGAGAAAAAGAAAACAATCAACTTCGCTGATGGATGATTGGATAAAAAAGATATAATATCTTTATACAGTGGAATATTATTCAACTATAAAAAATATGAAATCTTTCTATTTGCAGCAATGTGAATTGGTCATAAGTCAGAAGGAGAAAGCCAAATACTATATGATTTCATTCGTATGTGAATGCAAAGAAACAAAATAAATGAACAAATAAAATAAAACAAATCCTTAGACTGAGAACATAATGGTGGTTACCAGCGGGGAATAGAAAGGGTGTGTTTAGGTGAACAGAGAGGATCTATTGAACTTGTTGATGATAAATGGATATTTAATGTGGCATATACAATTGTTGAGATGTGAAACAAAGCTGTGCACATGAAATTTATATATTGTTCTAAACCAATAGTATCAAAATTAAAAAAGAAAAAGAAAACCATGAGTATTTTGTATTCTTTTTTTCAAGCAGCAGCATACATTAAAATGCCCCACACAGACTGCCATCTTGTTCATTTAGCTTCCATCCAGTAAAGTTTTCTTTTAATAAGCTGGTCACAAGTTCATGCCAAAATTTCTCCTTTGTATTATAATCTGTGTCATTAACTCTACAATTTGTCTCATTTCTTCTAATTCCCTTCCTAACTGAAGTGGAGAATGTCCAATAATAAGAATTGCTACTATATACTGAGTATCACTGTGCCGGGCACTGTGCCAGGAGCATAAAGGGCTAGTTTCCTAACTTGATCCTTATAATCACCCTTCAGTATACCCATTGCTACTCCAACTTTGCAATTTCTTTGAAGAAACAGAAAGTTAACTTACACAAAATCATATGAGTAATTGATGTTCCCAGAATGAGCCCAGACCTCCTTGATTCCAAATACGCTCTGCCATTTATTCTTTCTAACTTACTGCACACATACTACACACTTTGTTTTCTTTTATATCTTCAGATAAATGTAATGGCAAGGGCTGTATCATGATCTCTTTGCATTATTCTTCTTTCTTCAGCAAATCCTATTTCACTATCAAAGTCCCATCAGTCATTTTTGTAGAAATTCATCAAAAATGCATTAGTAAATGCAAAGGATTCATAATAACCAACACTGTAATGAAAAAGAAGTTAGAGAACCTCACACTTATCAATTTCAAAACTTACTACAAAACTATAATATTCAAGACCATGTGGCACTGGCATGAGGATAGACACATAAATCAATGAAATAAAATTTAAATCTCAAAAGTAAACCTTTATTTTCAACTAAGATGAGAAGGCAATTTAACCAGAAATGATTGTCTTTTCAATAATTGTCCTGGGACAACTGCAAAAGAAAGAAAGTAGACTCCTATTTCCCTCAATATACAAAAGTAACCAACATGGATCAAAAACACTAAAGTAACAACTGAAACTATGAAAACCTTAGAAGAAAACGTAGGAGCAAATCCTCATGATCTTGGATTAGGCAATAGTTTCTTAGATAAACCACCAAAAGCATAGTGACAAAAGGGAAAACAGATAAATCGGGCCTCATAAAGGAAATCAATAAGAGAGTTAAAAGACATTCCACAGGGTAGCAGAAAATATCTGCAAATCATATATAAGGACTTCTAGTCAGAACAAAGACTTCTTGTAATTTAACAATAAAAATGATCCATGACAATTTTAAAATGAGTAAGAGACTTGAATAGACACTTCTCCAAAATGATATACAAATAATTAACAGGTATATGAAAAGACACTCATGTTATCCCCATCAGAGAAGTACAAATCAAAACTACATTAAGATATCAGCTCACACCTAGAGAATGATTAAAATAAAAAGATAATTATCAAGAGTATAGAGAAATTATAATTCTCATGGTAGAAGTAATTGGAATGCTGGTGGAAACCTAAAATGTTGCAGGTATTTTGGAAGAAAAATAGTTTCTCAAATGTCTAAGCATAGAAATTTTCCATGACCCAGAAAAATCCATGCCCTACTCCTATGAACAGAAAACATGTTCACACAAAATCTTGTACAAGATAGTTCATTGTATTATCCATAATATCCAAAAAGTTCCCCAATATCCACCAATTGATCAATGGATAGATAAAACGTACTATGCACAGACAGACACATATACACACAATAGAATACAATTCAGCAATAAAAAAGGAGTGAAGTGCTAATTCATCCAACAACATGGATGAACCTTGAAAACACTAGTTAAGTGAAAGAAGACAGACACAAAAGACCACATATTGTATAACTTCATTTATTATGTCCATCACAGGCAAAGCCGTAAAGACATAAGCAAATTAGTAGTTGGCAGGGGTTGAGGGAGAGGTGGATGGAAGGGTGACTGCTAAAATATGCCATTCTTTTCGGGGTAATAAAAATGTTTGGAAGCTAGACAGTGGTGCTGGCTGCACAACCTGCTGAATATGCTAGAAACCACTAAAGTGTACAATTTTTAAGAAGTGAAGTTGATGGTTTACGGAATATAGATCTCTAAAGTTGCTATTTAAAAATTGTCAAGTCCTTTTTTTGAAATGGGTTTTATGCCATTGCCTCCTTTCTGTTTTCTGTTTTTCTTGACCATTCAATCAACTCCAGGCAGTGAATGTGGAACCCAAACAAGTTATTAATTTTATTTAGTTGAAATAATCTTCACACCGAAGGCTGAAGAAATATAGTTTGAACCCCAGCAAACCATATCATAAATTAAAGCTAGAAAGTGCATGTAAAATAGAACCAGTAATCATTTAAGATTTCAGCTAGTGAAATGTAGGTGTTATCCAAAGGAAATGTGTCCCATGGGTGGGGAAGAAACTGGCCTGCTTTGCATGGACACAGTGGGATCACATTAAGCAAGCCATGAGTACCATGTCTCTGTTTTTTGCCCTCTTAGATTTTTTTTCCCCAGATCCCAATTCACACCTGAGTTTATGAAAATTATCTAGACTCCTGGAGAAGTTGTTAGAAGCAGCTAATGCCTGTGAGCTAGCTCCAGAGTCCTATCCTGGGCAGAGGAAGACTTGTCCGAGGTCTACTAAAGAGTTATGCACCCTCCTGAGTCTCTCCAACCCTCCTCTCTGAGTTCCTGCTGAGGCCAGCATTCCAGTCCAACTGTCTAGCAGTAAGTGACTTGCCAGAATCTCAAAATCTGGAGTTACTGAGCAAATTCTCTGATGAAGGCAAGATGATGGGGAAAATAGATAAAAGAAGGCATTGAAAGAATTAAGAGGGGAAAATAAATTAAGTTGCCCAACAGACTTTTATACTATCTCAGAGTTGACAGACTGTAAGTGCTCGTTACTTTCTAAGCCCATGAAAATATTTCTGACTAGCTACTTCAGAGCTATTCTTTTTTCTTAAACAGATGCTAGAGGCTGAGTCACTATGTGCAGGGGAGTTAGTCAGAAGAGAAGGCTTGCTTTGCTGCTGCTCTTGTGTCTTACCATGATCATGAGACCAAAGCAACCATATCAGTTTTAAAAACTATCAACAAAAAATGGCATGTCAAGAATTCAGAGAAGCAGTAGAAAAATTTCCAATTCCACCTCTGGCTTCTAAACAGCCCTAGCATTCCTTATGGGAACCGCATCGTGTTCCACTTTGGGAATATTGATGTTCTGACAAAATTTGAGCCTCTCAAAATGCAAATATTTTATTGTCCATGAAAAGGACATTCATTAAGTTAAAGTCAAAGAAAAGGAAATGAGAAAAAAATTCAAAAGTTTCAGTGAAAATAAAGAGATGAAAAATAAATAACTCTTCCAAACACCATTTTGCTGAGTTATATGCAAATAATAAGAAACATATTGTGCAGACTAAATCTCTCTTGAACTACACTCTGATTTTGAAGTTAATAGACAAAGTATTCAGCAGAAACTAAACCAAAAACAGCAAACATGCATGGGATTTTGCCAGGCTTCAAAATAGCTTTAAAAAAAAAAAAAAAAAGCTTAAGATTTTGTTTTTCCTAAAATATCTAGATGCCCTTGGGATAACAATTTCCCCTGCCAATGGTGACCAAAACAAGAGAAACTGGAAAGCCAAACCTCCCTCTCTTACCAAATCTGGATTCATTTACTCTGAAATTTTTCACTAGTCTTATTTAAACTATTTAAATTCATTTGTTTATAAATACAGTGCTTTCAAAAAAAGAGAAGCTTCTTTTATGAAATAATACTAAATATAAGTCAATTCAAAAAGATGATGTAGGTTTCTCTTACGGGTAAGTGAGAAATTATGTGAAAAAACTAGAGTAGTGACTTTAAGAACTTTCTTTGGTCAATATTCTAATTGCCTAGACTACTTGAATATTCTCTTGATCTCATAACAGTTCATGCCCGAACATAAACACAATCCTATCAGTTCTCCCACAATGCATATATTTCTGTAACATAAACTATTTCATACATGATTATTAAATAATGGAATAATATAAGTGGGAGTTACATGAGAGCATATGTGATTGGTCCAGTGTACTCAAGTTGAGCACAGATGAGCTAACAGGCCTAGAAGCTGCAAACAGTAATACTGTTCAAGATACCCATCACCCCTCACTCTTCCTCCTTGCTCAGTGTGGCTGTGTGTTCCATAAGAAAGGGTGTATCGTTTATTTCCCCCAAACCCTTGTGCACTCTGTCCTTGTCTGCAGAGCTCAACAGGCCCTCATTGCCTCACATGCCTTCAATAAAGTTACCTTCGACTTGGTTTTCAAGGCAAAGTCCTATATTCTAGCAGTAGTTCTTTCTTTTTTAGAAACTCAATGTGTCTTTGAAAACGTATCATGAAAACATGTTCATATTTCTATGATAACTGTGTTGTCTAGTCATAAAGGTGCAAAAGTAAAAATAACCCATGTTCTCTTTAATACTCAATTTTATAGAACTCAAAATACTTTGGAATGCATCTATTGCAGAAATATCTGAATCTAAAATTGAATTATCCTTTACCAATTTATCTAGATCAGTAACTAATGTTGGTGTAGAGAATCTGTAACATTTGTTGGATTGTTTAGCTTGACATCTTGAGCCTCTAATAAAACAAATTAGTGCTTTTCCTCAAGTTCATTTCATAAGACACACTTGGTTAGACAAAAGAAGGTGAAATGAGTAGATGGGATGTTCTCTTTCCCATCCCTGCCCCCAAAGAATTGGTAAAGTGTTGGGGGAGAATAAAGTCAGAACTAATTCTTTAATTACAAGTTATCCTGATGAATTTTGGATATTCCTAAGTGCAATAGCTAGAATATTGATAGTTTTGCATCCTAACTTCTCAAGTGACTCAGCTATTAAAAGACGCTGGCAAATTTTTTCCATGAGTCCTAGTTTAGTCTAGCTTAGCCAATAATTTGGAATTCTGCCTAGCTAGGGTAAATATTGCCTCCAGCTCTTTCACTGACAACGGTCCAAAGTGGATTGGGAGTTTGCCAACAACAGTACATTGAAACAGAAAGGACATCACCAAACACCCCCTTGATAACCCAGTCTGACGGCTGATCCCCCAAACACACTTTTGTTTCACAGAGTTAAAGTTAATACAAACAAAAAGGCAAGAGCTACACTCATTTCTAATGAAATCGGTAGCCATGCTTAACTCCAAGGGGGCGTGTATGTACAATCTTGCCAGGAAGCAGAGGGAAACCAGACACTGGTGGTCGTACTCTCAACAATAATAACTAGAGGATAGTGCAGTGGTTCAAAAAGGCAGGAAAACACACACACACGAGATTACAAATGGCCTCGAGGATTAACCCGCCATTTATTTGGACATTAATGGCAAGACATCTGCTGGCAACCACAGTGAAAACCGCGACTAACATTGTGTGAAGCTCTATGCGCTTTACAATTTACATAGCATTTCATACATATAACTCTATCAAGCAATTGGAAGCCTTGCAAGAGGGTTTGAAATGTCCCTTTCATTCAGATTCTCGCCTTTTCTGATATGGACACTACGGGCTAGTCCGAGGGCTGAATCTAAGTATAAAACAATGTGAGGGGACCGTGGCTGCTTTGCGCCCAGCATCGCAGAGACCCATTCAGGAGCACAAGGTGAAACCACATTGCAGGTGAGCCCACATCACCTCCAGGACAGAGTCGATTTCGCTTCTTTCCACCCTGCCTCTCCAGGCTGATCCTGGGGCAATCTGTCACCCACCCTTGACTGGGCAGACATTCTGAAGTTTGGTGAATGTATCTCATAGACTGTAAGCTTAAAAAGGGAGGGCTTCTAAATGGAATGTGTTCCTTGGATCTATTTAGTTTAGTCCACCGTTTAAATAAATGAATTTTAAATAAATTGAGATTGTATTTTAAGTCATTATGCTTTAAAAATTCTTGAAATATAGTTCAATTTTAGAGGGACTTTGAAAGATATTTACCACTCTTACATAACCTCCACCTCTCTCCCATACCTAGTAGTTGTTAAAAATTATGTAAAGAAATACTATGCTATCATTGTAAGAATAATATGAGTACTTGATTTTTAAAAATATAATGTTTTTATTTGAATAAGTGATTAGATAAGGGAATGTTTCTTCATGTTTTCCAGAAGAAAATAAGCAGAACTGACTACTAGAAGAATTTTCTCTTTTTTAATATATAATGATTTTTTCTACACTGTCATACTCATTTTAAGATATTGAAATCACTGCTATGTCTGTGTATATTTCACACCATAGCCACCACCAGAGTTCTAGTGTCTTTTACCACCACCTTCTTCCCTCTTTCCTTCCCTCCCCTCTCCTACCCTCTGGTAGTCACTCTCTTCTGTCCTGTGAATTTTGGGGGGGTTTGTTGGAATTTTATCAAATGATTAAAATATATAAGGAGCCCATATACCTCAATAACACAAAAGCAAATGACTGACTCAAAAAAATGAGCGAAAGGACTGAATTGGCACCTTTCTAAATAAACTGCAGAGAAAACCTACAGATACACGAAAAATTATCTACATCACTCATCATTAAAGAAATGCTAATATCAACCACAATGAGATACCACCTCACATCAGTAAGAATGACCTACATCAAAAAGACTAGATATAAGTATTGGAGAGGCTGTGGAGAAAAAAGAACCCTCCTCTACTGTAGGTAGGAATATAAATTAGGGCAACCTCCTTGGAAAACAGTCTGAAGATTCCTCAAAATAATAAATATAGAACTACCATTTGATCCAGCAATCTTCTAGGCATATAGCCTGAGAATACAAAAGCTCTAATCAGAAAAAACATCTACACCCTTAGTTCATAGTACCACAATAACCAAGACATGGAAACACCTAAATGTCTCAAGAGATGACTGGATAAAGTAGTTGTGGTATTACACACTCGGTGGAATTCTATGCAGCTAAAAATAAAATGAAAGTGTCCCCTTTACAACAACCTGGATAAAACTGGAGAGAATCATGATTTTAAAGGGAGGAGTTACAACAGATACCCCAGAAACATGAAACAGTCTAAGCGACTGCTATGAATGGCTATACGCCAATAAATTGGAAAACATCAAGGACATGAACAGATTTTGAGAAATATGCAGCTTACCAAAACTGAACCAGAATGAAACAAAAAACGTAAAACAGACTTATCACAAGCAAGGAAATTGAAGAGACACGTGAAAGTATCCCTAAAAACAAAGGCCAGATGGCTTTACTATTGAGTTTTACTAGAGTTTCTTGAGAAGGATTTATACCTATTTTCAAACTCTTCCCAAAAAGCTGAAGAATAGGGGACACTTCCAAACACTTTCTATGAGGCTAACATTACAGTCACCAAAAGCAGACAAGGATATCACCAAAAAGAAAATTACAAACCAGTATCTCTAATGAACATAGATGTAAAGATTCTCAACAATATATTAGCCAACTAAATCCAACAAGACATCAAAAGGATCATTCCTTATGACCAAGTGGGATTCATCTCAGGGATGTAAGAATAATTCAGTATACACAAATCTATCAATGTAATACACTCCATCAAATAGAGCAAGGAGAAAAATCATATTATTATAACAATAGATATGTAGAAAGCTTTTGACAAGATTCAGCAACCATTCTAATAAAAAAAAAACTCTACATAAAATTTGGTTATAAGGAATATACCTCTGTATAATAAAAGGCCATATATGGTAAACACACAGCCAACATCATACTCAAGAGTAAAAAACTGAAAATGTTTTCTCTAAGATCAGGAACAAGACAAAGTTCTTTTATTCTTACCAATGCTATTTAACATCATACTTGAATACTGGGACTCTTAACCAGAGCAATTAGGCATTTCTTCTATTTCTTCTAGGAAGAAATAAAGGAATCAAAATTGGAAAGGAGGAAGCCAAACTATCACTATTTGCAGGCGATATGCTAATATATGCAGAAAATCTAAAAACTTGATCAAAGGGCTACTACAATTAATGAGTAAAGTGGCAACCTACAAAATCAATACACAAAAATCTGTTGCATTTTTACA
The DNA here is from genome assembly GCA_004363575.1 of Solenodon paradoxus. NCBI lineage: Eukaryota > Metazoa > Chordata > Mammalia > Eulipotyphla > Solenodontidae > Solenodon > Solenodon paradoxus. Next base: position 99,999 of record RJWH01001658.1, read on the forward strand.
TGCAGACAATACAATAGAAGAGAAAGAAAACTATCCCATCTGCAATAGAAGCAAAAAGAATTAAACATCTTAGAATATACTTAACAAAGGAGGTGAAAGAAATGGACTATAAGAAAACTATAAGACTCTCTTCAAGGAAATAGAATAAGATACAAAGAGATGGAAAAATATCCTGAGACTGGAACTGAGAAGAATTAACATTGCTAAAATGGTCATCTTACCTAAAGCAATATACAGGTTTAATGCAATCCCCATCAAATTTCACTGGCACTTTTCAAGAAAATAGAACAATTTTTTAAATTTGTTTGGAATAACGAAAGACCCTGAATAGTCAAAGCAATCATGAGAAAAAAGCACTGGAGCTATCACACTCCCAGATCTTGAGCTATATTACAAAGAAATAGGTATCAAAGCTATATGATATGAGAATAAAAACAGATACATGTCAGTGGAATAGAACAGAATCACTAGAAATTAACTCACTTATACATGGTAAGTTAATTTATGACAAATGAGTCAAGAGCATATGATGGTGAGAGAAGCTCTTTTCAATGAATAGTGTTGGGAAATTGGACAGATACATGCAACAGAATGAATCTAGACAACTATCTAGCACCATAAACAAAAATTCTAACTGTATTAGAGACATGGATGCAAAACCTGCAATAACAAAATACTTAAAAGATTAAATAGGCAAGTCATTTCATGATCTTAGCCATAGAGAGATTTTTGGGGACTCAACTCCAGCAACAAGGGAAAAAATAATAAATAAATGAACAAGTTGGACTACATCAAACTAAAAAGCTCCTGCAGAGTGAAAGAAATCATTACCAAATAAAACATATCAAAACAAACAAAAAGAACAACGTACAATTCAGAGAATACGTTTGCATATCAAACATCTGACAAGGCCTTGATATTCAAAATATACAGAGAACCCATAAAGCTCCACAAAAGTAAAACAAGTAATCCAATCAAAATATGGGTAGAAGAATTAGATACACTTCTCTGAAGAAGACATACAGATGGCCACAGGCTTATGAAAAGATGTTCTCCACTTGTTATGAGGGAAATGCAAATTAAAACAATAAGCTATCACCTTACACCTGCAAGACTGGCTAACATTCAAAAGTCTGAAAACAACAAATGCTGGCAAGGATATGGATAAAAGGGAACACTTTTGCACTGTTGGTGGCAGTGCAAATTGGTGCAATCCTTATGGATTTTTCAAAATATTGAGACTGGAAATCCCATAGAACACCATCGTCCCGCTTCTGGATAATTACCCAAAAGATACAAAAACAGTGATTTGCAGATATATATGCACTTCTATGTTTATTACAGCATTGTATGTAATAGTCAAGAATTAGAAACTATCTATGTGCCCATTATCAAATGAACGGATAGAGAAGATGTGATATAGATACATGATGTAATACTACACAGCCCTTTAAAACATGAAATCCTGTTATTTGTGACAACATGGACCTTGCATGTATAGGTTTATATTGCTTTGTACATCAAAGTTACCTCAGTAAATATTATATTTAATAGATCTGATAATAGATAGATAGATAGAGATAGAATCTATTAAAAAATGTTGGCTAACTCAGCCACACTGGTCTGTATCCTGCAAAGCCCAGCTAGGGTTTTCAGGGGGTGTACTGATGGTGAGACCGTCTCTGTCATCTCTATGGCTTCCAGTTTTCTCTGCTAGGCATATATCAATATCGTTACTGGACTCTGTATGCATTTTTCATTCACAACTCTAGAAACATATAAATAGCAGATTTATGTTGAAAAAAGAAATTGAGCTTTGACTGTTAACATTTTCATTAACAATTTACTCAAGTATCCACCTCAGTTTCTCATAACCATAGTCAACCTAGACCCCTCTTTCTCCAAGTGTAAGAAGGGCTCATACCCTCGCCTCAATGTATTCTATAAATTCACTGTATTATTAATATATTGTTATATATTTACTAATATAAAGGTATTATTATACGTTTATTATGCCCCTTCTATACTTTATTCTACATACTTTTTATTCTCTGTCCCTCTGCAGGTCTCACTGCTACAATATAAATTTTACAAAGGCAAGGACTTTTAAATAGCAATTTTATTATTATCTTTTGTTCACAATGCCATATTCATTATAGGATATTCAAATTGTATCTTAGTCTACATTTCACATCACACCTACCACCAGAGTTCCAGTGTCCTTTACCACCATCTTTTCCCTTCTTTCCTTCCCAACCACAGCCATTTGTCCTCTTAATTTTAATTTGTGACTTACTTTGTTTAACATGATCCCATGATGTTTCACCCAGATTTTTGCAAAGGGTACAATTTCATCTTTTTTAAAATGAGTCCATAGAATCCCATTGAGTATATAGACCAGACGTCTTCATCCAGTCATCTGTTTTTGGGCGTTTAGGTTGTTACCATGTCTTGGCTATTGTGAACTGTGCTGGCATAAACATAGGGATGCAGGTGAGATTTTGTAATCTCGGGGTATGTGTTCAGTGCTGGATCAAATGGTAAATTCATCATTTTCTGTTTGAGGAATCTCCATACTGTTTTCAAGAGAGGTAGCACCAATTTACATTCCCACCAACTGTGTAGGAGGGTTCCTTATTCTCCATACACCCTCCAAAACCTGCTGTTTTCAGTCTTTTTGATAGAGGCCATTCTCACTAGTGTGGTTTTATTTGCTTTTCTTTAATGATGAGTGATGTAGAACTTTTTTTTTTTTTTTTTGTCAGGTGTCAGGGTCATCTGTGTGCCTTTAGACAGGTGTCTATTCCAATCATTTGCTTTTTATCGTTGAAGTGTGGGTTGTCTTTTCGTTTTAGTGGTGGTTTCTTTCACTGGGCAGAAGTGTTTCAGTTTTAGTAGTTCCAGTTGTTTAATTTTGCTTTTGTTTGTTGGTTGTTTTTTTTGTTGGTTGTTTTTTTTTTTTGGTGAGGGAGTTTCGCTGCAGCTGTTCTTTTCCCAAATATATCTTTGAGGATAATGTCATGGAGTGTTTTCCCACATTTTCTTCCAAGTATTTTATGATTTGGGATCTCACTTCATGTCTTTGATCCACTTTGAGTTAATTTTTGTGCAGTGTGATAATGGGTAATCTAGTTTCTTTCTTTTCTTCTTCTTTTTTTTTTTTTGCAACTGCCATTTCCAGTTTTCCCAACACCAGTCATTGAATAGAATTTCCTTCCCCCATTATATACTTTTGGTACCTTTGGCAAAGGTTAACTGTTTATATGGTTGTGGCTTTATTTCTGGGCTGTCAATTTGATTCTACTGCTGTATGTGTCTGCTTTTGTTCCAGTACCATGCCATTTTGATGATGATTGCTCTGTGGTATAATTTTGAAGTCAGGACGCATGATTCGTTTGCAGTTGTTTTTTTCCTCTTAGGATAGCTATGACTACTTGAGTCCTTTTGTGGGTCCATAAAAACTTCAGTGTTGTTTGCTCAATTTCCTTGAAAAATGTCCCTGAGATTTTGATGGGAATTGCATTAAATCTATATATTGCTTTGGGTAGAATGGCCATTTACACCATGTTAATTCTTTCTTTGTGTCTTTTTCTATTTCTTTTATTAAGGTTCTGCAGTTGTGATTCTAGAGTTGTTTCACCTTGTTTGTTAAATTTATTCCCAAGCATTTGATTTTTCTCATTGCTACTATGAACGTGATTTCTTTTTTAATTTCTTTTTCCACTATTTCATTGTTTGTATATAAGAATCCTATTAATGTTTGTGCATTTATTTTAAATCCTGACACTTCGTTGCATTTAATTTTTCTTTCTGACCTTTTTCGTGGAGTCTTCATGGTTTTCTAGATATAATAACATGTCATCTACAAATAATGATAGTTTTATTTCTTACTTTCTAATTTGGATTCCTTTAATGTTTTTTTTGTTTGTTTGTTTTGTTTTTGCTTTATTGCTGTGACCAAGAACTATGTTGAATTGTAGGGGTGTTAGTGGGGAACCTTGCTTGTTCCAGATCTTAAGGGAATGGCTTTCAGTTTTCCATCATTAATTATGATGCTGGCTGTAGTTTTTATCGTATATTGCTTTCACTATGTTAAAAATATGTGCCTTCTTTTCCTATTTTAATAAGTTTTTTTATCGTGAATGGGTGCAGAAAATGCTTTTCTGCATCAGTTGAGATGATCATATAGTTTTTGATTTTCACTGTGTTGATGTACTATTATTAGGTTGACTGATTTATATATGTTGAACCATCCTTGCATCCCAAGAATAAATCCACTTGACCATGATTCATAATTTTTTTGATGTGCAGTTGAATTCTATTTTCCAGGATTTTCTTGAGGATTTTTGCATCTAGGTTCATCAATGATATCGGTCTGTAGTTTTCTTTTTAATACTCTCTTTGCCCAATTTTGGAATTGGAATAATACTGGCTATGAGGCATGAATCTGGGAAGTTTTCTTCCTCTTTAACTTAGTGGAAAAGTTTAAGGAGCATGGGTATTAGCATTTCTTTGAATGTTTGGTAAAATTCACAGTGAAGAAAGTCAAGGATTGTGTCTGCTTTATTTATTACTGGATCTCAAGTGTTTAGAGAAGTCCTGGCATACAATAGGTGTTCAATTAATATTTGTAGAGTAAATTATTGTCCCCATATACTTCATCTAATAACTCTATTAATATCTTACTCTATTATGTTACTTTCATGTACATTTTGCTGTTGAGATAGTTAACCCCTATGTACATAGCAGCACAATTTGCAATAGCCAAGAAGTAGAATCAATTCAAATGCTTGCCAACGAATGACTGGATGATGACATTGTATTTATAATCAACAGAATTCATTTTTGCACCATATTCTTTGTGACAAAAATGTATATAGTTAAATTTAACTTTGGAAACCATGAAACCCATCATCTTTAAGATTCCAGTCTTAAATCTCAACCCCAGAAATCCACCACAGTAACAAGTTTGCCATCAATATTTGTCTAGAAAGACTAAGATGATCTTCTCGAGGAGTCAGAAAACACTTAAGAGGCATTAACTGCAAAATCATTCCACCTCCAAGGTCTTTGTCTATGGCAGATATACAGAGAATCCTCTGTTTGCAGATCCTGGTAGCTGCTTTATCATAAAAGTGACCCAAAAATATCCTCATCAATGGGCACTTGATGTGAGACTCTGTTCTGATACTACACAAAGCTGTCAGAACCCTTCTTAATGCTCCTTCAGATCTTTTAAGTCAACAACAATTTGCTTGGGTTTCCTATTAAGGGATAGACCCTGACACTTATCTGGCCATTCTCTCCAATTCACTGAGAGAAATGGAAGAAAACATATGATTTAAAGCAGTCAGTGCATTATGAAAACAAATTAGGTAGACAATAATTGTATTGGCTCTGAGACCAAGTAATAAAAAGGTAAATGTGAACAGGTGTGCTAGTTAATGTCCTTGGATAATTGACTAAGTATGGTAACCCCCCAATAATCTGCCTCTATTCAACTCACACAACTTAAAATGCAGAAAGTAGGAAATACAAATTATGCCCACTTTTTTTAAACTCTTTAAAAGAAAGCTTATTATATGGTTCCCACCTGGGCCATGATTAAGCACTCGTTATTGCAGTGACAATGGCTCCATTGTTTTGTTTTTTTTTTAATCCATATAACCCACATTTAAATTGTAGAAATTTTTGAGCACTATAGGCATAATGAAACTGAGGCCCAGGAAGGTCGATTGGTTTTCCCAAGGTCACAGAGGGGCAGAGCCAGAAGCCTAATATAGAGTTCCAAATTCTCAATCCAGTAATTACCAGAATTACTAGAATACTAGAATACATGACAAGGAGTCATTCACTACTGCCCCAGTCTGGAAGTTCTCAGATTATTTTATTCAGCTATGCAAAGAATAAATGTTGCAGACCTTACCATCCACAATAACTTGATTCTCCAGAGAAACAAAGCCAAGAGACAGAGAAAGGGATGGACAGAGGGAGGGGAGGTGGAGAGATGGTAAGGGAGGGAGGTAGGGAGGGAGGCAGGGAGATATGTTAAGAAATTGATTCACATAATTGTAGAAATTTGGTAAGTTCAAAATCTGATGCAGTAGATCACCACCATACTAGATACTCAGAAAAGGTTGCAGTTCAAATTCAAAAGTGGTATGCTGGCACACTCTGGTGGCTCAGGTGTTACACCCATGTCTGATGTGTTGTCCACATATAATCCAAGGACCCAAGTTCATAGCCCAGGACTGGAAGAAACAACTAAGAACAACCAAATAAATAAAATGCTGCTTCTGCCTCTCTCTTACTTCCTGCCTGTTGCCTTCCTGCTTCCTTCATCAAAAAGAAAAAAAAAAGTGTCTGCTCTTAGAATTCCTTCTTGCTTTCCTATAGCCTTCAACTGATTGGATGAGGTCCACTCACATTATGGAGGGCAGTTTGCTTTACCCCTGAAAAAATAATCTCAAGCTAAATCTCACCCAAAGAAGTCTTCATAGAAACAGAGAATAATGACCTGAGCACAATGACCCAATCAACCTGACACATAAAATTTACCAAACACTGTCTTACGAGAAGTCCAAGTCTCTACCCCTTCTACTTCTTTGGGCTTATGAGTATCCCAAGACATTACAAGAGGAGCAGGGGAGGGTTTCCATTTGGGATAATCAGAAAGAATATATACAAATTCCTACTTATTTCATCATGAGCCTTGGAATACCCTGATTCTGAGTCTCCACTAGAACCCAGTAAGGAAGGGGGAGGGAGGGAGAGTCTGGAGAGAGGGAGAGAGAGAGAGGGAGGGAGAGAGAGAGAGAGAGAGAGAGAGAGAGAGAGAGAGAGAGAGAGAGAGAGAAACACTCTTCGTGAGAGAGCAAACATGGGGAAAGTGGCTTCACAACCATAATTCATGCCTCTCCCCAGCTCCTTTCTCCTCATCCACAGATGAAGGGTTAAGCTCTTAAGAAAGTGTCTTAACTTTTTCTTAAAATGCCATGTACCTGGTTGATTTTTTTTTTTGACATAGTCAGATGCATCTTTTTAATTTTTCCTTGCCTTCGTGGTTTCAGGCCAAGCATATACTTTAATGAGTCTTATCTCACCATGGGACTCATGGCAAGAACACATCCTTACACTCTGGACAGGGTGGGCGGGGAGTTTATATGACATTCTTGACTCTCGTCTCTATTCTGCAACCTGTTTTGTGTTTGTGGCTGCATACATCCTTATCTGCGTGACTTTTCTTACACTCTGATGCCCTGATGCCTTAGGAACTAGTCAGAGATCTAATTATGACTTTCAGCACTGTGTGACTGAGCACCTCACTTTTTCTGCAGCCACACTGAACTCTGGCCCCCACTCTCTTAAGTCTCCCATTGGCCTGAGTCCCCTATGTGACTACTCAAGCTCTCCATATGTTTAAGTCAAACTGGGATAAAAGGTCAAATTGTTGTCTTAAGGACTAGTAGGAGGTGTACCCTTCAGACCATTCAAAAGGCTGTAGCTCCAAGACTGACCGTCTTACTTGTTCTAAATCGAAAAGAAGCACTTGAGTTTGATTGGGTCCTAAATGGTCGCTCCACAACTGATGCCTGAAAACAGTCAGTTCCTCAGTGGTAAATGTCTTTTGATAGCACCCTGAAGTCATAATTAATTTTGTGAATTAACTCATTTCTGTTTCATAACTGAATCACAAATATTGGTTTTATTCCTAAGTAATATTTGACAAGTTTCATAACAATCTTTTTACAGAACCAAGGAAAAGAGATGACTCACAAGGATAATAAAGCAGGGTTTTCTCACTTCCCTTGGCAAGGCAGAGAGTCTCTGCAAGTCCATTTTTTCTAAATGACCGTGTGTTTCTTAGCCAAGAAAATAATCTGAAAGCAAGGACATCTATGGGTCAGGAACTTCTCTAAGGATCATGGCGGCGTCTCTAACCTCCGTGTCAGGTAGTTTTTCTCAAGACATCTCTAAGACAATTATTTCCTCTTTGGATGTAGAAATAACTTATTTACATTTTCCATCTTTGCTATTTCGTGTCTCGAATATAATATAGCTAACATCATTTTAAATCAAAGAAACCTGGCTTAGCTGCTCAACGTTTTGGATTTTACTTTGAAACCTTTTATCCTCAGACGAGGTTCACATAAGTCTAGAAAGTATGACAAAGCCAGAGTATTTGAAAATAACTACAAAAATGAGACTAAAAGAGCAGAGAAGAAAACTCCCAAAGTCAAGAAAAATGAGACGAGTTTGGAAATATTAATAAAACATGGAGAAATAATGCTAATTGCACAAAATTCAATTTTGTACAAAACAGCATGTTTTTCACTGAAACTGCATCCCTGTTGGCTCATATATTCAGTTCATCTGAGTCAAAACTTTCTGTTGTAGTCCCCAGCATCGACAGCCTTAAGGACTTTTGGCAAAGTTTCCAATATTAAAATATACTCAAAATAAGTTCACCTTAATCTATTTTCTTTTGACATAGTGCTGTGTTCATGTAAGTGTGCAATAGACCAAGTTGTTTCTCAGTCTCAGGTAAAAATGCATATCTGATTCCAATCACTGGAACATCTACCTGAACAGCCTTATTTTACTACCTCATTTTCTCCTTTTCTCACTCATCCTCCATTCAGCTGACACGATGGCCTCTACTATTAAAAGGCAGTGGAGCGAAGTGTAACAATGTGGTTTCTGAAGCCAGAATGCCTGCTTCTTACTAGTTCTGCGACCTTGGAAAGTTCACTTATCTCTCTTGTTTTTATTTTCTAGCTATCAAACAAACGTGATGATAACCATTCCCAAAATTATGGTACCACTGGGAGAATTAAATGAGTCAATACTTATGACAGTCTTAGTACACAGCAAGTCCTCAGTAAACATTATCATCTGCCATTGCTCACCACAACTAACTTCTATTTGGGGCTGGGAATAAAAAGGGGGTGGGGGATGTATCATCACCTAAAGTTAACAGATTTGTATTTCACATCAGCAGAACGAAATATTTGTATTGCTTTTTTGAACATGGTTCTATCTGATTATTATAAAAGTGTAGTATTTTTAAGAATGCGAAGGCTTTAGACGTAAAAACAACTTTATCTTTAGACCCTGAATGGATGGTAGATCCTCAACACAATCACTTCACAGCTATAATATCTTTGCTATGGTAATAGCTCCCCTCAGTGGATCTCCTGAGTAATTACAGTCTTCTCTTCATGTTTAAGAACAAGATATCTGCCTGAAGTAATCACTGATACCAATAACTAATAGGAATTTCATAGCATTAAATTTGAGTATATATGTTTGCATTTATTTTCCCAAATATTCATTCCACCAACTAAAACCCCATTACAACGTCATAGCATTTATCTTCTCTTATAATAAAATAGTATTGAACAGCACTCAACAAATGGAGACGATATCGCCGTGTAATTAAAACGACGTCTTTTCACCCAGCAGCGTTTGCAAGTGGCAAAGAATTTTACACATTTGCTTAGTCCTAAGCATGTTTTAAGTATCAGTATTAGCCTCTTAAGAAGCATCTAATTTCTGGCAGGATGCTGTATTGACTGCTAGAGAATATAGAGAAGCCATGGAAGAACTAGCAGTTATACTTTTCCAGATGCTAAAACAGGTCTGGAAGCCATTGAGTTTTTCCATATTTAAATTGGCATTCCATAAAGTATTGGCAGGGTCTTTCCACATGAACTATGCAATCAAGACACACCCTCCAGATCACCGTGTCTCCTTTTGTAATATCTGGGGATTGGAATGCATTCCTTTATAGTTCTGGAATTGAGAGAAATATATTTTCAAATCAATGTATAGTTGACTCCTGGAATTCATTCATGGATCAGGTGAGGAAGAAGAAGAGAAGGAGGTCATGAAGAAGATGATGGGGATAGTTCACACTTACACAGCACTTACTATATGTTAGGCATTGGTTTTTGTACATTGCTTGAACTATCTCAAATTGCCCTCACTATCACTCCTATCTTCATTTTAAAGATAAGGGTCACAAACTTCACAACTTGCCCTAGGTTACATGGCTAGTAAGTTGCTGAGCTGAGATGTGAACCCTGCTCCTATACCCAACTGCTACAGTATTCTGCCTCCATATGTTTACAAATTAAAAACTTGAATTGTATGAGTATAGCCATTTGTAAATGAATGATATTTCTTAATAAATGTATGATTAGCAAAAATGCAATTATTTGTAAGAACACATTCCAGAGAAGAAACACAGATAGCAAAAGGCCCATGAAAAGATGGTGAACTTCATTAATCATGAGGGAAATTCATATTAAAAACACTACATAGCTATCAGAATGACAAATTTCTTTTAACCTGACCAAACCAAATTCTGAACAGAATGTAGAGCATTCTTATATATTGCTGCTGAAAATGCAAAATGGTAAAAATGGTAAATGGTAAAACCTTTTTGCAAAAGCTGAATCTTTCTTATAAACTTCAATGTTTGCTATCTTACGACTCAGCTATCCCACTCCTAGGAATTCACCCACGTTAATGAAAATTTATGTCCATATAAGTATCTGTGAGCAAATATTTATGGTAGCCTTACTCACAATCACCCAAAACTGGAAATAATCCAAATCTCCATCAACTGGTAAATAGATAAAGAAGCATTCATACAATGGGATTCTCCCCAATCACAAACAGAAACAATCTACTTGTCCCTGCAACAATATGGGTAAATCTCATGTACTCCCATTCAGTGAAAGAACTCTCTTTGGAAGACTACAGGCTCTGTGATTTCATTCATGTGAGCTTCTCCAAAAAGCAAAACTACAAAGAGCAGGATAAGATCAGCAAATTGCCAGAGTCTGGGGGTTTAGGAAAACACAGAATGAAACTTTATTTTTCCCACGGAAAGGCGCAGGCAGGAATGAAGGCAAGTAGAGAAGCAGAAGAAGCACATGTATGTATTTTTATTTAGTGTTCACATTGGCTGTTCCCCCACACCCCAAATCTTGAACCCAGGACCTTGAGATGCATGTGGGACTGCTCCCAGGGTATGTGAAGCTGCTAGACCACCTTACTCCTTGAATATTTTTTCTATTGAGGTAACATTGGTTTATGATACTGTATACACTTTCAGAGTGCAGGTTCACTCTTCCTCAGATGTGTAACACGCAATAGTCACCAAATTTCTAATAATCCTCCATCACTGTCTGGTGAACCCCGGCCACCCTTTGCTCTCAACTGCCCCTCTTTCCCTCGGACAATCTCAGTCCAGTTGTCAGAGTCCAAGAGTGAGCTTTGTTTTGTTGTGTCTATCCATTTGCTTCTTATCTTTATATTCCATACATGAGTGAAATGTGGTACTTGTCTTTCTACTTCTGATTTTTTTTCACTTAACATAATCCCCTCTAGTTTCATCTGTATTGTCACAAATGAGAAGACTTCATTTTTTTTCTAGCTGAGTAGTGTTCCACTGTGTGGAATATATATATATATATATATATATATATACATATACATATAAATATTATACATCTTCTTTGTCCAGTCATCTGTTGATGGGTACGTGGGTTTTGTCCAAATCCTAATTATTGTGAATAATGTTGCAATGAACATATGAGTGCATTTCTCTTTCTGAATTAGTATTTTCATATTCTTCAGATAGCTACTTAGAAGTAGAATTGCTGGCTTATATGGTAGATCTAATTTTAACTTCTTCAAAATGGCTACAACAATTTACATTCCCATCAACAGTATAAAAGAGCTCCCTTTTCTCCACACCCTCACCAACACTTATTGTTTCTTGTTTCTGTTTTTTGATACAGGCCATTTTCACAATGGAAAGTGATGTCTTATTGTGTTTTTGATTTGCATTACCCTAAATATAAGCGATGATGAGCATTTTTTCATGTGCCTGCTAGACATCTGTATGTCTTCTTTGGGGAAGTGTTTATTCTGCCCACTTTTGACTGAGATTTTTTGTTGTTGTTGAGTTGTCTGTATTCTTTACATATCCTTGATATTAACCTTTTATTGGATATATTATGTGTAAGTATTTTCTCCCCATTCAGTTACTGTTTCTTCATTCTGTTAATAGCTATTTTTCTGTGCAGAGATTTTTAGTTTGATGCAGTATCATGTGTTTATTTTTGGTTTTGTTTTCTTCGCCAGTAGAATTAAGTCCCCAAAGGCATCACTAAGGCTGATGTTATGGAGTATATTGCCTATATTTTTCCTCTATGCATCTTATGGCTTCCTGTCTTAATCTAAATCAATTTTGAGTTAACCTTTTGTGTATGATACTAGAGAGTGATCTAGTTTTATTCTCTTGCATGTGGCTGACTATTTTTCCCTATACAATTGCTGAAGAGATTTTCCTTTCTCTATGATATGCTTTTGGCTCCTTTATCATGAATTAACCCCCATCTATGTATGAGTTTATATCTAGGTTTATAATTATAGTCAGTTCATCTATGAATGTTTTTTGTTACTATTATTCTGTAACACAGGTTGAAAGCAGAAAGACCAACATCTCCATCTTTTTCTTCCTTTTTCTCAGGATTGCTTTGGTTATTTGGGGTCTTTGTGGTTCCAAACACATTTTAGAATTTTTCATTCTATTTTGTTTAAAAATGCCATTCGAATTTTGATAGAAATCGCATTGAATCTGTATATTGCTATAGGTAAATGACCATTTTAACAGAATAGTTCTTCCGTTTATGAGCACAAATATCTTTCCCTCTCTTTGTGTCTTCTTCTGTTTTAACAATGTCTCGTAGTTTTCATTGTATCTGGATTCACTTCCTTTTTGAAACTTACTCCTAAGTATTTAATTCTTTTTGATGCAATTTTAAATGAAACTGTCTTCTTAATTTCTTGCTCGTTTAGCTCATTGTTTGTACTGGAAACATACATACAGATTTTTGTATATTAACTGTGCTGTCTGCCACTTGCTCATTCATTTATTCTAATAGCTTTTTGGTGGCGCTTTGTGCTTTTCTATGTATATTATCATGTCTTCTGCAAAGAGTGACAGTTTTGCTCCTTCTTTTCCAATTAAGATGCAATAAATTTCTTCAGATAATGAAAATGTCTTTATCTTGATTATGTGCAAGTTTCCATGACCATGTTTGTTGAAAGTCATAGAACTGCACACCTGAAATGGGTAGTTCTAACATTTGTCAATTACACTTCAACAAATTTGACATGAGAATCAAAAATAGACAGGTAAGAGGGAGGAAAGGGGTATACGAAAAAAAAAAATTGACAAGAAAATTTATGTAGCAAAGTAATTAAGACCCCAAGTCTCCATGTAGAATTCCGGGTTCAAATAGGACTTGACTGTTGTGGGACCTGAGGTATCTTTATTGAAACTCTATGACTTTATTCCCTCGTGGGATAATAGTGCTTCTTACTTCATTGTGGCTTTATGAGGATCAGATAATTGTTAAGGCTTTTTGAGCAGTATATGGAATATAGCATGCTCTCAATAAATATTTATCCCATAAATGATCATATCACACACTATAAGGCAGCAGTTAATCAGCAAATTATTTCAACTACAAAATAGGCAGAAGTACAGTTTGCTAAGCCATCTACTGTGACATCTCTTATTAATCCAAGCTGGTAATGGACATCCAAGTCACATCAATTTCTGAATGTATAACTACATGTCTAGTTGGTCCCAAGACCTAAACCCGGATCTCTCCGAGAGTACCAGTGTTGTCTCATATCAACCCCCAGCTGAAGTCTGATTTTCATCCATTCTGTGCGTAGCATTCACAGCGTGAGTCATTTGAGCGACAACGCCTCGGTTGATTGTGCGGGGTCTCTCCACAGACCTTCCACGCTCCTCCAGTCCACGTGGCAATCCCTCTTAGCAGCTTCATGAGGCAGGGAGATGAGCCCATGCAGACTCTGCTTCACGCCTTCCCCCCCAGGGGACCAGTAGTATCTTAGCCTAGATCAAAGTGAGACAAGGATGGGAGACACCAGCAGGGGGTGTGCTGGCTGCTGAGTCTAGTAAGATCAACCTTCAAGGCTAACAAACTGCAGTGCAGGGCTGTAAGTCTGGGAGAAAGAAGACATTTATCCACAGGCTCTTTTGTCCCAGTTACACCCCCACACTCCATGGTTAGACATGTGTGGACTTTGAGTCGAGTCTAGGTGTTTCCTGCCTCTCTCTGGGCTGGAGGCCGGACGCAGACAGAACAGACAAGAAGGAACACACAAAGTCACTGGAAGCTCACTCAGCGCTGGTTGCCATGGCAATAACTGGAAAGCAGGTCATCCAGCAGGCTATGAATTGTGCATAATTGGAATCTGAGTCTCCACAAGCAATAGTCCTACTCCCTGGTATACCTTGGGGGGAAAAATCACAGTATATTCATGAGGATACATGTACTAAAATTTTATTGTTGCATTATTATATAACAGCAAAGAAAAAAGGGCAAGGAGGAGAAGACTATACTAAATGATCATCATTTTTAACATGGATTATTCATTGTCCTATAATCAGAAAGGAAAATATTAGACATATGCATATGCAGGACATATAGCATCTTTGTAATTTACAGGACTCTGTGCCCAAGGAACCACACCTGAGAAGCTGCACCAAAGGACCCCCATCCATACCAGACCCCGATTTAGATAATGAGATGCTGGACTTCGAGCTAATAGGATAACACTCACTGAGGGGGGATGAGGTCAGATGTAAATATATGTCTCCCATTAGAAGGATGTGAATTGTGGTACCCAGAGGGCAAATTGTGGTAGATATTGTCCAAAGATGAAGACTCCCTGGACATATCTGCCACTCTCACGTGAGGACAGTTTAGGTAGCATCCTCTTGAATCTGTGTTGGCGGCTTCTTTAAGCAAGAGAATGTGGTGAAAGTGACTTCGGATGCAACAGGACTGGCAACTTCTGCCTCCTTCCCCTTGGACTCTTCTTCTGGGAACTGAGGCACCAAGCTGCGAGGGAAGCCCCAGCCACATATGGAGAGGACCATGTGAGCAAGAACGAAGACCGCGGTCCTCAGACTGAACTGAGGTGCCAGTCAACAGCTAGCACACTGGGGCTAGTTCAGTGAGCAAGCCCACTTTGACATTTCAGCTCAATCAAGTCCCCACATAACTGCAACCCCAAACAAAAACATACGCAGAAGTTTCTTCCAAGTGAGCCAGCCAACCTGCATCATTGGGGGAAATAATAAAATAATTGTTGTTTTAAGCCACTAAGTTTTAAGATGGCTTGTTACTCAGCATTAGATAACTGAAACACATAATTTGAGCAAATCTCCAGCAATTAGGTAGCTGTGTGCATTTGATCCCAAGGAGCATCATTTTAAGCTCGTTTGCATGACATAATCATTTAATTCTTCCTTGGATATAATTGCAAATTATCAAAATCATACTTGCAGAAGGATCAGGAAGAAAACAAAATCTTCATTTCATCAACCACTGATTTATCCATATCAATCTGATTCACATGTCAATCTTTAATTTTAATGCTTCCTCGGATGAGAAAACAAAAAACAAAGTCCAAGGTCAAAACAGTCAAACAAAAAGCAGTAAGCATTGCTGAACTCCTACACCTACTATGAGAGTCATTTCACTTGGTGTTGAGTACACAGGCGGTCTTGACTCAGGATGCTTCAATCGACAATTTTTTCAGCTTAACAATAGTGCAAAAGCAGTAAGCACTGAGTAGAAACTATACTTCAGATTTTGAATTTTGATCTTTTTCCATACTAATGACATGACACATGACACTGTCTCATCAAGTCAGGCAGTAATAGTAAACTAGAGCTTCCACCAGTCAGCTTCCAACCAGAAGGATATACAACCTTTCTGTTTTTTACAATATTCAGTAAATGACCAGAGAGATTCAACACTTTATTGTAGAACAAGCTTATTGGTGCATGATTTTTGCCTATCTTTTGGCTAATGTAAATGTTCTGAATGTGTCTAAGATAGGCTAAGCCAAACTATGATGCCAGGAACAAACAGGAGGCTATTATGTCTGAGGACACGCAGAGGACTCTGGAGAAAAGATTGGACCATCAGCTCCTATAGTCTGACAGTGGTCTATCAGACCTTGCCAAGAGATGCCAAGAGTTTTGTGAAGAGG
The DNA here is from genome assembly GCA_004363575.1 of Solenodon paradoxus. Taxonomy (NCBI): domain Eukaryota; kingdom Metazoa; phylum Chordata; class Mammalia; order Eulipotyphla; family Solenodontidae; genus Solenodon; species Solenodon paradoxus. The sequence goes on from RJWH01001658.1 coordinate 116,118, forward strand.
TGGCTAACAAAACAACAGTTGGTATGTACCAAATGGAGTGGACTAGAAGAGGATAAACCTTAAACATCAGCCCTGACTATTCATCAGATAGTTTCAGAAACATGTAGGCCCAATGCTAGAACAAGTGAATAAGAATCTCTGAGTCTGAGACCAGAAGACTAGAATGTGCCTAGATAAAATGCTCGCTGGCTAATTCTGAGGCTCACTCCAGGTTAAGAATCACTGGCCTAAAGAAATACAAAGGAGAGAGAGTTTGATTAGTTAGGGAAATTTTCCCACATGAGAAAGAATTTTAATTGAGCCAGGAACAATGAATTAAGTCTAAATAGCATAAAAAGAAAAGCATAGTTATTCTGAGTAGGTATTGGGAAGGGACAAAGCATGTCAGACTGACACAGAAAACAATTTTTTTGCATACAGTCTCCTAGATGGCTGCGAGATATGTATCTGGAGAAGAGAAAGTGTCATATTATATGGGACCTTGAAAATTTGAAATTCAATCTGTTTCCCCTGGAACTGTGAAGATTTTTGAAAGGAACAAATAGTAAAGATGTTTTTGTTTAGAAAGGGCTAGTACTGCTTTAGTGTTAAAAACTGGATTTACAAGAAGACTGTCTATGTAAGGACTCATCACTTTGCAATGTGAAATTGGGTTCCCATTAAAATGTACCAGCTTCTCCCAATCTCTTAACTTCTATCTCTTCCTCGGAAGACTATCAATGCAAAATCAAGCCTCCATGATCTTAGTTGGGTCAGGTCAGAAGAGAAACATTAGGAGGAAACTATATCAATGCTCTACCTTGCTTTCCAAGTTTTTGCCTAAAACAGATGTTTTAATTTTTAGAAATAATAAATGGAATGAAGACACTTTATTGAAAGATGTTGATGCGCTTTTTCATTTGCATTTCCAAGTGTATGTTTTTTTTCCCCATTCTGCCAGACGTATCCATGTATCTCTAAGAGAAACTAGAATATTACATCAAAAATACATAAAAAGAAAGTTGGTTTTTAGCTTTGACTACAAAAATGACATTTTTTTATTCCTACAAATACAATTCTATGAATATCTAAGTCAAGCTTGGAAAAATTTATTCTATAACTTTGCTACACATCAGAAGAGAGAGAATGCAAGATTTGGTGAAAGGGGACCCCCAATATGAAGAAAGGAGAATCTTCTTCCAGCCTTAATGGAGCACAGAAAAGGAAGACAGAAAACAGAGTGAAGGGGTCCATTTTCGGTGCTCTCAACAGCTAGCCTTCAGTCCCATCTTTGGGTAGACAGTGTGGGAGACCTGACACTCCCGTGCATGTCTTCAGGAACTGACCATTGATATAAAGCCATATCCAACGTGGCAGCACTAACTACGGTGGATAAAATGTCTGCCAATAGCCTTAGAAAGTGTTACTGGCACCCCAGATCCCATGAATAATCTGAAGGAGATCCAGAAATGTGTTCTTTCTTCAGTAAAGACCCAGAAGATATGTGACAGCCATAGGTCACAATGCTGAGGTTTTAGGGCCTGCGGAGCATGAGAATCATGACCCACCACCAACATGATACCCAGAAAGTCAGATGGGACCAGTCACACACACAACAGGCTCCATAGAGAAGCCCAGATAATACCTTAGTCCATCTGCAGCTAGAAGATGAGGGGTCAGTGCCTAGGGACCAGAGTTCTTTCTCATCATCCAAAGGTCACATTGTATCATCAAACCAGATACTATCTAGGGGGAAACAGGAAAATAAAAATCTAAACTACTGAGACAGAAAAAAAAAAAACAACCTTCAGACCCGCCCCGCCACCCCCGTGTCTTTTCCTAAGTCCAACAGTTGGGAGTTTATAAGAAAAAACTGATGATTTACATAAACAATCAAATCCAGATTTTCTTCATGTATTTCATAGTGGTGCATAAACTTCCACACACACTACAATCCGTTTTTCCTATTATAAGATATTTTCTGAAATCTTTCCCTAACGGAAACTAAGTAGGGCTCATTGTACATAGACCGCATAAACAAGAAGTGCGAAGTTGCACAGTGTGCCATCCAAGTGAAGCCCTCCGACTTCCACATTCTCAATACTGTGGTCGCCCACTAGGGGGCGCTCGGTGCAACTGCTACACCTCGCCTCCAGGACAGCGCTGACACTGAAGAATTCATTCAAGTCGTGTTTTGTGTTCCCATTTATGAACAATTAATTGATTAGGGGCGGGGGGATGATGAAACATTGTGCTAGCAAACTGATTCCTGTCGTCAGTGTCGATTCTCACCAAATAGAGCTGAAACTGCAGAGCACATGGGCAGCTGCTCCGCACGTTTTGGCTGCTTCAGAAACCTAGGAATCTTGCTTGACTTCGGAGGATTTCTGCCAGCTTTTTGAACATGAAAAACCATAGTGAGAGTAAAGGGGAAAGGCCTGGAAAGTCAAGCAATTGTGCAAATGGGTTAAAAAATAAATAAATAAACAGGCTTCCGCCATCACGAAATTTCAGGCTGCCAGATGTCTTGATTGTGGCTTTGCATCAAAACACAGCCAGCTGCCTGTATTTAACGCTAATTGTTAAGCGCCCAGTCTCAGCCAGTCATCTTACTTCTGAGCTGGCAGCGTCATAACGACAACAAAAATATGAAACGCTCTCTCTGACCCAGTTTAGTGGAGGGAGGAAGGAAAAAAAAAAGAGGAAGAAGAATCACTTCTAGGATTTGGTCAGCTTTCCTGTGAAAAACAAATTTCTGACTTTCTAAAGCAAAACAGCCTCTGTGCCTGGACACTTGGCTGGCAACTTCAAGATGAACAGATAGGGTGTAACCAGGGAATCCTCTCTCTCCTTTCTTCTCCCACCCCACCCAAGAGCAAAGTTAGCACTTCAAAGAAAAGAGTATTTTGTTTGTGGTCTGCAAGCTCCTGAGGAGTTTTCTTTCTTCCATGTTCTGTGTTCCCTTGTGGGCTGAGAATTCACTCTGTGTTGAAAATTTGCCTGTGTTTGATGCTTTATGCAATTTGGAGAAAGAGTTTCTCTCCTTTCTTAGATTCCTAACAGTACTAAATATCTTCGTCTCCTGTTTTTCCTGAGGGAAAGGATACCTTAGCTGACTTCCTGGACCTGGAATGCAAAGAATGTGGCTTCCTTTCAGGGACTGGAGAATTCTTAATTAAAAGAAACTCTCTCTCTCTCTCTCTCTCTCTCTCTCTCTCTCTCTCTCTCTCTCTCTCTCTCTCTCTCTCTCCTCTTCCATAAATAAGAAACAAGATAGAGGTCTTCCCAGCAGTTTCTAACAATAACCAGTTTTTAGAATCGCCCCCTTGAAGGTATAGTATCCTCCTCCAAGGCCCACAACCTCCTACATCAGATTTGACTTTGAGTCTGACCTTGAGATCTGACACAAGGTTACATAGGAACAAAGGTATCAGGAATTGGCCACAGAGCATAACAAAAAGTTTCCTTCTCTCTGGTCATTTACATATAGACGACAGCTAATATTCAAATCTGTATAAGCAAATTCACAGCTGATTAAATTAAATCTCTTCTCTAGCTTGATTTGCATAACTTGCAATAATCAGAATGGAGAAGGAAAGCATAATTGAAAATATATGCTGCAGCTATTTGGAATTAGATCTAGTTGAACAAAATGTAAGTTGGAGAACTGGAAAATTAATTAACTAATAAAGCCTTAGAACACCTTTGATTCACAATGACAAAAAATGCTTAAGACAAAAAAAAAAAATTCAGCCAGTGATCTGAAAGTTTGCTCACATTATTCCATGAACCCACTGGAAACAGTCTCTGAATAATATACTATATTGTAGCCCTTGAAAGAAAAACAATCCAGCCAGAATTTTCTTCACTGTAATGGCAAAATTTTACTCACTGCAAGATCCTTCCCCATTGCTTTACACCAATTCCAGTTCTCTTTCTTTATGGCCTGTATGTGACACCCCCACTTCCAACCCCTGCCCACATTACCTTTATAGAAGAGCAGAGCCTGAAAGCAGAGCCCCACTATTCCCACTATTCTAGAACAGGGAGACCCTGCTGTCAAGCAATGTGCTTTATAGATCTGGCATCTAGGTGCCTTAATTTTCTTAATTTCACCTTCCCTTGTTGTTCCAATCACCTGCAGTCTCAAGAAAGAGAAAAAGCAAACCAGCATGGCACCAGTGACTTGGATCCTAGAAAGTGCCCTAGTCTCTTTGCATTTTCCAAAAGCAGAGAAAAAAACAGGCCGAGACCACACACCTCAACTCAAGCAAGAGCAGAGAACACTGCAGATGGAAATAATCTGAGGAACAAAGTCACCTTACATAAAGCTTTCATGCAGACTTGGACGATGTCACAAAATGTTTGCCCCTTGACAAATGTAGCTGTGGATGGTCTCAAGGGCCATCAACCATGTCCCCTCTCATGGTCATTAGGGAGCTCAAGTCTCCCAGCCAATCCATCTCATCTGCCATAACCACATTCTTCTGTTACGGAAGTTCCATAAGGATATTCTTTCAGGATAAATATTCAAAAAATGTTGTTGACATAGATTATCTTTTTTTTTAAGGACATGTGTTCCAATATAAGGGTAGACAAAGATTGTACAATAACATGAGTGAAAGCTTCCTTTTATTGCCCCACAATAAGCTAGGTACAGTGATCAGTTCATTTCATAATGTGAAAAGTTGACATCTGTTAAGCAGTTTTAAAATGGAACAGGGGAGCCCCTAACAAAGACTTTGCAGTACCTATCTCCTTGAAAGACCTCTGAACTGGGTCCAAAGCAGTTGTTTAAAGAAAGCATTAAGAAAACAATTGTTTGAAAACTGATGCTTATGGACCTTTAGCTGGAGAATAGAATAAGCCATTATCTTTTCATACTTTCTAGAAAAACAATTATGGATAACCAAGAGTAGTTTAACCTCATAAACACTGATCAACTCTTTTAATACTTAACTTATCTTCCTCTTTTTCTCCCAGAAAAACCCTGAACTTTTCTCTCCATGGGACAAATTCTAGATTTTCTAACTGAATATATGTAGCCCAAATGTAATTCCTTGCTTTTTCAATTGCTTCCTGAATTTTCAGGTTGACAGGAGAGAAGTATGAAACGTTCCCCTTCTTATTGATGAGTGCACTGAAATTCAGCAAGGCAGAGCAACTTACCCAAGAACCCACCACAAGAAAGAGGCTGCCATGTTGTAGTCTTACCCTAAAGAGCATGAGTAATCATTCTGGATATTCGGAGATTGTTTTACTTTTAACAGTAGCGGTAGAGAAAACAGTTTAGAAATAGTTGTCTCAAACCTTGGTCCACATTTCAAAACCTGCCTTTATTTTGTCTCAATTCCCTTTCCAAAGCTGAAGTCAGTATACAGTCATCTTCCTTCAGAGAACAACTCAAAATTTCTGTTGCTTTCTCTCCTGGAAATTCCAGGGAACACGAGGGTAAATCCTGAGGATCCTGGACGTACCAAGCAGCTGAAGCAAGACAGGAAGTCTGTCAAGCAGGTACAGTTAGATCTTGTATTACTCAGGAGAATATGGAATCTGACTCTCCTAGTTCAAAGAACAGGGACTCATTAGAGGAATCACCTTGATAAGCCTTGCAGAATATCTGTGAAAACAGTCACTGTTATCACCTAGATAGACAGGGAGATGGGAACAAACATTCTCACAGAGGAAGAAACCCAGGTAAGCCTGGAGACCAGCTGAAGCAGATACCCTTGCACTTTTCAGCCTCCTTTGCAGCTCAGTTCAGGATCACATAATAAGTTCTAGCCAATTCCAGACCAGTTCCTTAGACATAACCCTTCTATCCCTTCAGCAATTACTTCCTCTGTCTTAACATCTTGAAGGCTAAATGATGATCCAGATGATACAGCTCTAAAAAGAAGAAACTGGCACACACTAGTGCAGTAGTTGTTGGGTTCCCACTGAGCACGGGCCACATATATTTCAAGGACCTAGATTTATGTCCTGGGCCCGGGGGAATAACCAAGATGAACAAGTAAATAAAAATAAAACACTTCCTCCTCATCTCTCTTTTGGCCTGCCTGCATCCTTCCTTTAAAAAACAAAAAGAAGAAACAGCCCTACTTATATTGGAACTTGTGTAAACAACAAATAAATACAGATTTCCCTGATATACCAACAAAAAGAAGAGCACTTCAATGAAACCTACTATAGGTTGGAATGGCACAATATGAAGACACAATTGCCATTCATTTATATGGGAAAAATTTTTATCATTCCTATACTCAAAAAAATAACCTACCAAATTATACCAAATAACACATAAATCCTAAATAACACTAGAATATAGTAAAACTAGGACTCCTATGATAACTACAGTCTGTATAAAAGTTCCTAGGAAAGAAGTATGGGTCTCCTCTCTTGATGTTTAGGGTGTGTACTGCCTCTGAAATTGTGCTGAAAAAGCACCTGCTGCTATTTGCAGTTTTCACCTTTTATTGTAAAAGTGAAAATCCTTTCATACGTCTTTTGGTCAACAAAAGCAGGTGATAATGTAGTCCTCTCACAAAAGCAAAGTAACCTTATGAGAACTTTGAAAAGTAAGAGATACATATAAGTATTATATTAAATCACAGAGATTAACTCATTAGAGTAGTATAACTTGATCTATCCTAACTATATACAACCATTCTCACTGCAACAGGGATTTCATTCCTGACTTCCCTTCAAGGCATACTAATTAACTGGAAGGTTATTAGAAATACAGATTCCTGGAATCCATGCTAGAACTTTCAACATATTTCATAGGACATGTTGATGAGGAAATAGGAGTGAGGGTGGGTTGGAGAAGATAACCTGAAACCTGGTATGTCCAGTACAAGAAGGGATGAAAAGACTTCCAGTCAAAATGGCAACCTGGTAGGAGCAAGACTCACATTCCCCCCACAGAGCAACTGGAAACTCACCTATTTCCCATTAATAAACACTGAGGAAAATCAGGCAAAGAGACTGTAGAGACACAGCAGCAATCACGACAACAAAGGGTAGGCGAAAATGTCCAGGTTCAGAGCTACGCCATGTACTCAGACTTGGGACTCCGGCCATGGCAGAGGGGTGGAACTACGGGACGAACCAGTTCTCCCGAAAATTGTGAAAGCAGCAGACAGCCCACCCAGCAGGACTGGGACATGGAATCAGGGGAGAGGGTATAGGTGCAGGGTGGAAGAGGCACCAGTGACCTACATCCCACAAACAAACTCCAACTCCATAGACTTAACTTTCGGGCAAAAACAGAGGACCCACATAAAAACTTCAACAAATTCAACCAGCGTTGATGCCATAAAACTCAAGAAATCCCAGTGTCCAAGCCAAGATTCAAGCTTACTAAGTGCAAGTCAATACCCTCATCAAGGCCATTACTGCAGGGAAACCTAGTTCACAGAAACATAAATAGAATACGAGACAGAAAAAGACACAGAGAAATATATGTGAAATGATGGTCCAAACAAAATCCCAGGGGAAAATCTGAACACAACAGACATATATACAAACTACCTGAGAATTAATTTAGGGCAACAATGATAAACATACTCATGGAAATCAAGAAAACAATGAGGGGGGTGGGATAACAAAAAAGAAAGAGAAGAAATGATGTCAAAGAAATAAAGAACACAATAGCTGACCTAAATCAATCAGTAGAGGACACAAGAATAGGATGGATGAAACCTCTAACAGAATCAGTGAGCTAGAAGATAGAGCAGAGGAATGCACTCAAGCAAATCAGCAAACAGGTAAAAGAATGCAAAGAAATGAAAACATCATTTGAGACCTGTGGGATAACATCAAAAGAAGCAATATTCACGTTACAGGGGTCCCAGAAGGAGAAGAGAGAGAAAAGGGGGCAGAAACTATATTTGAAGAAATAATAGCTGAGACTGAAGAATGAAGAACCTTCAGATCCAGGAAGCTCAAAGAGTTCCTAAGAAAAGAAACTCAAGCAGACCTACACCTAGACACATTGTCATTAAAATGTCAAAAATACAAGATAAATAAAAAATCTTAAAAGCATCCACAGAAAAACAAGTCACATACAAAGGAGTCCCCATAAGATTGTCGGCAGATTTCTCAACTGAAACTCTACAGGTCAGGAAGAAATGGCATGATATATTCAAAAGACTGAAAGAAAAGGATTTTCAACCCAGGATGGTATACCCTGCGAGATTATCATTCCGAAGTGAAGGAATAATAGAAACTTTTTCCAATGAGCAAAAGTTAAAGGAACTTATCACCACAAAACCAGTTCAACAAAAAATACTAAAAGATGCTATATAAAGTGTCAACAAACCTCACTTAAAAACAGTAAGAAGGTAAATTTAAAAAGTGGGAAGGAGAACAAAAGTAATTTGACACAATCTTATGTTTGATCCTGTGCTGGTCAGTCAAACACCCTGAAAGCCCACAGAATAATGAAGCTGGCTCTTAAGAGAGGGATAATTTACTTTTGAAGTATAAGAGACTTGAGGGGATCTACAAATTCAAGATTTTTAGAGGGTATAAACCCAATTATCCCATCCATGTGTCAGGGCCCCATTTCTTCCCAGCTAGTGCCCTGCACTTGTCAGAGAAGAACTGCCTTATGTGGGAGTTCAGTTTCTTTGGAGTGCAGGACTTGGACAGTTATTGAATCTGGGGCCAGAGCCTCAGTTCTCACTGCCTTCCCACTATAGAAGATGAGTCCTCTTTATCAAGTATCAGGGACACCTCTGATTATAACACTTGATCTTTCCTTATCCTTTTCTAGAGCTTCAAAATAACTTCGTAATAGTCATCCAATCTCATTGTTCCTATCATCATTATGAAGCCATCAAAATGATTAACTTTACTTCAACCTGGGTTATAACCTTGCTTTTATGTAAAGTGGTCTGATAGTGTCCTTTGTTTTAATTTGCTTGATATGGAACAATGAACTTGAACTATCCCAAACCAGTTTAAGTGAAAACTAACATTTCTTTTGCTAGAATGTTTCAGAACACATGTACCAATGACAAGAGCTTGTCTCATGAGTAGCCTCAGAACAGCGCTTTCTCCTGTGGAAACAACAGAATGCATAGACTCACCATTGGAACCAATTCAGAAGTGAAGTGTCCATCCACAGACAGGAAGGTCTTCAAGGAAGCCTCTGTTAATAAGATGAAGAAGGATGGGGGCTGGTCACACTAGAAGACCAACAAGATGATTAGAAAGTTGGAACTTTGAGTCCGATGCTATCAACCTGAACTTGGGGAGCAGACAGGACTTGAAAAAATTACCTAAGCAATGATTCAGTCAATCATTTATACTCTAATTAATGATGCCCCAATGAAGTTTGATAAATATTATGAATATAGAGCTTCTGGATGTCTCTGTGTATTGGCATGTATTGATGTGCTACAGAGTAACTTGTCCTAAGGACAAGGAAACGTTATATATATAAGGCCCTCCTAGACCTTGTCCTATGTGTCACTCCCTGTGACTAGTCATGATATGCATCATTTTGCTATAATAAAACTATAATCATCCCTTAGAACAGATGAAATCCAGTCATTTTAATCAGCATGGAGGGATCTAGAGGTGATTATGCGAAGTGAAATAAGTCAAAAGAAGAAAAATAGATACTGGATGACCTCACTCATAGGTAGAATTGAACAGATAAAGCAAAAGGAACAGATGAAACAGAACCATCCCTTGGACCCATGCAACAAAATCATGGTTACCAATAGGGAATGGAATGGAGAGGGGCAAATGGTAGCGGAGCCCACTGGACAATGGTGAAGAACACTTGGTGACTTGGTGAAGTGCAGGGCGTGTTGACAGACATATGAGGAATGGGGGATCTATACATATTTATTTTAATATGTGAAAAATAATTTTAAAAACCTGTAATCATAAGTATAGAGCTTTCCTGAGTTCTGTGAATTGTTCTAGAAAATTATCAAACCTGAAGGATTAGTAGAAACCTGAAAATTTGTAGCTATCAGGTCAGAAGTGAAGGTGGTCTAGGGACTCCCAAGTTGACCGGTGTCTGATGTGAGAGTAGTCTTGTGGAGACCATACACTGACGTTTGACCCAACTCCAAGGTAATTGTTGTCAGACTCATTGCAGGCTAACATGGCCCTTTCTGTCCCTGCTTTGATCATCACTGGACATGGTCCATCTGGTAAAGGGTGCACACTTGAGCATGGTGATTATGTAGCTGATTTGGACTCAGAAGGGAATGATTGCTGAGGGCTGACTGCGGACAACATTCCCAGCAGATCCTCCCTTGAATGCGGATGTAGGTGGCACATCTTCAGTCCTCCATACATCCTTCCATTTATCATCCAGTTGTTGTGAATTCTTGAACCTCAGTCAGGAGGAGATGATATTTTGTCCTGGGTTCCCATAAAGTGAACATCTTTGACTCCATTCTTGGGTTTCATGACCAGTCACTTCATTCAGTTCTGGCAAGTCCTGCTCACCCTTCCCCAGGGCTTCCTCCAACTTCTCCTGGCTTAACAACAGTAAACAGAAGACGACTAGGGCACAGAAATTCTTCCCATACTCTTCAGGTTCTTTTAGGTTGGCAAACAGTCAAACAAACATCAGAAAAACTGATAAGTGAAAAAAAAAAATAGCTTAATAAAAACTTGTATACTGTCTATATACTGGGAGAAACCCAGCAGAACTTGCTGTAAAGCATTAGTCTCCACCTAAATTACCTTCAGACAGAGACAAAGGTTGCTGTGAAGGAAGGAGAGAAAGTCACCTAAGTGAGATAGGAAGTATCTGATAAACAAGGACATGGCCAGTATGCAGATTTACTTCTACCTTCTTCACTGATAAGTTGGAAGAGTTTAGGTCCTTCCATAAAGGTGAGAGAGATGCCCTTAAAGAGAGAGATTTTTCTTTTATACTTTAAAATGTCTCCAGATAACACCCCACCTTCAGAGCCTTTTCTATGAAATAATATTTTTTGCTAATATATAAAGGTATATTTTGGGTTAGCACACTTTTGCTCTCCTACAAGATATTGAAATAACTCTAGTTGATCAATAAGTTCCAGCTTACATGGTCTGAGGCAGAGGAAGATGCTCACTCAGCGGGGTGGTTGGGGAAGGAAGAAACAGTGACATTTCATTCTTCCAAGCTCAACCCCTGGAAAGACTAAGCTGAACCTGAACTGATAAACACTCAGGTCATGTATGAACTTGAACAGATGGAATTTTAAGCACATGAAACACTGAAATACTTGTGTCCAAAAGCCACCTTTAGAAGTAGACTACTTCTTTAGAAGTAGTCCTGTGAAGGCAACAGAAACAGATCAGCTGATGTCCCAACAAGGCAGATGTTTGTCTATTCTTGGACCTAGAGGAACATGGCTCCTTAAAAGGTACCTATGGAAATTCCTTCATGATGAGGCAGATAACAATGGCATGGGAGTAAGGCCTAACTTGAACATTGAAGGTGGTTCCTCTCAGCCCCTCCAAATCCAAGAGAGGGACACTTACTTCCTCCAACATGACCATTTCCAGGTATCTAGGACCCACTTTCCATCTGGGGAAAATGGAAACAGAGATTTTTGCATATGGATTAAGTCAAATGAATACTGAGAAGAAACACAGAATCCAAATATATGACAATCCTAATGAAATGATGTCAAAAAGAGTTGTAAACACTGTAAACATGAGGACTTCTGCAGAAACCAATGGGAAGTGTGATCACTTTAGTCCATGCATAGGCCTTGCCTGGTGCTTCCTTGTTTGTACATGTTTCCTGGATGCTGGTAATTGAAGGTACTTGCTCTGCAGGAGGCTGGTGATTGTTGAATATTAATGACACTCTTCCACTTGGGGTCCCTGAAGTCCCATGCTCTCATCTAGAACTTTACAAATTGCTCCCCCTTCACATTTCTTCTGTCTTTACTCACACTTCCTTGTTCCAGGAAGTTCTCTTCGGTGGAAAGAAGAGAAGGAAGCTTTTTTCTTGTGTTATTTGTCTCAAATCTATTTTATGGTCTAAGTTGCACAAGAATGCTTTCAATTTAATGTTTTATGTCACTCTAAAGGCCTACTCTTTTGAAATTTAAAAGTCAAGAGGAAAGAACCTCCTCATTTTCCTCTTGCCAAGTCTCACCTTTTCATGTGATGATGAGTAAAGGTGCCCTGGTTCTTTATCAAAAAAGGCATCCACAGGGAAGGGGCATATGGTAACAGAGATTCTCATGGGAAGAACACAACAGTCAATAGTTGAAAAGAGGATCTCACTGTTGTAAAAATGTCTCAGAAGCAGTAATTTTCCTGTCCCCATCTACATATTCTCAAGTAATGTTCATTTTAGGTCAGTGGAAGCTCTCCTCACATGGCCTTTGCAAAGCTGAGAAAAGTCTCTGAGAAAGGCCAGACATCCTATTAGTCCCCTCATTACCTTCTAGCATCCTGCCGATCACTCAGCTTGGAGTCTTCTGCTCCAGGAGAAAGTGAACGATGGGCGAGCCCTGGCACAGCTGTCGTCAGAAAGTAGCGACTCCAGAGGGGCTGAGCCAGGAAGTTTGAGCCCAGTCGCAAACCTCCCAGTGGGCCCACAATTGTTTTTTCTTTCTTCTGGACACCATCAAGTCTCTTCTCTTTGGCATTAAGCAATAATAAAAATAATTAACAGAAGAAAAACTATTTTTGGTAGAAGATATACAATCTAACTTAAAATCAAGTCCCAACTCTGCCCTCAATTTAATTTTGGTTAGTCCCTTTAGCTGACATCTATGTCTTCTGCAGACAAAAATTATTAATACATGCTAGATGAAGTCAGTTCACACAGTAAATGTAATGCCAACTCTCTTTCCCCTCACACATTCAGGAGAGGACACATTGGTTGTTCTGTCAGACTGATGAGTCTTAAATTAATCACTCACCAACCACTGCCCCATTTTATAATGGAATAACACGATCCACCCACAACTTCAGCCCTGGGAGGGCAGACTCAAACCATTGCAGAGCTCGAATTCAAGAAGTAGCTCCCTTTCTCAACTAAAAAAGTCACAGGATGCCTTGGTGCTCCTGCATGTCCCCACACTGTGCACAGCATGTTCCCTCTCAGAGCCTTGCCTCCCACACCCCCCACTCCCAGCACAGCCCCAACTCTTCCCAGGTTTTTGTTTGAGATATTTCCCATTTTCTCTAAACTGTAGCATGCATGCTTTTGGAGCAAAGAATGTGTTCTTTGGTGCCACAGTAGGTGTCTAAGACATTGTAGAAGACTTTGTAAATTATAATACCCCCAGAAGGATGCTCTAGAAGAAGTGTAAGGATCCTGGCTCCATGGGAACATTTGTGCATTTAGCTTTCTCCAAACTCTTTATTTATCCTGGTGCATTTTTAGAAGGCAGACAACTTAGAGCTCCAGGGGTCACATAGGCAAATGTACATAGGTATTATTTGGCAGAGGAAGTTCATCTCTCAATAACCATCATCAAGTCATTGCATCAAGTCCCCTGTTGTATCAATTCCTACTTACTTACTATTACACTATTTTTGTGTTATTTGAGCAATTTACCTCCAAAAAGGTGGGTGTATTATCCTATTCATCTTTGAATTTCTCACCCACTGTACAGTACCTGGCACAAAAAGCATGGTAGTTAAATGGAATGAATCATAATATAACTTGTCACTGTTCACTGTACTTAGAATGTTCATATATGCGTAGAGAACATTTGAGTACTGTTGGTAGGAATACTATTATTGCTGTCCAACTGGGAGCAAGTTTAAGTGGCCTACCTTGAAAAATGATTTGTACTTTGGATTTTGAAAGTAAAAGGAATGCCTCTAAGAAAGGTAAATAAGTAAAGAGAATAGCAGGTCATATTATATGGGAGAGCCACATACCCAGGGAAAAGACATTGTCTAGGTCATTTGAGGATCAAATTGAATATCTCTCTGAAGACTCCTTTGGAGGATGAAAATTGCTTTTTCTTTGGAATGATGGAGTTCGAATACTTTGTCAAAGTTGTTGACACAAACATTCCAACTCAAAGGTCCCATGATTTGGGGCTCCCTACGATGGATTCCTAGTGGTCGGGCAATGTGTTAGTAGGTCAGGGCTCCTATAACAAAGTACCACAGATTGGGTGACTTAAACAACAGAAATCAATTTTCTCACTGTCCTGAAGGCTACAAGTCCAAGATCAAGGAATTGGCTAGTATAGTTTATTCTAATTTTCTTGACTTATAGATGGTCACCTTCTCTTTTTGTCTTCACATGATGGTCCTTTTTTGTGTATCTGTGTCCAGATTTCTTCTTCCATGTTTACCAATCATATTGGATTAATGACCTTACTTTATGTCTGTTAGGACCCAAACTCCAAATACAGCCACATTGTGAGATCATAAGGATTAGGGCTTCAACATATAGACTTAGGAGAGAGATACAATTCAGCTGATAATATATGATCACAACTTATAAACTGGCCTCTCTAGCTCTATGCATTCCTTCAAAATTCTAGCAACCAAAAAAAGATCCCTTGATTGCCACAAGAAATTCTTGTTTTAATAAACTAATGGAATCTGGTGACGACATCATCATTAAGTTAATAATAATTCATATAAGGACAGAATGATTATTCAGACATATTCAATTAATATGCTAACAATCAATTATTACCACCTAGAAAATGAATACTTCAATTATAAAAAACAGTCATAGTGGATGTGATCAAAGTTTCGATCATTTTTGGTATCTTCTTTAACCAACACTACAGAGGTATTTCACAAGAGAATATTCAGATGACCAATTCACATATGAAAAGGTGATCCACCTAATTATTATGTAAATATAGATTAAAAACCCAGTAGCATACCACTGCATAGTCACCAAATTGATTAAAATTAAAGAGAATAATGATAATGAGAAATAGAATGTAGAGCAACTGGCACTCCCATACATAGCTGTTGGGAGTGCAAACTGGTACAACCAGTATGAAAAACTACCAACATCTCCTAAAGTAAATATGGTCACAGAATATGACATAGGAATCTCACTCCAACACAGCTTCCCAGCAAAAACACATGTGTCCACCAAAATAGATGTATGATAATATTCATTGCTTATAGTTTCCCCAAACTATAAATAGCCTCAGTGTTCAGAAATAATACATAAATAAATCACTTTAGTATACTCACAAAATACTATAGAGCAAGGAAAAGATACAAACTACTGTTCAATTAAGCAAAACAGATTAATCTGACATTTGAAAGACAGTTAACAGACACAATAGATGACATACTGTATTATCTTTGCTCTGTAAAGTACAAATTCAGGGAACACTGATAACCTTTGGTGTTTTAAGCACTAGGAGGGGCTAAACTAATGTTCTAGTTCTTAAATTGGGTGGTGGTTAGACAGATGTGTTTATTTTAAGAAAGTTTATCACTAATTTTATGACCTGTGTGGTCTTTTAGGCATGTTAGAATTCAATAAAAATTTTAATCACTACCACTCCCACCATCCCCCCAACAAATAAAGTAACAAAACACTTCAAAATAGGGCTTTGTGATGGACATTAAGTTCATCTGATGAGAAAGCAATTAAGCAAAGCAATCATCACAATGGCAGATAGATAAAAAGGCAGTAAGAATCTTGCTTTGATTACTGAACAACATCAAGCTCTAAAAGTCTTTATTTCATAATCTGTCCACATGTACACAAAAAAAGCAAAAAGTGGTCAAATTGTGTGTGTGTGTGTGTGTGTGTGTGTGTGTGTGTGTGTTTTGGTCAGGAATGCAATGGTTTTGAATCATCAAAATGAATTTCTCCACTCTTAACTGGAATCCTCTTTCTAAAGGGATGCAATTAAGCCTCTTTGTTATGAGTGCTTGGCCCCCCACTTGAGATGAGGATAGAGTCTACTTCGGACTCTCCATAAAATAATTATAAATATCATCTTTCATAAGAAGATCTAGTTGCTTTTCTGAAATCAAAAGTAGTCACTGATGAACTTTTTCTTTCTTCTTAGGATCTGAGCTGGTTCTCCTGTGAGGGTACATGTGGGCTCAAGCACAGATGTTACGTCTGCACACATGGACCACTGTTGGAGGAGCACATCTGTATTAGACTGAATTCTTTATTAAATTGAATTCTTGGTTTAACCCAACTATTGAAACCAGGTGATACTACTTCATTGGTTAATTTTATGTGTCAACTTGACTGGGCCATGGTATACATAGATATTTGGTTATATGGTATTTCCAAGTGTATTGTGTCTTTGAGGATATTTCTGGACAGGGGTAATGTAAAAACTTGTAGACCGTGTACAGCCGATGCCCTCCCCAGTGTGAGTAGGTCTTATCCAATCCACTGAAGGTCTGGATAGAATAAAAGGTTGGGTAAGAATTCTCATATTCTCTCTCTCCTCATCAACCATTTATAAGGAGCAAAGATCTAGGTGATGGTGTACACAGTCCTTTTAAACATATTTTTAAATGTAACAAATGTAACAAGTTTGAGAGATCATTTATAATGTCACTGGACGAAATGGTAGAAGAAAAGAATAAGCTCAGGAATTCATTCCCAGCTTACGCACCACAAAATGATATATCTGCTAGTTACTGTTTGTAGCCAAAAAGACCCTTAATCTTCTCCATCTGCAGGGCTGAGAATGATGAATACTGAATGCAGAATCTCAACCTCTAAATAACTGAATCACCACTCAATTCAAACTCCCATCCTTGCAAGATGTCTGCTATTCAGAAATAAAAGACTGGGACTGGAGAGAACGTGCCCATCATCTCGGAGCACATATATGATCGTGAAGACCTTGCTGGTAGAAACATGGGCAGTAAAGGACATGCTGGTGAGTTCTCACAGAGGAATGAGGAACATGCTATTGGAAACTGGAGAAAAGGCAGTCCTTGCTACTAAGTGACAAAGAACTTGCCTACCTGCCTATGGATTCTAGTGTTTTGTGGAAGGTGGAAATTAAAAGAGATAAATTTGGATATTTAGCTGAGGAGATTAATAAGCAAAGTATTGCAGGAGCAATTTATTTCCTCGTGATTGCTCACAGCGAAGGAGACCTTACAAATGTAATGATTAACAAAACTAACATGCCTGTTTTTCTCTTTTTCTTTCTTGAAATTTGCTTAGTATCAATTTTATTGCTGGTGAAAAATCATCTCCAAACAAAGCATGAAGATCATAGTCAAGCCCCTCATGCAGGACACAGCCTGTGCCACCTAACAAGAACAAAGTGACAGCCCTGGGAGCCATGCATCTGCCCTTCTTCCCAAATCTCATTCCTGCTTCCCCTTGAGGCTTTGGGCCTACAAGGTCGCCTCCTCTGAAACACACTTTCCTGTGTCTCTTTGGCTTATTCCCTTTTTAACTTGATCCTTAAAAAGCCCCCACCCCACCTGAGGGATGGGATGGTTACTTTTAGACATGAGTTCACCAAACTACCAAGTTATTGATAACTTGAATAAACAGCCTTATCATCTCAGTATCAATTCCCATTCTCCATGTTTGGCTTTCAGTGACAGGCACAAAGAATCTTGGTTGGCCCTTTCAATCACAAATTGTGAAAGGAGAGAAATAAACTGCATAAGGAATTTCTAAGCAAAAAGAAACCATATCTTAAAAATTTGGAAACTCTTAACATGACCATATTGCTAAAATAAGATAAAGCATGTTCTTTTCAAAAAACTACAAGATTGTTGTTGGACTACCATTCAACAAAGAGATTGTGCGATTTGATGAACAGAAACACTGCCAGTTTGAAGTGAGAGGTCAAAGAGAGCAGGAAATAAAGGAAGGCTGTTGGAATTCTTGGATGGTATGGAATGGGACTGTAGAGATATTCAATTGAAAACTGACTCTCCTTCAAGACCAGAGAAGAATGACTGATTCTGAGATCATCAGAGCTGTTTTCCTTCCTGACACAGAGGGTGGAGGGAGGTTGTCTCTGTTTTATAAGGCAGTCACCCACAGTATTGGGGGCAGAACCATCCAGTGCCCTGGGAACCATCCAGAGCCCAGAGACTTGGGAGGTATGATCCTCATCCTGAGCTGTGGAGGTGGAACTTCTGCCCCAGTGGGCCTAGAAGGCAGAACAACAAGCCAGAAAGGGTGATTTTGAGCCTTGAGATCTAATAGAATTTGCCTTGATACATTTTGAACTTGCTTGGGATTTATCCTTCCCTTCCTCCCTCCCTTCCTCCCTCCCTTGCTCCCTTCCTCCTTCCTTCCTCCCTTCCTCCTTCCTTTCTTCCTTCCCTTTGGTAATGGTAATGTCTACCCTATGTCTGTTCCATAGTCACATTTTGGAAGCACATAATTTTGTCTGATTTCACAGGTTTGCAAATGGAAAGATATTTTGCTGCAAGATGAATCAGACCTCAAATCTCACTCATCTGATTTAGATGGTATGAGACTGTTAGGCAGCTGGTAGCCACAGCTAGGGAGTAAGGAAGGGAAGAGAAGGAGAAGAGAAATACATGCTGGTACAGACATCAGCGCAGACAGGACTGATGTGGAATGAGACATACTGAGACCATCAGCAAACAGCAGAAGGGGAGCTGCACCAATCAGCTTAAATGTAAGGGGACCCACCAATCAGTGATCTTAGAAAAGAGGAACAAGAGTCCAACTGCAGAAGGAGCAACATTCACCTTCTAGCGAACCTGGTTCGTTATGCGCTCATTTTTTAAAAAATTAACATTGCAGCTCTGACACACACACACCCCTACTCTCCCCCACCCTCCATCCCCATTTTTTGGCAATCAGGGAGAATTGTGGGTCCAGCACAAGTGCAAAAGTCATCAGCCATCAACCAAGTTACAGGAACTCTCCACCCCTTTCCTGGAAAAATTCACCCTGAAACACCCCTTGGTGGAGCTAAGGGCTGGAACTAAGCCAGAACCCCTATAAAGGCCCAAACCCCTAGAATTTGGTGTTGGTTTCTCTGGGAACAACGTGTCCTCCACCCTTGAGAGTCTGTCTCACTTTGCCCATAGCCAATAAACTTAGCTGCTTGTTTAAGTCTCTTGAGTCCTGGTGACACTGACAGGCCACCAGTGTCTTAGGACAAATCTCAAAAACACAAGAGATCAAGGAAACCCAGACCCATCAAAACATCAAGACTTTGGACTTTGGAATTTAGAGTTGATGGTGGAGTGAGTTAAAAGTTTGGGAGACTGTGAAGGACATGAATTTTGAGGGATCAAGGTAGAATGTTATAGGCTGAATATTTCTGTCCTTCTAAAATAAGTATGTTAAAACCCTTTATCTCCAATGTAATGGTATTTGGAGGTGGGACCTTTGGGAGGTAAATGGTTTTAAATAAGGCCGTGAACGTAGTCTTTAAAAGAAAATGAAAAAAAATCAAACTGACTCCCATCTTTTCTGTCTTCCCCTGTCCATCTTCTTCTCCCCATGTGAGAGCGGGGAGAAAGAAGTTGTCAAGCCAGGAAAAAAGCCCTCACCTAAGAACCTAATCAATCAGAGCCTTGATCTTAAACTTCCCACTCTCCAGAACTATGAGAAATAATTGTCTATTGTTTAAGTCACCCAGTCTATGATATTTTGTTATGGAAACCAGCTGATTAATTCATTGTATAAATAGTGTCAGAGAATCTTCACCAATAATCAGCATGGTCATAAACCATGTAAGCAATTTTCTTCCCATCTTATTGGCTTCTTTATTTAACAATTTCTTTGTATTTCCTCAGGAGCTATGTGATAGCTGGCCTCAAGGCCAGCAGCACATTTCTGCATATATATTATAACACACATTGATTGTGAGATTCAAATTAGCTATTTAATTAGTTTAAAGGTGAAGCATTTAAATTCCCAGAGTAGATATTTTTAATTTGATTTAGGTTTAAGGGTACTTCTTATTTTGTGGAATTGAAATTCTGCCTTTGTAAGAAAACCCAATTCAATAGAAAACCTAGTAAGGGGCTCCCGGGCATCTGCTACTGTTGGAAATCTATTTCAATAAATTTTCAGTATCAACTTAATTATTTAAATAACTAGGAAGCATTAAAAAGAAAATCTGTTTTGGGTTTTGTTGCTGTTGGAAATGAAATAAGTCAACCAAATGCCATTTCAAAGTACACATCAATCTTGCTGCAATCATAAAGGCTTTGAGGAGTGAAGTGAATCTTTGTAATTTCTTCAAAGCACAAATGAGTGTTATGGATCAAACTGCTTTCCCTGTAAATGCATTATGAGGAAAAGAGACAAACACCTACTTCTCCCCAAGTAGTTTGTAGAAAGAAAATACAAAATAATAGTAGCAGTGAGTTTCCTTTCTCTTGCCTTCAACTCCCATGAGAATAAGCATTTTAATCTTGCCTGGACGGTCACAGGAAAGGCCGCCATTGCTAAGTAAGCAAGAAATTTATCAATTTGTGTTTCAAGTTTCAGGCTCCTTGTTTAACGGTCCTGGAAGGCTGTCAGATCCTAAACAAGCATATCAAACTGATGAATAACCCAGGCATGGCAGGAAAGTATTCCGTGGAGCCATTGGAAGGAGTAGAGAAACTTGTAGAAGAAGGAGATGGAAAATTGATGTAATCTATTTCTCGGAGTCAAGTTATTTTCATGTAGGAGACAATGGTGGAAGTGCCTAGGTCAGTTTCATAATAATTAAAATCCTTGAATTCATTCAAACATGACTGAGATTATTAGTGGTGGGTCAACAACAGGAAAGCCTCGGAATCATAGAACAATTCGGATGAATTAAAGGTGACCTAGCACCATTATCTTCTTGAACTGGTGCAAACGTGACCTGGCATAAGGAAGGCTGGCGACTGCACAGTAGATTTGGAATCTGCCCCAGCAACAACCTGACCATCACCACCTGCTTCCTCAACTGAACCTCAGGAAGACCTGGTGCTTTATCTTGCTGTCTCCTTACTTATTACAAATAACAAAATCTCCTGCTTAAAGGAACTGTGGTTTGTATGTTGGCTGGCCCTCACCAAAGAAACAGACTCATTACATTTAGTAAGAAGATCTATCAATGGCGTAGCATCTTCATGGACTCTGGAAAAATCTTGATAAGATAGAAGGAATATCTGGCAAACAGTGATATTTTCATTAGCATGAACCAAGCTATCTTTCAATTTCAATGTGAATCACAAGATTTAAGAAAAAGATCCAGACCCCAAACTCAACCTGTAGTAATCATGATCACATTCATTCATTCAAAAAATATTTTGAGTTTCAATTCTACTAGGACTTTGTAGTATTTTTAAATTAAAGTTAAGAT
The DNA here is from genome assembly GCA_004363575.1 of Solenodon paradoxus. NCBI lineage: Eukaryota > Metazoa > Chordata > Mammalia > Eulipotyphla > Solenodontidae > Solenodon > Solenodon paradoxus. The sequence goes on from RJWH01001658.1 coordinate 137,354, forward strand.
GTTTCTAAAATTGTTTTGGAAACTTACTAAGAACTTTCTATGTGTTTCCTTAATAAAATAACAATTTATTTTTTTATCATTATTTCTATTAGCAACCAAATTATCATGACTGCTTGGCTATTGCCATTGCTAATTTTTTTTGATTCCTTGATTAATTTCCAAAATTTTAACCAATTTTGAAGACATTTGTTACATTACCAAATCATATCAAAATGTGTATTATTGTTCCTATTAAAATGAATTATTACATAGCAGATGGTAACATTTGTTGATGGATGATTCTTCACACACAGACAATCCTTTCACTCATATGCTTTAAAAGTGTTTTTATTCTCTAGTGAGTTTTTCAACAGATTTCATTCTGTTGTTTTTTATTATTTACAAAGTATATTTTAATATTTATATTGTTCCACTGATTAAAGTGTCTAGTGTATAGAAACACCAATTCCTTCCTTAAATTCAGAGTGAGTTCTGTGTCACAATCATTTATTTCAGTTTGATTTGCAATAAATATGTCAAACAACACATTTACAGTGCAAAATCTGATCAATTTGATAAATATGCACACACCTGTGAAATCATCACCATGTAAGAATAGTGATTCTATCCAAAGATTTTTGTGTTTTTTGAGACTCCTCCTACCTGACCCTACCCACAGTTCCTGCCTATCTATTCCTTTTTCCAGATAACTGCTTATTCGTTTTGTCACTGTGATTAAGATTGCATTTCTAGAAACCTATGTGAATTGAGTTACACAGTAAGTACTAATTTTGTCTAGCTTTTTCCATACAATATAATTATCTTAATGAGCCATTCACATTATTGTTTCTATCAATAGTTTATTCTTTTTTATTAATATAACCAATATTATATTACATGATGAATACACCTGTTTGTTTATCCACTCACCTGGCGATAGATATTTTGGTTGTTTCTAGATTTGGACTATTAGAAGTAAAGTTACTATGAACATTTGTGTACAAGTGTTTTATAGACATAATTTTATCTTGGCTAAGTACTTAATCATATGCTATGTGTGTGTTTAAATTATGGACATTCTGCCAAACCGTTTTCCAAAACAGCTAATCTGCTTTACTCTCCCATCAGAAGTGCGTGAAGCTAGCATATATTTCACATCCTCAGCACTTAGTATAATGATCTTTTTAAATTTCAACCATTTTTATAGATGCATGGTACCTCACTGTTATTATGCATTTCTCTGATAATTAAGGATTTTGAGCAATATTTGACACACTTATTTGTCATCCCTCTGTCTTTGTTATATGTAAGATAGATCAAAGATAACAGCTACTGTCTTATTTTTCTCATATAAGTTGTATAATTTTAAGTTTAACAATTAGGTCTCTGATCTACTTGAGTTCATTTATGAATTTGATGGATTGAAATTCATTTGTTTTCATGTAGATGTTCAATTGTTCCATCTTCATACATTAAAAGCATCATTTCTCCACTAACTTGTTACTTTTTTTTTTTTCTTTGCCAAAAATCAACTGGTCATATGTGTGTGAGTGTTTTCCTGGACTTAGCTTTCTGTTTCATTGGTCTAAATGTCCACCTTGACAACAGTGCTGCACCATCTTGATTCCCATCACCTACTGAAAGACTTGAAGTCAAGTAGTGGAGTTCTCCAACTCTGTCTTTTTTCAAAGTTATTTTGACTAATCTAGATCCTCTGCCTTTCCATTTAAATTTTTGAATCAGCCTATCAATGTCTGCAGAACAAAATCTATTGAGATTTCATTTAGGGTTGCATTGAATATATACATCAGCTTGGGGCGATTAACATCTTAACAATTTTGAAGCTTCCGATTCATAAACACGGTCTATGTCTCTAAGTCTTCTTTAATTTCTTTCAATATGTTTTGCAGTTTTCATGTCGTTGTCTTTTGTAGATTGACTCTTAAGTTTTGCATATTATTATAAATTGTGCTGGTTTTAAATTTTCAACTTCTGAAAAATATAATTGATTTTTGTATGTTAATTTTGTATAGTGTAAATTGCTAAAGTCACATATTACTTCTAGTGGCATTTTATGGATTGATAGAATTTTCTTTGTAGATAATTATATCATTAGCTAATAACAGTTGTAATTCTTCACTTACAATTTGTGTATCATTTGTTTCTTTTTCTTGCCTGATCGCAATGACTAGATTCTTCAGGAAAATATTTAATAAAGGTGGAGAGAACAAATATTCTTGACTTTTCTTGATAAAGGAAAATTGTTATGGTCTTTTACCATTAAGTATGTTTCATATCAGTTTTTCAGAAATGACTTTTATCGGATTGATGAGGTTCCAGTCTAATTCTATCCCCAATTTGCTGAAAGCTTTTACCAAGAATGAATTTTGGATTTTGCTAAATGCTTTTTAAAAATATACTTATTAAAATGATTATATAGTTTTCCTTTTTTTAATCTATAAACATGAAAGATCACATTGTTTGGTTTTAAAATATTAAACCAGAATTTATTCCTAGAAAGAATCAGATTTGGTCACAATTTGTTATTTCTTTTTATAAATTCTTAAAATTGATTTCCTAATTCCTTGTAATTTATTTTTCTACTTCTTAATATCAGATTTATCCTGCTTTTGCAGAATTTTTAGAAAGTATTCCTTCTTTAATTTTATGCAAGTGTTTGGGTAGAATTGACAATATTTATTTTTTTAATGTTTGCCAGAATTTACCAATAAAGGTTGCTATTCAGAAATTTTCTTTGTAGAAAGATTTTAACCTATCTAATCTATTTTATTGACAAACAAATATTTCTTAAGTAAAATGTTTTATTGTGTATCTTTCAGGTAATTTGCCCATTTCATTTAAGTTGTCAAATATTTTGACATAAAATTATTTATGATATTCCCTTATTAAGCTTTCAATATTTATAAAATCTGTAAAATTTCAATGTTGCAAATTTGTGTTTTCTCTTCCACCACCCCCCACAATCATTCTGCCTAGAGGTTTTCTCAATTTTATTGATCTTTTCAAAGAATCATTTTCTCTTTTTTTCATTTTCTATTTCAATTATTTCTGTTCTCATCATTATTCTTTCTTTTTTTTCTTACATTGGATTTAATTTTCCTCTCTTTTTTCTGCATCCATAGATATGAGCTGAGGTCATTGACTTGAGACCTTTCTTATAAGGTATTTAGCATTACAAATTTCCTTTCAAGATTGGATTTAATTAGGTCCCACAAATGTTATTGCTTTGTTTTCATTTTCATTCAGACCAAAATACTTTCCCTTATGATATCTTTTTTGACCAATGAATTATTTAGAAGTATATTGTTTGATTTTCAACTTGGAAATAAAATAATGCTGATATTCTGGTTTCGACTTCTAATTTAATTTTAGTTAGTGAGAGGACATACTTTGTATGACATTAATTCCTTAAAATTTTTGAAACTTATTTTATGGCTTAGAATATGATGAACTTTCGTGAGCATTCCATCTGCACCTGAAAAGTGTATTTTCTCCTGTCATTGAGTGAAATATTCTGTAAGCATTAGTAAGATAAAGTTGGTTTATAATGTGTTCAAGTAGTGTATAATTTTTACCGATTTTCTATCTGCTTGTTCTGTCAATTATTACTAAGGGATTGTGGAATTTTCTCTCTAACTGCAATTCTATCAGACTTTGCTTCAAATTTTTTTAAATGCTTAGAACTGGTTTATATTTTCATGTTGAAGTGATATCTTCACCATTATAAAACAAGCTTTCTATAACCCATAATAATACTCTGCTGCAAAATCAATTTTAATAATAATTTAGTTGAGTTTTTTAAACTATATTAACATGTTGCATCTTTTTTCATTCTTTTAACTTTAGACATTTTTGCATCGTCACGTTTGAAGTGCATTTTCTGTAGGCAGTATATAGTTAAATTTTTAATTTTTTTTAAATTTCAATCTAGCAATTTTTTATTTTCAGTTGGAGTGTTTAGCCATTAGAAATTCTATAGTTAATTATTGGAATGGCTACCATCTTGCTATTTTCCTCAAGTATTATATGTTCTTTTTTTTTTCCCCTTTTTCTGTTTTCTTTGTGACTAATTGAATATGTTTATGATTTCATTTCCTCTCTCTTATCAGCTGATCAGCTAGCTATAATACTTTGGTCTAGTGGTTGAACTACGGTTTATAGCATACATTTAAAATTATCACAATCTATTTTTATGCTATCATATGCTTCAACTTACTTGAAGGTAAGCTGTGATCGGGGACAGCTAACTAATAAATTTCCGTTTCTTCCCTCCCAGACTTCCTGTTATTGTTATTATATCTTTTTCTTTATACATTACAGACCTCAAAATATGTTGTTATTTTTATTTTAAATAGTCAATTATTTTCTTAAGAATTAAAATAAACAATTTTAACTATTTTACATATCCATGCTATCACTCTTTCTGGTGTTCCTCATTCCCTTGAGGAAGTCCAAAATTCCACCAGGCATAGCTTTCCTTCTGCTTGAAAGGCTTGCTTTAGCATTTCTTGCAGTACAGGTTTGGTGGTAAAAAATGCCTTCAGTTTTTATATGACTAAAGAAGTCTTTATTGTGTCTTCATATTTTAAAGATGCTTACTCTGGTAATGTATTCTTAATGACAGATTTTTTTTCTTTCATTACAACGTTTTCTTAACTTGCATTATTCTGAAGAAAGCTGCTGCTATCTTCATTTTTCCCCTCGGTAAAGAATTACCTTTTTTCTCTGATTGCTTCTAAGATGTTCTCTGTTTCTCTGGTCTTAAGCAGTATGGTTATGCTTATGACATGCCATGACATCACTTCCTTCATGCCTGTTTGGATTTTGGCTTTTTATGTTCTTTTTTTTTTTTTTAGGCAGGAATGCAGGCAAGCAGGCTGGCAGATAGGAAGAGGGAGAGGAAAGAAGCGTTTTATTTTATTGTTATTTAATTGGTCACACTGGCCACCTCCCCAGTGACCCAGGACTCAAACTCAGGAGTGTGTGGTCTGTGCTCTTTTGGAGGTGATTGATCCAACTGCTGCTCCACCAGGCTGCACCACTTCCTTTATATTTCATGTGCTGGAGTTCGTAGATCTGTATTTATAGTTTGTATCCAAGTTGGGAGAAATGTATCTATTCAAACATTTTGTACACCTGCTTTCTTTTGGGAACCTCAATTGCTTTGTATATTTGATTGCTTGATTTGTCACAGAGTTCTCTGATATTCTCGCCACATTTTAAATTATTTTTCCTCTTCTTTCTCTTCTTCTTTTCTCTGTCTTGTTTCATTTTGGGTGGTTTCTATTGCTATGTTCAAGTTCACTAATAATTTATTCTGCAATTTCCAATTTCCTACTAATACCCTTTATGTCGGATTCTGCAGCCTTCTACAGTTCACATTCAACATAGGTCTTTCTTTCTTTTCCATATTTCTACATGAAGTGTACAATCTTTCTTCTAACTTTCTGAACCATGAGATACATCATAGTAGCTGTTTGAATATCCTTGTTTATTAATTCTACTGTGGAGTCCGTTTTGATCTAGTTTTCTTCTCCTTGTGGGTTATGTAACCCGTTTTTTCCCCCTTGCCTCATAAGTTTTCTTAGGATGCCAGACATTTTGAATTTTATCCATAGGGCATTGAATATTTTTATATTATGATCAATTTTCTTGAGATTTTGTTCAATGATACGGCAAGTTACTTGAAAACAGTTTACCCTTTTTGAATCTTGCTTTTTTATTTGATTTTTTTTAAGGAAAGAGGCAACCAGCAATGAAGGTGAGCAGAGGGAGGTAGGCAGGATAAAAGAGAAGGAAGAAGCACTTTATTTTACATAGTTATTCATCTTGATTGTTCCTCCAAACCCCAAGATGCAAACCCGGGTCCTTGGGATGTATGTGGACTATATGGACTGATGACCAATCACCAAAGCATTACTCCACCAGCTCTGCCAAGTCTTGCTCTAGATAGAATCAATGCATTCAATCTAGGTTTAATGTTTCCCTAGTCCTGAGGCAAGATATCTTTAGATTATTCTCTACTGCAGCCATAGGGAGCAGGCATCACTCTGGGTGACCAATGGTTTCTTCTAACCCTTTTGTTTGTCCCAGCCTCTTTGCACTCAGACACATACATTGATTAACAAATACTGAACTACATATCTCCAGAATTTTCTCCTACCTGGTTCCCTGTCCTGTGAAGTCTAGCAATCTTGACTTTTCTGGGCTTGCAGTTCTGTCTTTCCAATTCCTTGAAACACTCCATGTATCAACTCAAGGAGTTGAAAAGAGGCACCAGATTCTGCCTTAGTTCCCCTCCCTGCACTTCAGATCAGAAATTTTTCCATACAACAATGTAAGGCAAGCATAAGTCTCTCTGCATTTGTTTCCCATCATTCTCTGATCGTTATCTTTCATAACTTGATGTCCTGTGTTGAATGTCATTTTTTTATATGTTTTTGCCTGATTTGTTTGTTATTTCAGGCTGGGGGATAAATATAGTCTGTTACTCCCTCTTGACCATAAAAAAAAAAAATCTCAATTGTCTTTTTTTTGTTTTAAGAAAAGGTGCCGACAGGAATGAAGATAAGTAAACAGGCAGACAGGAAGACAGAGGAGGAAGAAGCATTTATTTTGTTTAGTTATTCATCTTAACTGCTTCTTATTTTATTTAGTTGTTCATTGTGACTGCCTCCCCTGGCCCGGGCTTGTGAACCTGAGCCCTTAGGATGTAGGCAAACTACTCCTGACAAAGTCTTCAGATTTAATCACTAAGCCACCAGGGCGCACCTCTCAATATTCTTTTTAGTCTTTTATAGAACACAGAGCTTCAGGATTATCAAATGAATACAGTATGTGATCAACAAATGTCAATTTTAAGCTATGTTGATATATTTTCTGAATTCATAAGAATTTTTTTAAGTTCTCTTCCCTTTATTCTGACCTAGTATGTTTCAAGTTCTGCAGTGCTGTTTTGTTCAAAATGCCAGCTTCATTATTTTCTTCATAGAACAGCAAACTATGTTGACCTTAAAAAGCCCTGGGCTCTTTTTCTTTTTCTTTTTTTGTCACCTTTTTTTTTTTTCCATTGTTGTCATTGTTAACAAATGCAGTGATCAAAAAATTAAATGTGACAAGGCTCAAACATGCAGAGAAATCGATAACAATACTTCCCTGAGTTAGAAATACTTTTAAGTCTCTTATGTTGATGCTTAAGATGTTGTGAGTTTAACAAATTTGAGAGAAAAATGCCTCCTACCCTGTCAGGAACAAGTAAAGAGCCAGTTTCATAGAAGATTAAATATTCGATTTTATCTTTTGGGTTCACAGCTTTTAGGAGGGGCGCTAGACCTGCCTCCAGCTGCTCCACTGCCCTCTCCCCACTCTGTTTACTGGGCTCAACAAACACTGGCTGAACACAAGCTTCCCTTTTGTTGCCCAACTACAAAAATCGATTAAGAGTGGAATCCGAGCAAGCTTCTGATCTGAATCAGTACCACCTAAGGCTTCAATGTCAGGGCATCTGGGCACCGATCCAAAGAGATGAAATTCACCCAGGACCTCCCATCAATTTACTTGATTTAAAGACACAGAATCACAACTAGGAAAATGCAACTGTGGTTAGATTATGGGTTTGTCTTGTCTTTGTTAGCTTATTTGGGGAAGAAAGGTATTTCGTTGAAACAGCATTGTGTACAGTGCTGAAGGGGAAGAGAATTCAGGAACAGGCTGCTCACAGCTGAGAGAGAGAAGGAGTGTGTGGTTGGGAGAAGAGCCGGCCTCCACAATGGCTTCTATCCCAGTGCGGCCAGGGTGGGGACAGAACCTGACAATGTGTCAGACCCTTAGTTGTTGGAAACTCGCCCAGTAACCAGGTTACATATAGACAGTTGTGGAGTAGTAGGTGAAGTCTGACTCCTCCCAGATCCCTCAAGCAAATGGCATTGTGTCACCAGGGGTGAGCTAGGGGCAGGTGAAGAAATAGTCTCAGGAGCAGCCAGGGAGCTATGCTAGACTGTTGGAAGCATCACAAATCGGAAAAGGGCTCTGATTTGGTGGGTCATCCATTTTATCAAGAATTGCTGTGCTGCTGTGCTGGGCCAGGCACTTCACTCTGAATGGAGGAACAAAGGAATCAGAAGCAGTCCTTGTCTGGTTGAAGAGAGTGAATTTCCAGGAGAGTACTGTTCCCTCTCCCATCTAGATTTCTTTTCTTGGTGTAAGGAAAGGCAGGCAAAGCTGCACATCACTAGAAAAATCAAGCATGGGTTTTAAAAGTGTGCGCTACTGACACTTTTCTTCTGAAATGACTCCCTAATTCTCTAAGCTCTATGCTTTCTTTCCTCTAATTCTCCAGTATTCATAATCACATGCACAAGTGTGCAATACTCATGCACATACATGCAAAAATACACCCACGAGCAAAAATGAGTTGCAAATAACTATATTAGAGCTTTAAAAATGAGGCAAAGAAAGTTGACAAGAGCAATTTGTTGTTAGAAGAAAAAGGAGACCAAGAAGTTTCCAAAAAAGGGAGTTGCACTTTTTAAAAGAATGAAACTCATTAAATGGTTAAGGAAGGGAAGTTGGAAGTCACATTCTCCAGGGAGAGATCAGCAGGACCAAGACTCAAGGGTGTGGGAAGAGCAGTTCTGTGGACTCAAGCCTTCAGGGAGGATGGGGGCTATGGAAAAGAAGTTGGGGGTAGAATCAGCAGTGAGGGGCGGGAGGAAGGCCCTATAAGCTTACTGATGCATGTGGCTCTTAACCTAGAGAGATGGAGTCCTGGAAAGTGCACTTTAGAAAGAGTACTTTAGAAAACAACTGTAATCAGTTAAATGGAGAATGACTTGTCATATAAGGAATGATGGAAAGTCAGGAAATCAATAAGAAAGTTATTGTAATAATTCAGGTAAAAGATACTGATAATCTTTCAACCCCAGAATCTTCCTAGCATAAGAGTTTTATGAATAAATTAGAAGTAACATATTTACGTTCATATACTAACAGCGTAGGAAGAAGTGAGCAAATATTCACCCCGCTCTTCATTACTGTAGAAAAGTTTTCTTTATTGTGGCTTTACATTTTTCAAATATTTTGCATCTCTACTTTTCACAACAGCTAGCAGGGATGAGGGCAAAGAGAAGACAGTTAATAGATAACGTTGCCCATAGAGAAAAGTAACACAGGGATAAAATATGACTTTGCATGACTGGCTGTTGCTCCCCTGAAGTGCAAACACAAAACCATCTTCAAGTGCTCTTAATAAAACTAAGGAGAGTGAACAAGGACCATTAGTGTGACATGTCAGGCAGGGGCCACCACTGCATTCCTCACAGACAGGTCAAGTCTGTGTTTTGCCTCCTTCTCAATTCCCCCATAACTGGGAAATACAAAGAAATAAAACCAGTTCTGATAATGGATGTTTTCTAAGGGCAACAAGTAGAAAATATGATCTGTGAATGATGACTAAATATAAAATATTAGCAAATAAATATACATTACAGTGTTTGACTTTAAAACTTAGAAAAGGTTTTCTTTTATCAATAGTCAACACATATATGTGGAGTCCTACGGTGGCTAAGAGCGCATGATGTCTTAGTTGTTTGTCCTGGATTCTTTTCTTTTCCTTCTGTGTATTTTCTCTGTGTCTATTTTCACTATTTCATATACATGTCTATTTCAGAGGATGAAAAAAAAATCACAGAGCTTGGCACCTTGATATTTGCCCATGGAGACACCCAGGTGGTCACATAGCTCTTATTGGGCACCAGGCTCAATACACAAGCACTTTACAAATATGTTTTTTATTCAAGCTATTTGCTTTTCTGGGGCACTAGAGCACAATTAAGGGAGCAAATGTTTGCCAAGTTCATAGGGGAGAAGAGCTCATCCTGAGGCTGAAACCTGACTTCAAAGCTTGAAAACAAGACATTGATCTATGCCATGGAATTGCTTCCATGGCGGCCTCAAGTTTAAGATCAACAGCTGGTAACATTTAGTGAAAGCCTCGCTTTGTAGTGGTCTGCAGTTAAGAGTCACTCTTAACAAGGACTTTTTAAAACACACACACTAGAAAAATATGGAGATCTATGGCCAGATAAGCAGAGTATTTGGATAAATAGCAACAAAGTTTAAAGCATAATTAGGGTCCCAAACTCAAATGTGTTCAAAGCTTGTCAAGTAATATAAATGTGTAAAATGGGAAGGGGGAACAGAAAAAAAGGGGGATCTGCAGTGAAACGGAGAGGATATACTTTGCTCAAAGTGTTCAAATTTCAATGATTTTAAATATATATCTTGAGCCATGTCTGTGAACGATCCATGGGCCACTCTGATTCTGTTAATTTGACAAAACACATATTTCTCTATTGCTCTTGCTGGCACTAAGTCTCATGGCCAGGAGCGCCATCCCATTTAGCTGTAGGCCACATCCACACTTGCTCACCTCAGTGGTTTGGGGCATAGGGTGGAGGGGATGCTTCAAAAAGAGACCATTCATTCCTGCTCACAGATACAAATCTCCATCTTCTAAGGAGCTAAAGAATGATGAGAGGAAATTGATTAGTAAATAAAGGGCCAGATTATAAAACTGTGCCAACAGACAAGTACAGTGAGTAGGAGAGGTTCTTTCTGGATGTGGTCAACTGAAAACGTGTTACAAAAAAATTTAGGAGTCTCACTATGCCTGAAGAACAGGTAAAGAACAGGTAAAATTTTGAGATACAAGGATGGAGCAGTTAGTCTTTTTGCTTATTGTGAAAAGTTTATTTTCGAAAGTTAAATTTACAAATTTATGGTGCACCCTGGTAGGCTAGCAGTCTAGTACACCCTGAGAGCAGTCCCACCTACATCTCAAGGTCCCGGGTTCAAGACTCAAGGCTGGGAATGACCAGTGTTAACTATTAAATAAAAAGTTTCTCCTCTCTTTAAAAAAAAAATTACAAACTTATATTCAGGCTGCCTGCACAGACCAACTGAGTCTATCTGTAGAGAAGATAAATAGAGTTAGGAAAAGAGCCCCAAAGTCTAAAAGGGAATCTGGAGATAGATTTTAGGAGTACAAGTGATGCAGATTCAAGAAAAAACAACATAAGGTCTGGGTGGATTTCTTTGCTCCTTCACTGTGAAACCTGGCAGAGTCCAGATACCACTATTCATCTCTGAGCTACAGCAATTGTGCCAACAGCTTGGGTAGCTCATCCAACGGAAAGTATGAGCTAATCCAGAAAGAACAGACCTGTCAAAATATTTGTGCATCCCAGCACTTTCAGACTGTTTATTAATATGTTTTTTCCAATGCTATTTTCTGTGAAAGATCCCATAATTAATCTACCAACAATAATTCATTTTGATTGGAGTTTAAAAATCTTTGTAAAGAAATAGGAACCCTGATAAAATGATGAAGGCAGTATATTATTGCTTGTGAATAATTTAGATGTCCCCAGAAGATAACCAAACCAGCCCTATGGCATTAGATCTGATAGAAAAGGTATTTTTTTTCCAAACAAAAAGTGACATGTGATTTCAGGGAAGTAGAGGATGAATCCTGAAACCCTCTAAAATAATGGACCTTCATCTCTAAATCCAATATCACTGTAACAATTATGCCCGTGTTTCCCAAGGAAAGAGTGTTAAGTCACTGTAGCAATCTCATGTTCCAATGCCATGTGAAAATCACCCAGCTCTTGATCTATTAACCCCATCCTAATTTACAGCAGTATAAGAAATGGCAATGGTAACAGAATGTGGTATCATATTTTCGTAACATGATGATGCTTTCAAATATTAGTGAAATCTTCCTAATACCCAAAGACTATGTGGGTAAATTTCAAGGAATAAGTAAGGAAAAGACGAAATTTAAGAAAATGTTCTTTCTGGTATTTCTGACCCTAGGATGAAGAGAAATCAGCAACAAATGAAAATTTTTAATCATACCTTTTCAGATTTCTCTTGATTTTAGATTCATGTCATCCATTATTTGTGTTTTGTTGTTTGTTTGCTTGTTTTTTAAGGAAAGGTACAAGCAGGAATGAAGGTGAATAGGCAGGCAGGAAAAGAGAAGAGGAAGAAACTTTTTGTTTATTGAGTTGTTCATCTTGGTTGTTCCCCCGGCCCCAGGTCTCAGACCCAGGTCCTTGGATGTACGTGGACTGTATCCAGTGGCCTTATCCACTAGGCCACCAGGGCACACCCAGCATTTGTTTTTAGCTTAACCCTCATATCATCAGGAAAGTTTATGTGACATGCTACTCTTTTTACTAAAGAGTAGATAATTCTACATAAACATAAAAATTAGAAAATTAATTAGAAAACTTCTTTTCAGAAGAATGACCTTCTAATGAGGCAGTACTTTCCTTCCCCCAGAAGGTTTCTAAGCAAAGGCAGCAAGTTATTGGTCAGGTGAGAGAATCTCTGTGATATGTCTAATGTCAGACTCAAAAGCTTTATGTCTATTCCAATGGAGAGAATTCGTAATTCTAACTCTATCCAAAGCCAATACAGAATCTCCAAACACAGTCAAAGAGTTGTAGACATATAAATAATTTTCACCCAGAAATTGCTTAAATCTTAATACCTCTAGAGATGAATATGTTGAATTTATTTATAAAAAATGATAAATAACGGAAAGTATGACTTGGTTCTCCAGCAAGAGAGAATGTTGTTTTTATCTAGGCTCCTGGAGCAGATGATGCATATCATATTAGTGAAAGGAAAGATCACTAAATGGAAAAGAACTTACTTGCTAATGATATCTCTAAGTTTCATAATTCAGTGCAGAAGAGCATGATAGCATATGGAAGCAAGATGTTAATTGTTAAATGTCTGAGATAGACACTCCAAAACAAAAAAAGTTAGGAATATAAAAATCTTATGGTGTATCAAAGAAGGAAAATACTCTCAAAATATCATGATAGCTTAAATATAATCATTAATAGTATGATATCTTACAATTCACAGAATTTAAATCCCTTCTAAGTGGACTGAGATGCTGCTATCATGACAGCTGCAATTCATACATGAGCGCTATTATCAAAGTTGTAATCCTAGGTGTGAAAAAGGACACGTGGGACTTCTTCAGAGCATCCTAGATCATTAATCATTTTTAAAGCACTTACTGAATGGAAGCTATCTAAAACTACCCATAAATAAGGCCTGATTAAATAAATCCTGCTGCATGCTTTCATTGACATTCCACGCAGTCAGAGAAAAAGATGAAGCACCCTATCATGTCTCAATAAGGAAATCAAGGTCTAGATCTAGATTCATATTAAAGTGATCAGTATCGATAGCACTCTATTGTGTGTCCTCTGTTCTCTGTTAAGAACATAAGAACTCAAAAGGCAAATCCGTTGGTGCTAAACAGAATCAACAGGACCAACAGAGAAATCTTCCTCAGCATTCTTTCTGCCAGAAGACAAATCCAAACACAATGTACGCAAATGTCAGAAGCAGGTATGCAATGTCTCATTCTTTGTTTTCTATAATTCATTCTACCTTCCGATCTGAGTCCCTCTCCACCAAAATTTAGTATTTCCCTTCCTTCCCAAGAATGACACCTAAATTCAAGGTGTTTAAGGGACTGGGGCAAGGAACAGAGGCAACATCTGGTCTTCTATATGGCTGTCCATGAAGACATCTGTCAAGATGCCCATCACCCACTGGTCCTCAATTTGATCTCTCCCTTGTGACTAGAAGGGTCTCCAAGTCCCCAACGAAGATAAGCCTCATTATTTCCCCTCTCATTGCCCTTTATATCTTCTTTGCAGCCAAAGGAATATTTTTTATTTTCTGGTGGAAGGAAGCTTTCCTTTTATTATTGCTGTTCTCTGCCACATAGTCTATCACTCGTGGGTCCTTTCCATGCTCCTGCTTGTTTAAAACTCAAGTGCCAAGAATTTATTTCTCTTTGAATTTTTATCTTAGGCAGACGAATTCCCCTGAAAATAAGCATTCAGTCATTCCAGTGGCTCTCAAACCTGGCTGCAACATTGAGATCCTCTAGAGAATTATTTTAAATGACCCACTCTTGCACCTGGGCCCCAGAAATGCTGATTTATGTGCTAGGTTAGACTGCAAAAGCACATCATCAGTTTTCACAAACAGTTAAGGAAAAGTGAAAAAATGGGTGCAAAAAAATAATGTAAAAGAAAACCCAGTTGATATATTATATAATCATAACCTAATGTCAGAATATGGATAAACCCTTCAGGATGAATTTGATTGTGGGTGTGCACGCAGTGTGTGTGTGTGAAGAAATGTTCAAAGAAACTGTAAAAATAATACAGACCATGGGAATCTAATATTTTTTTCTTTTTTGCAGCTCAGGATATCTAAACATCTAACACATATTAGCAAGGTATATGGAAATTTCTTGTTTTCTGATATTTTTGGTTGCCTTACACTTTCCTGAAGTCTAGCAGCCAGTTATGTCCAGGTTTTCTTGGAAAGGGGATGATTCTGGCTCAACAGTGATCGCTAACAGGCATCCTGAGAACAAATGGAATCCTGAAATTAACTAAGAAAAGGATACTCATCCAAAATCCAAAGATCTTCAGGATCCAGATACCTATAATGTGGTCCTTGTTCCAAGTCCTTACAAGATCAGAATTCTGTCCCACGTACATCTGACCATACCGGGCCTCCTTCTCTGGAGATGCCCCCGAGTACTCCTGGGATCCTCAAGAGGCCTAAGGAGATGCCAGGGAGTAGTCCATTGGAAGAAAGTTCAAGCACACAGCATTCCTGCTCAGAACAAGTCAGTCCAATTGAGAGTGTATCATGTGAGCAATAAAATTTGATTAGGAAGGACATTAGCGTTCAGTTGGAAGCAGAAATATATAGAACGTGGGCTCGGGAACTGGGTCCAAATTTTAGCTTCCCTGCCTGCCAGATATGTGACATTGAGCAGGTACTCGAGTCTCTCAAGTATACCGTGTCTCATTTGGCACATCTATAAAACAAGGATAATAATAGAAGCTTCTTAAGAAGGTTCTTGTGAGGATGACATGAGAAAAGATTAATAGAAGCTTTCATATGGATTCCATCTAAAAAACCTTCAGTAAATGCTGATTCGTAGAGTTTTTCATTTAGTTACACGGACAAATAAATCCCTTTAATGACATTCCTAAGAAATTGTGCAGATCACCCTAAAAAGTGATGTACAACCAGACAAGAGTATGATACCAAGAGAGTGAAACAAGAAAAAGAAGGTGCTGAGTAAGATTTATTAATAGCTCACATTCTGATTGCCTGATACAGTGACCTTCTTAATCCACAACTTTGGACAGGTCTCCACTGCCCCCATCAGCACATCACAGAGATCATTATTTATGTCCCAGGGACTGTGTCTTGCTCATCCTTGTTCCCTCGGAGTCTGGTACCTAGTATGTGCTCAGTAAATGATGTGGAACCAAGCTGATTGTCTTGTTTTCTTCTTGCAGTGACACAGTTCTTCTCTAAACTTGGGAAAATGGAGAATGAACAAACACAATGATTAGGGAATGTCCTCCCTCATTTCTTAACACTGACAAGAAACCCCAACCAAAGCCATTCCTTCCTCATCTTTCTGCAGGCTGGCAGAGTTCCAATTAGTCTGAGCCATTTCTGAGTTTTCCAGAATTTTCCTCAGGAAGTGTAGCCCAGCTGGTGGCAGCACTTCTTCCCCTCTTCTGTTTTCTCTAGAGGACTTCACTTCTTCTCATCTTCAGGACTCTAAGAAAACTAAAAAGTGTTCTATATTCAGAATGTGGGGCAGATGCCTCAGAGAGGTATTGTGAGGAGTTCCAGCCCAGAAATAAAATAGCTATGGCTTTTATATAATTACAAATTTAATGATACATAAAATCCACTCTTTAATGTAGGAAAAGTGCTTTTGAAAGTCATCAAATTTTACTCACAGGGTAAAATATGTATTATGTAAAGAGAATTATGTGCCAACACATGCGATGGAGTTAATAATTATTTTTAATCACTCCTACGTGATTTTTCACTTCTCATCTTGCCCTTGCAATCTAGAACTTGCCTCTACCTCATATAAACCTCCCTCAGAACCTTAGTGTTTGCACACAGCCAACTGATACCCTGTAACCCAACCCCAAGTCCAATAAAAGTCTCCAATACAAGTCCTGGAGGAAAACTGCACCAAAAGATATAAATCATAAATATATTAAGAAACTTAACAAGTACCCACCTACATATTAACTGATACCTTGAGCTTTATCTGAGAATTTGGAGAAGTTCTGATGGGACATCCTCTTAGATGTGCAGTTTCATTACCTGGATGCTAATGATTCCTGTCACATTAAACAGGCATGGTCCCTCCAAGGCAGAGCTTGGTCATAGCTCATCTTCCTCACTATTATCCATGTTTTATCATCAAGACACTTTATTCCAGAAATAGGAAAAATAAAAGAGAAGGAAAAAGAATATTAAAAGGAAATTAGTATGACAGCCTTGATAATTCTACAAAATCTGCTGTTGTTTAGTGTTTATCTATTATTGTGTACCAAAAACCTCAAATTTAATAGCATAAACAGCAACCACTTTCACTGGGAAAAAGAGGAGGAAGAGGCAAAAAAATTTCATTTTCATGGAATGACTGGGATCAACAATGCAATTCTCACTTAGGGTCTCTCTCT
This sequence comes from Solenodon paradoxus, assembly GCA_004363575.1. Classification (NCBI taxonomy): domain Eukaryota; kingdom Metazoa; phylum Chordata; class Mammalia; order Eulipotyphla; family Solenodontidae; genus Solenodon; species Solenodon paradoxus. The sequence goes on from RJWH01001658.1 coordinate 153,976, forward strand.
CTCAATGATATGAGACCCGGGGCTAGGGTTTTCTTTAAGCTCCCTCACTGTTCTGGCAGTTGATACTGGCTCTTGACTGTGAGCTTAGCGAGAAATGCTGACCAGAACACCTACACGTGGGTCTCCAGGCTTTCTGGGCCTCCTCCCACCAAGGCAGCTGGGTTCCAAGAACAAGCATCAAGGAGAAAGAGCCAAATTGTCACCTTATATGACTAGCCTCTGAGGTCAGGCTGTGTCACTTCCTCTACATTCTATTAATGAGCAGTGGGCCCATATCCAAGGGAAAGAGAATTCAACCCTTGATTGAATGAGCATCAAAGAATATGCAATCATGTTCTTAAACCACCATGGTTAAAATTGTCATACTTTCTCTTGTTTGTCTCTTTCAAAACCATGATTAAATATTAAGAAGAGAAGCACATCAAATATACTCATCAAAAATTAGATCTGCTTCTTTTTGCTCTGAAAATCAACCTCTTCTCATACATTCTTTGATATAGCAAAGCATCCCTGACACCTTCTCTTTCTCATAAATATATCATTTGGTGAGTTCTCTTAGGACAAATCTATGCACCACAATGACAAGTGTTCACAATAGAGAGGCTTGGTAGAGATCTTTTATTTCCTTTCAGATTTCCTTTTCATTCTACCAAAACCTGTTATGGGTAGTCATTGGCTGATGTCATTTTTGAGATTCTTCACACCCTATCAGCCTCCAAACCCAGAGCTAATCTCTCATATACCCAGGTTTCTCCTCATCACCTAAATTCAGTCAAAAACTCAGCTCTCTTTTCTGGACCACCATCTTCTACATTGTAGTTCATTTCATCATTGCCCCTTCAAATTTAATGACCAAAGTAATCCTTCTCAAATGTTACCTACCTTCCCAATTCTTACTAGACCTCTGTAGTTTCTGAACACATTTTACCCAAATTTCTGGTCATGAATTTCAAAGACCTGATCACCACACATAGACATAAATACACTCTGTTATTTCAGGTTAGGTGTGTTCCTCTGTCAGCCCTCTTTGATTTACAACTGCAGTTGTCTGTTCAGGAAAGATTTTTCTTTGTTCTGTCATCACACTCAGACTGACACTGACAGATGATTCTTCAATCTAGCTGTATTTTCACCTGCCAGATCCCTTCAGTGTGGTAGAATGGAAGATCATAGGATCTAGAAACAAGATACCCAAGTTCTAGTTCTATAATACTCAAAATAAGATACTCAATAAAATCATTTGAAGAAGTAAAATATACAATATTATAATGACCTTTCATTCCTTCTTATAGAAGTTATACTCAAGTGTCACTTGACACATTTTCCACTAGTAAGCAAAGAAAGCTCCAGTTATGTTGTTGCTCACAACAGAGATTCCTTGAAGCTGGCAGGTGTGCACACCATCGGGCCTCTCTTTGTTGATGGCGATGACAACAAAGTCCAAGCTGGGGTCTACACTTTTCAGACTCTATGATAATCACAATGGACTGAAGATATGTAAAAACTCATGACACACTGGATATTACCTCTGTTCTACATAGTTGAGGATGTGTCCTAAATTCCATATGTGCAGAGAAGCAAATTTACAACCAATGAGAGGTCTCTGACTTCACCTGGCAGGGATTTCCTGAGAAGGCTGAGGAGAAATACAGCTTCAGATGCTCATCACACCATCAGAGTACAGACTTGCCTTTTTGAGGCAGACCAACTTGAGTCTTCCAACAATAAAACTAATATATGTGTAGTCCTGTGAAGTTTCTATGAAATCTCAACAAACTCTTTTAGTCAATCCAACAGCATAGACCTGAGTATATTATTATTATCTCTCTTTTATGGGCTCTGACTCTTAACTCTGCATGTCTTACAACTAAAACAATGTCGACACACTGCATGTTCCAGGAGGTCATTAACCAGCAAAATTGAAGTTTTCCTATATTAGTGATCAAAATATCTTTCTCAAGGATATTTGCATGTTCATGTGGTCCAGCCCAGCTCTTTCAAACTGAAATTTGGAGACAAACCTCTCTACCTAATCATGAACATTAAATATGTACATATATTTATATAGATATAGATATATAGATATGTGTGTATCTTCCTCCCAACCTCCACTTACTCTGTGCATTGCTCCCTTAAGAAGATTAATATGAGGCAATGGTATTCTCTAAGAGAATGTGGTAGTCCTAGATCCTCTGGCCAAATATCAAATTTGTACCTCAAGAGCACCTCTCAGAAGAAGAACTCAAACACTGGCATTCTCTGAAAAGAATGACTATGCCTGAAAATCTAAGGAGAATTTACCCTGATACACTGGTTAGAAAGGACTAGAATATTTGGATTTCTCAGTATACAGGCACTGAGCAAAAGGAACATCTGCAAAGGCAGCAGGAACACTTCCATGTCAGTGATATTATCAACATTTAGTCAACACATATCTATTGAGTAACTCCTATGCTCAGACATTGCTCCAGATGCTGGGATACAAAGATGAACAAAACAAAGTCTTGCTATTAGAGAGCTCATGCTATAATGAAGTGACTTACACGTGTGCTGGCTGCTAGGTACTGTGGAGAAAAACAAAGCAGGAGGGGAACAGGCAGGGCTATGGAGTTGGGGAAGGATTGTCCTACATGGCATCGTCAGGGAGGCATCTGATGGGGTATCATGTGAGCTAAGGTCTAAAAGGAAGTCTGAGAGTGAGTCATGCAGATATGTACAGGAAAAGGAAAGCACACGGAGGGATCTAAAGTGGGAGTAAGCTTAGTATATCTCACCATCAGCTCCCACTCCAGGCCCTTTCCCCCAGCAGCTCAAAGGTGGAAGACAATGGATAATTCTGTTTTATTAAATATTGAGATTAAATCCCCTGCAAAAGTCCAACTCATTCTTCTGATAATTGAAAGTAGAATTTATTCTCCCTTCAAGTTTAAATTCTACCAGAACCTGTAATGATTACTAATGGATTCACTAATGGATGATAAGAAAAAGTAAAATGAAGAACAAAGAGGAAATAGAAAAGGTGGAGGAGAAAGAAAAAAGAGGTGGAGGAGTGATATTCACATGTCATAGGGACACCCTAGATCAAACCCATGACATGGAACCTTGAATCACATAATTGTTAGTAATGCAGCCTTAAAGTATAACAGAAAAACACTTACCCCTCCCCAATGGAGATTTTCTTCCTTTACCCAGAGGAGACACCCCCATCTACAACCTGAGCATGAGGAGAACAGATGTGATCCAATGACAACCCACCCTATGGCCTGGGACCAATCACCACTCATTTCCTCATGACCCACTCTATGGCCTGGTATCAATCAGACTAATCACAATTTGCTTTCTCATGCCAGTCTCTATAAAGGCTGTTTGAGTAACATGCTCAAGGGGACAATGTCTTTGAGAACAATCTCCCTGCCTCCTTGTTTATTGCAAGTAATTACCCTATGATGTTAAGTAACTTGGTGTGTGTATTTTGACTTAAGTTCATCAAGGGAACAGGCCCACTGAGTCTACAAACAGAGTGAGCCAATAAGATGCATACTCTGGACATGGTACATGTATGGCTACAGGATCTCAAAGGAAAAAGAAGCAAGGCTAAAAATCTTTGAATTAAGAAGTTGCAAACACAGAAAGCTGAGCACCTCAAAAACACAAAATTTCATAGTATTATTTCAAAATTAATCACATAATGATTAAAGCAATCAGATTTTGACATGAATGAAAGCAAGCAATTTTTCTGAGTATCAATAACTTTATCTCTACAAAAATGATTTGATTAAATGATAGTTACTGGCTATAAAATGTTTTGCATTTCTGTGAATTAATGTGAAAAATAAATATTTTCTTTTTTAAGCTTTTAAAAATGCCTCAAATATAAAACCTTCCCCTTTTGATCTATTTTATACACGTATTTATTTATGTCATGTGTATTTAAAAGTAATTTTGTTTCAAATATGCCAAATCAAGGTCATTTCTTTGGCCTATTTCTAATTTTTAAAAGCTTCTTTATTGTTATTTAGACATATTTCTTGCAAAATAGCATCAAGTGTTATTTGAAATATACAAAAATAAGAAGGTGAGTGAATAAACAAATTTTCAAGTCTTTGATACTCATACCCTTCCATGGTGCTTCTATGAAACTTAAACTACCATATATCAAAGACTACTGGGCCAACAAATATGCTTAATTCCATCTTCAATACCAGCATCATTACAAGTAGCAGGGCCTCTCCACTCCCAGACTCTGCTGAGTCACACCTTAACAGTTAATAAATAGGTGTTGATTGAGATACCCATTAGCCCTGTCTCTAGCTCAGCTATACCGCAAAGAAGTGATTACACCAGGTTTTCTAACTCAATAATGACTTCACTGAGGAATTCTTACCACTGAAAGGGCTTTATCTTGAAGTTCTTACATAAAACAACTCTTCATCCAAAGAACAGCTGTTTATGTTTTTTTTTCTTAGCAATCAACACAAAAAGTTTGCATTCAAAATATGATTTTTCTGTATACTTTTGTACACAAAGAAAAGAAAATCATTTCTGAAATATTTTCAGAATGCAACTGGCAGCACCAGCTAAATAAGTTATACTTAATTACCTAAAGAACTCACTCATATGCCAAGAACAAAAATCTAGGTTATTTCAAATATGAGGATTTATGATAACCTAGATTGTGACCACTGTAAATAGGTAATTTAATCAGGATGTTAAGTGTGGCTAAAAATGGGGGAGTAAATTATCACTCTTTGAAAAAAAAAGTAAGCATGAAAATATATGTATATATTTAATGCATCTTTTGTGAAACTAGAAGTATGTTATAATTTTGAAACATATTGAAGGAGGAAGGACCACGAAAAAAAGCAAGAACAGAATGGATCAAAGCAAATAAGGTATGGTAGACGGCTCATTTCCTCTTCCTACTACATACACAGCCAAACTACATTTCCCAGCCCCCTCTGCAGTGAATTTTGCCATGCTGCTGATTTGACTCAAAGAGTGTGCAAAAGAATGTATTACTTCTGCTGAAGTGTTTAAAAAGAGTGTGTTTTCCTCATTCTCTTTATCCATAGCCAGTATGCATAGGCTTGAGAACAGAGGGGTAGGGATAGAAATGACCACTCCAAATTTTATACCAGATTACCTGATGTGGGGAAGTTATTTTCTCAGTCAAAAAGTTTTCTCAGCACACCAAGGTATTTATTGCAGCATTATATGTAACTATCAAAAGTAGAAATAACCTAAGCATCAACCAATAGTTAAATGGTTAACTAAATTATGAATTTTTCTTAAGACACTATTACAGGCACTGAAAGTATATTTGCAAGGAAATATTAATGACATGGGAGAAATGGCTATGTCAAAATAAGTGAAATAAAACTATAATGCATTTTATCTTAGATAAAATTAATGCTAGTTCTACTTGCTGGTGTTTTTGGTTTTCAATAAGTACTGTGGTCTAATGTTTGTGTCACCCCTGAAAATTCATGTGTTGAAATCCTAGTGCCAGTGTCATGGTGTTGGGAGGTGAACCTTTAGGAAATGATTTAGTCATGTGGTTAGAGACCTCATTAGTGGGATTAGTGCCCATATAGAAGAAACCCCACAGATCTCCCTAGCTTCACCATGTGTGGTTACAAGGACAATCACCACCTATGAACCAGGAGGCCCTCACCTAATCCAGAGTCAGTCAGTTCCAGGATTCTGCACTTCTCAGCCCTCAGAGTTTTAAAGAATAAATATTTGTTGTTTTAGGGTCCCGTCTCCCCACTCTACAGTATTTTGCTATAGCAGCCCAAAGGGACTAATACAATGAACATGAATCTATGCTACTTTTATAGTTAATTTACAAAACGTTAAGGGTTCTACTCATGACTTTAATCCTAGAGTTCCATACCTGTCGCATAATTTGAGCAACATGGAGTACAAGGAGTATCTTCTGAATTGCACGCTAATAGTCAATAGCTATTAACATGTAAGTATGGGCTTCCTAAAATCTTGTATTTATTTATTTTTAAATGAAAGGTGCAGGCAAGAATGAAGACAAGCAAGCAAGCAGAAGGAGAGAGAAGGAAGAAACAATTTATTTTATTTTTACTTAGTTGTTCACACTAGTTCTCGTGAACCAAGGCCCAGGACTCAAACCCAGGGGTATGTGACCTGCAACCCTTTGGAGACAATTGAACCAACTACTACTCCACCAGGGTGTGCCAGGCTTCTTAAAATCTTAAGTATTATGAAAAATGGATTTTTAACAATTCAACTTCCAACCAGGGACTTGGCAATAATGTGACCATGATCTTAGCTGAGAGCAACAGAGCTGAGACCTGGATCTTTTCCAGATTGTGCTTCCCTTTCCAACCTGGACTTAAAAACAAATAAATAAATAATAAACAAAAACACGTGAGTGAACAAAAATTGCACCAAAACACAGGCATTCAACAATTCATCATTTTTTATCCTGAAAAGTACTAGAGGTTGGGTAGCAAGAGTCCTAGAAAGAAATAACGTTTTCAATTTGTTGAATTCATAGAAAACTCTAAGCATTTTGAAATAACCAACTAAAGGAATTAATTCACAGGAAGACATGATGCAATATAATTGGTGAAGTTCTCAAAGTCATCTGTATCATATTATTCTGAAAAGGAAAAATAGATAAATAAATAAATAAGAAACTCAAACTCCTCCATGCAATAAGATGCCCTCTGGTTAAATCAGAAAGATAAGTCATTATCCTATATGGAGTGATGAAATCTAGCTATGTGAGAGGTGGGGAAATAGGCAAATAAAAAAGACAATTTCCTAAACTCTCATCTAGTGGGCTGATCAGGTTTCCCGGGTCATGTAGCAAACATGCCTTAGAAGAATACATTGACTTCCAGTGGAGCCCTTTGGAAAATATGTCCATGACCTTGCTTTCCCTCTGTGTCTATAGAAAAATCTGAACTTGGGTTTCCCCGTGTTTCCTACAGGCAGCGTAGAGAGCTGGAACACACCTGTGATTTTCTCAAAAACAGACATAACACTATGTCAAAGCCAGAGGACAGCAAAAATCTCCTCTAAGTTCCTATTATCACTTGAATTCCAAATGTTTAGGCTGATTTCTCACATTGCAAGAATTTTCTGTGTTAAATCAATTAATCACAAGTTTATAGATATTTATTTCCCTTCACTTAAATTAAAATGAGCTTGTCCCTTTAACTCAAAATAAATGAATCCCTATTGCATTAGAACTGCAGTGATTCTATTTCTCTCTGAAAAGATTATCATGTTCATATATCTAACCATTGAAGTAAGATTTGGTGTTGGTTTTGAAGCATATTAGAGCCATGATTAAACTAGCAATCAAAATAAGTACTAAATGAAGCATATAACTTTAAAATTGCTTAATACCATGTTCATGGCTCTAAAATATTTGCTGTCAACTAAAATCGAATTCATTAGTATTATATTTATAGACTATCAGCATGTTTCCTCACACTCTTTTCCCAGTTTTACCCTGCTGCAAAACAGAACAATCTTCTAAAGGAATGAAATGTGATCTTAACGTTTGCTTTTTTTTTTTTTTTTTTTTTCAGGAAAAGGTACAGACAGGAATGAAGGCAAGTAGGCAGGCAAGAAGAGAGAAAGAAGCACTTTGTTTTATTTAGTTGCTTATCTTGGTTGTTTCTCTTGTCCTCAGATCTTGAACTTGGGTCCTTGGGCTATGTGTAGACTACATCCCATGACCTTATCCAGTAGGCAGCCAGAGCATGTCAATACTTACCTTTTTTAACTCTTCAGCAACTCCCATTGTCTTTTGAGTAAGGTATAAATTTTCCAACATAGCTCCCCAAGTTCCAACTTCTGTAGCTTCTGCATTCCTCTCAGGTCAGTACAGCTGCCCCTTGATGCTTCATATCCTGTGCTCCTGCCCAGCTAAGCTTTCTCAAAAACTCAGCTCTACCGCCTGCCAGGTTCTGTGCACACATTGCTCTGTTGTGGAAACTGTTAGCACTGACCATGCTTTCATGTCTTCCTCTCTAATTCCCAGGCCCTGTGCATCTAGGAGAGCCACGCCAATGTTTGCCAGTGAAGAATGAGTATAGTGATGAGCCATCTCCCGTGCAAGGACTAAGAGTAAGAATGAGATTTCCATACTCTCAGTCATTCTGTCTCCCATCTGTGCACTGGGAAGTGAAAGGCTACGGAATTGCAAAATAGAAGCAAACTGGGTCCCAGTCACTGCTTGAAAGAAAGTCAAAAGAAAGAGCAACCCTTTCTGTTCCAACACTGAGATCTGAGGGAGTTTCCAACCGTCTAACAGCATCATTTAACCCAATGACCTCTCAGCTCGCACTTTTCCATCCCCCAGTTCCATTAATTTCCCCCAACTTCTATTTCTCTTTATACTTTCGTGTAAATATCTTTCTATAGGATTTCTTTCCACAAGAGAGCTCATATGTCTTCAATGAATTCACTCATTATGTTTTTATGGTGACTCGATTGAAGTTTATTCCTTTATGAATTGTAAGCTCCAAAAGCGCAGGCATCCTAGTTCATTGTACTCCCTAGGTCCCCGGTGCTGATGTGATGTGTAACTTAGCAGAGTTGCTTAATTAATACTTGAGAGTGAATTAATGAACTTTGTTTCCAGCAACTGTAAATGCCAGTATGATTTTGCTCATGGAGGCAATAAACTTTTATTAAATATTTGAGAGATAAATATACAAATGGACAATGGCCAAGTAATATGTAAAAATAGACTCTGATCCACAATCTGCAGCAACCAGTCCAGGAAAACAAATCATTATCTACAGTAACCAGCCCCAGAAATCAACCAGTCTATAAAACTCTAAGTCATAGTAGAAAGAAATCAGGTCACTGTTGCTAGCCATCAGCTCGGGAAACCAAGCAACAACTCTTACAAGAATAGGTCTGAAATGGTCAGGATTTAACTAAAAATTGATCGGTCTTCTATTTTTTGTCCCCATTTCCAAATTGAGACTACTCAGAAAAAGCCCAAATATGTGGCCTGAATTAATCGCATCTAAATGCCAGCTTCTAGTTCGCTCACCTCCTGCTTCCCACGCCCACAGACTCCCATACCAGGAGACCTGAAGCTATGGGAAGGGCCGCCTCCTGCACAGTATTGAATCCCACCCCACCCCTGACTCAGCTACATAAGAATGAGCCTTGGGCCTGGACCACTTCCTTACAAAGAAATAGAGTACATACAGACTCTGCCAGGCTTAGCACCTTGTGTTGCAATAGATCTCCTTGTTTCAGTGCTCTTTTTGAGTGCTCTTTTTTCTCTGTTTTAAGTGTATGCATTATATGGCACTTGGCCCACCCACGGTGATTATCTGTCCTCTGTGGGGAGGGGCAAGGTCTTTGTCCTTCGAGACAGGAATGCACAGAGGTGGAATTGCCCTTCTGTTATAGACTCATGGGCTATGGGGCACTGAAGCTCCCTATTGGAGCAATTTTTGCTGTCTCTTCTCGATGTAAATAAAGCATTGCTTCATTCAATGTTTGAAAATGTTGCATTTTCTTGATAACTCTGATACCAAGTTGTCACAGGCAGAAATGTTTAGGGTCCTCCCTGGGATTGATAGGTGCACAGTCATTACTCCCTTGGGATAAATAACCCGTGCACAGTGCTCTGCTTCACATGAAGTCTTCCATCCTCTTCCCACAAACTTCTCCACTTCTTTATCTTTGAATCTCTGCCAACATACAAGTGATAATGTTTAACTCCCTTGCTACAGCACACTCTGAATAAAGAAGAAGCAGGGCAAATGAGATTCAGCCTCTAGTGGTTCCTGTGGAACTTGTACAATGGCATAGTATCACCTGGGAACTTGTTAGAAATGCACATTCTCAGCCTCAACCCAGACCTACTGAATCAGAAACTCTAGGTAGGGGACCCACCATCTGTTTTAACAAGGCCTCCAGATGCTGCTAGAGCTAAAAAGAACCACAACAATATAAAATCCCAAATAATTACCTTCTGGCCCAAAGGCATTTATCTTTGGGGACTATTCTTAAGTGACACCAGAGGGTTCCTTCCCCTTGAGAAGGTCCTACCAATCTGTTATTCCCCCAGTCGCTACTTCCAAGCACCAGACAAGCCCCATCTTGAAGAGCAGAGATGGCACATGGCTTCCTCTGGGATCCATGCCTTTTGCATAACACAGTGGTTGCCTTGAAACACACTGTGTGCATTTCCTTTCCTTCTTTTTCTATGCCACCTGGTGTTATGATCTGTTAGAAGACAAACACATCAGTTTTGGCAGTGCCCAATTACTAACTGTTCTTAAGATACAGCCAAATTATTCTTAGGACATGGCTTCCTTCCTACTGAAAGTTGCTTTATATTTTAGAGATTCTGAATGCTGGCCTAACGTGGACATAAATGTCCTCTATGCTGAAATCTTATTTTACAGAAGTCATAAAAATCTGAGTGTGGATTCAGAAGAGCAGTTTCATATATTGATGGATTCCTCTATAGGCCCCAACATATTTGTTACAAATGCCTTGGGAGACAGTAAACTAGAAAATGAAAAGGAGGGATTTTTGCCTTCAAAGTTTTAACTTCTTAGTTGACACTTCCCGATTTAGAAGCTTTGCTAAACAAATTATCTTTTCAGAGGCATTACAGTGATTTCAAATAGTTGGGATCACGGAAAGATCTCAGCATTGAGGCCTCCAAAGCATAAGTAATCTCAAGATTCCTCTTTTTAAAAAGGAACAAAATTGGGTACCAGGCAGGTGGAATCCGGTAGCACAATAGGACACAAATTTTAGAAACACTGGCAAATATTACAAACATCATAAAACCCAGGGGAAAAATAATAAAATAAATTAAATATACAAATGACTGAAGTCTTGACACCTCAACAATGCTTTCTTCCTGCATTTTGCTTCACACTCTAATCACTCTTCACATAACAAAGATGGAACATCAAATACAAAATGGATGACCACTCTCTAGCATGGTCGATCATATTTTTTATCAATAGTTTAGAAAAATTTGTTAACAGCAGCAAAATATTTTAGGGATTGTTGTTAGATTTGGGAAGACTTCTATCACATTTCTTTCACATATGAGTTTTCAAGTTTCAAAAAGTTCTTCACAAACTGACTTCAAGCTCACACCCTTTAGGACTGTGCTTCTCCCACATATTTAGGGTGCTGGGTAAACCCTTTTTGGTCTCCATACCAGGAGGGTAGCAGAACGGATCACTTCTCTGCAAGGACAGCCAGGTTTAAGTGAATTGGACACAGACCCTCAACAGCCTCTTGACTCTTTTTCAGTTTCACCCAGACATGGATGTCTCCATTTTGTTATATTTTCTTGTTTCTTCCTTTCATTCTTTCCTTCCTTTCTTTTAAAAAAAATATTTTGACAGAATCAAATAAGTAAATTCCATTAAATTCAAATTAGGTGTGTCTCTAATGCAACTTTCCTTTGGACAATCCCCATAAATATCCATGCTGCTCCAACTCCAGCCATCTGGGCAGAAATGCACTAAAGGAGAAAGTTGGAGTAGAGAGAGTCCAAACTATCTGACATGTTTGCCTCCGACAATTATACCATTGTAAGCACATTGCTAGGACTATGCAAGTAAGGAGACTTGAAGCTAATCCTCAAAAAAATAGCCCAATCAGGCATGAGATCCTGTGTTTGAGCCCTAATAAACTCTGGCAGGTGACGATGAGTTCTGAGCTTTTAGCTGACAACCAAGGAAAATGTGAGAGCAGAAAGGACTAGGAGAGGACGCAGAGACAGCGATAAGAAAACACTGGTGGCCTGAGGTTGACGTGTGAAATGGGGGAGAACATTGAAGAACATGAGAATTTTTCAGGAGGCAAATGCACTTGCCTGTACTTCCCAGTTTGCAACCCAGAGTGCACCTCAGCCTGCAGGTTTGTCATAAATGATTAACTTCTGCAAGAACAAATGAGTTGACCTCTCCAGCTAAACAAACACAGAGCTGAAATGATTAAAAGAACCAAAGGCAATGTTTCAGCCACTCTGGAGATGTTTTTTATAAAAGCCCTGCCATTTTATGTCACAAGAGCTTCAGGGAAGCTTGGGGAATGGCATCTCTTTAACCAAAGGAAATGAGTTCTCCAAGTCTGGGTGTGTGGCTGCAATCGGTGAAAGATACAGAGAATGACTGCAGATATCAAAGATGGCTTTTGCTGCTACTTTGGAAATGTGGCCTTAAGGGTTCTTATAAGGACACTTCGATCTATGAACAGATTACAATTTCTGGGACGTCAACAAAGAATTGAATGAAGTTTGCAAATGGTGCAAGGAAACCTCCAGTGATATTACATGTATTAGATGACTCTGTGCTTCTGTACTAAGTGCTCAGGCATCAACTTTTATACAAAACAGCTTTTAGCTGGAAGAGTTCATTGGGATACAGAATACAAATGTGCAAGCACATTAATTCCAAGTTTCCCTGTTCCAAGCATCATTCTATCACAGTAGATCAAAGGGTGCATACCCCTGTCCCCAGGGAATTCTTGTTTCATTCGGATATAGCTTGGCAAGGACTTTCACAAATAAAATTCAAAAGAGAATAGTGAAAATGAATTAGAAACAAAGATCAGAATTCCTTTCCATTGCTCTTAAAACCATGATTCCCTCAAAAGAAAAACTTGAAGAAATGGTAATATCCTAAATTTAAAATTCAAGGCACCACTTGTCTGGAGTTTTTTGTTGTTATTTTTTTTTCTTTATTTTTGGTCATGACCTTGCTAAACAAAAGTTAATGATCTGATCAGCCCAGAGACTTCATCTTAAAGGGCATTTTCCCCTATAAAGCAGAAGGTTGGAATTTTGTTCTGAAGCCTGTATCTGGCCTGTGTTTATTTAAAAACCAAAGTTCTCCCTTTAGGCTCAGAAATCCAGCACCTGTGAACAATGAGACAACAGCCCTGATAAACTGTTGATTTATTTGGACAAGGCATCAAGTGTGTGAATTTTCCTATAATATATAAAAAAAAATTATTACAGCCTAACTTCAAAATATACCTATGCAATATATACACATAGTCAAATATGGTTTCATTTTAAGTTTAAAATTTTAAAGGTAGAAATAAGTTACAATCATTTCAAACAAAATGCATTCATGTTTACATGTATTTTACACTATCCATGATACATAGTTATTATATCAGATAGTCATGCTTACGTGAATTATACATGTATAATGTACATCATGTATATGCAATGCATTCTTTAAAAAATTAAATTTTTTAAAGTTTAAAAGAAATGGGCTTATCATAGAAAGCTGGGGAAGGCAAGAAAAATAGGAGAAAAAATAAAATCACTAGCTTACCATCCAGATACAACCATGTCAACCTGTGAATTTATCTTCTTTCAGTATTTTTGTTGTTCACTCTTTTTATATATAAGTATATGAAATATTCAAAATTTTGTATGCTGATTTTCATTCTTTTTCCTCATTATAAAACCAATGTCTACTAATTATCAATCATCTGAATAATATTAAAAGTCATTCATCTAAAGTGCCACCATCCAGAGATAACATTTTTAATGTATTTGTGCAGTTTTGTTTAACCTAAGCAAGTAAATATGCTTCTTATTCTTGTGTAAAAAAATCTTTTTTTTTTTAAAGTAAGAGTACAGGCAAGAATGAAGATGAGCAGAAGCAGGTAGGCAGGAAGCGAGAGGAGGATGAAGCTTTTTGATTTGTGTTATTTAGTGGTGCATCTGGGTTTGTTCCCACCAGCCCAGGGACATAAACCAGGGACCTTGGGCTGTATGTGGACTGTACTCAACCAGCACTCCACTGGGGTGTGCCTAAAATACTTTTTAAAAGATAACTATAAAAGTAAAACATAAAATCATTTTCTCCCCTCCCCCATCAATGTCTGCCACTCCTACTCCATCTTGGGGGGCATTTCTGTTCATCCTAATTGTTTTATTATAAGTAATGCCCCAAAGAACACCTTTGTATATAAATGGTCTCCCACTTACCCTGGTTCAACTTAGGATTTTTCAGCTTCATGATGGTGCAGGGAAAATGTCCTGAATACTTGCTTAGGTTAAAGAAAATAATGTAAAAAATTATGCCAATATATTAAAAATGTTGTCTCTGGATGGTGGCACTTTAGATGAATAATTTTTTAATACTATTCAGTTGATCAATAATTAGTAGGCATCAATTCATAATCAGGAAAAAGACTGAAAATCAGCATATACATTTTTGAATAATATACTTACATTTATATATAAAAAGCACAAACAACAAACAATACTGAAAGAAGACAAATCCACAGGTTGACATGGTTGTACCTGGATTCTTCCTAAAGAGAAAACAGAAGTTTTCTCTGTCAGGTACAGACTTTCAAACAAAATTCCAACCTTCTGCTTTATAGGGAAAAATACCCTTTAAGATGTGGTTTCTGAGTTAACCATCACACAATCAACAGAATGAATGTTTGTGATACACATGCAGTAGAACCTGCATGGACTTCAAATTTTGAATTAGGGCATGCTGTTTTGCACTGTGAATGCACTAGTAAATAAATTACACAATATACTCAACACCTAGTCATAAAATAAGCTTTGTGTTAAATGATTTTGTCTAACTGCATGCTAATGAAAATATTCCGAGAGCATTTAAAGTAGACTAAGGTAAATGATGATGTTTGATAGTTTCAGTGTACTAAACGGGCTTTCAATTAGTATATTTCCACCTTACCATGGGTTTATTAGGACATAACCCCATCATAAGTCAAGAAAGACCTGTGTCTACAGAGCAAGTATTTCTCTAGACAAACTCCTAGATTTTTGAATCCTTCAAGCAAAGGAATTTGTTTTAATTTGTTATAATTGACTTTCTAATCAAGAGTATTAAATTCTTGCTCTTTCATATCTTTGCCCACAAAATAAAAATATTTAATTCGTACTTATCTAAATGCTAACAAAGTGAAGCATTTTTCATTTGTTTATTAGTCACTTGTAGTTATTCTTTCATAAATTTCTTTCTCAAGTCTCATTTGTGTTTTTAATTGATTTTTAGAAACTCTTAGTGTTTCCTGATATTGATAGTTTTTCCCCATTTGAATTTTATGTGTCATAAAGACACTGGCTAATTTTTTTTTAATGGAATCAAATCTGTAAGTCTTTCCCTGAGAGGCTTTGGGTGTTATATGTCACTGTGGAAGCTTCCCACTTCCAGGATTACTTTTTAGAAGTATTTTTCTCAAATAATTTTATGATTCTGCTCTTGGAAGTAAACTTTTTATTTGTTCTGGTAATAGGTAAGGGCCTAATGTTATCTTTTTCCAAATATCTTAGTATGCCAGCATTTTTTATCAATTTGCCCAAATTTACATTTGAGTCTAATAACACACTTAGAACTAATTCTGCTTGATCATATATGTTGATGCAGGATTGTGGTGACGAGGGCATCTCCTCACTCTCCATCATTCTTTGTATTGTTGTAACACTAATGACTATTCTGTTTTCTCCTTCGCAGGACTGTCATTATTTTGCCCACATATTCTCTTGGGAATTTATTTTGAAATGTCTTGAATTTATAGATTAATTTGGCAGATGATAAAACCCTTACCACTAAGAGCATGTCATAGTTCTCTGACATCTAACAAGTGTTTTGGCTTCTGTCTTAGAAAAGATTTACCACTTTTTCTATAGCCTTTATAAATGTGTATGTTGGTTTCTGGTTTTCTCACTGGAATTTGACAATTTCAATTTTCCTATAAAGTCGTTTCTTCAAATACGTTCGCTTGTCTTGCATAACCAATTCCCTTACTATTTCTTAATCTCCGACATTTCTTCAGTGACATAAATCTCTCATTTCCAATATATTTTCTGTGATTGAATTTGTTAGAAGTTTTCCTCTTTCATTTGTGTTTTTAAAATCTCATTTGGTTTTTTGTTTACTCCATAAATTTTGAATGTACTTGTCATTCCATTAATTCACCCTATTTTTTTTTTGTTGTTATTTTCTTCCTTCTGTGGGTTTATTTTTCTTGTTGCTCACTTTTCAGCTTCTTTCTCATTTTGTAATATGTGTCTGGAGCACCATATATTTCCCCTCCAGCACTCCTTTGGCGACATTCTACATGATATATACTTTGGAGATTGACCAATGTTGATCACATTTTCCCTTTGTATCTCCTCTTCCCCACAAGATTATCCCCTTTCTCCAGCACTGTTATGTCTTGCCATATCTGGAGCTGTGCAGCTCACAGCCAAGAACACCATTGAAGACTGACCACATCGGGTTACTCTGAGTGCCCAGTATCCATTTCCTCAGTCCGCCTTCCTCATCCCTTTGTGTTTTCTGCAGGGTGGACTCCAGAGTGTCACTGTCCTTTGGCAGCCACTGAGACCCTTTCTGCTTCCATCGTAAGAAAAGTTGGATTTGCATATTTTTCTTAATGGCTCTCTCAGGAGAAACAAAGCCCCTTCTCCTACTAACATGGACCTCCTCATTTCCCTATCACTAGTGTGTCATTGTGCTGTGCACACAGCCAGCGCTCTTTTGCTACGTTGTTTTATTATTTATTCTGTTTACATTGCTATATGTTTTTTTAGGATATGAATTCACACCTCAGTCTATGTGTATTTCACACCACACCCACCACCAGAGTTCTAGTGCCTTTACCATCACCTTGTCCCCTCCTTCCTTCCTTTGTTGACTCCCCCTTCCCATCTTCTGGTAGCCTCACTCCTGCATCTTATGATTTTTATTGAGATGTGTCTATTTGTTTATTTTGTTTCTTTATATTCTACATATAAGTGAAACCACCCTATATTACTTCTTTTCTTTCTGGTTTATTTTGCTTAGCATAATCACTTCCAGTTCCATCCGTTTATTGGCAAATGACATAACTTCATCTTTCTTAGTAGCTGCATAGAATTCCATTGAGTAGACAGACCACGGCTTCTTTATCCTGTCCTCTTTTAATTGGTACTTAGGTTGTTTCCATGTTTTGACTACTGTGAATTGTGCTGATATGAACATAGGGGTAGGAGTGTGAACAATTTTTTCTGATTAGAGTTTCATAATCTCTAGGAATATGCTTAAAAGTGAGACTGATGAATAAAATGGTAGATATTTTTGTTTTGTTTCTAATCTCTATACTGTTTGCCAAAGAGGCTGCTCTAATATACAATCCTACCAACAGGTGGGAGGATTCTTTTCCTCCACACCTTCTCCAACATTTGTTTCTTTTTTATATAGGTCATTCTCACTGGTGTGAGGTGATAGCTCATTGTTAAACCAGTGCTTTTTAGGGCAGGCAAAGATTAGATGGATTTGCTAATATCCTTTAGAGAGGAGAAATTTTCTGGATCCTGCTTAAGAATTCCCACTCTGCAAAAGTAGTTATGTATTTCTTCTTCTTCTTCAAGACAGTGTCCTTTCTGAATTCCCCACAGGTCAGAAATCTGATGACTCATCTTTAAGTCAACATGAGCAGGGACACCTCAGCCTTAGAGAAATAGAAGCTGGACCTCCACTGCCTCCCGGATGGAGTATTACTAGTTTCTCGTCCTCTGGATTATTATTATTTCCCACTTTGATGGTGCCTGAGGTAGAAGAGTCTCTCCTCTTTGCCCTAGTTTTTCAGTTGGTAAGAAGTAATCGTACTAATCATTAATTGACAATTCTTTCTAAAGAACAAAATCATGACTTAAATGAACACGTTCAAGATTTTATTTAATGTATTAATTAATGAAGAAACCAATAGAATAGTACAACCTGTTCAAAAGAGAAATAAAAGAGTACACACAAATATATACCCCAAGAACGTTAAAATAAATTTGCTTATCAGATGCAAAATGTGCTTCTTCTATGAGTGCAAGGGAATCAGTTGCCCTACACCAGACAAAATCTGCTTGCATGCCTGTGACAAGCATCATTTCTATTGCTAATCAGTTATCCCCAATTTACAGAGCTATGAAATAGCTCAAGGACAATGAAACTGCAAAGATAATCTGGAAAAGTATGTAATAGGAGACATCTGGCAATCTGCTTTGCACATTTCAAAGGATTCAGAGTATTTCTGATTTGCATCAGCTTCAGCTCCAGCTTTATTTTGTAAACTGGCACAAATGGGTCCCCTTTCCATGTTCTAACAGTTTGTGACTAGCTAGGATTCCCAAATAAGACATGTTTTGGGCTCTTAATAATTCAATTCTCATAGAGCCTTCTGTTGTAACTAGCTTCCATGGATACCAACTGATAAGCCATTTGGAGTTTTTTCTCAAACTAGATTTGCATTAAATGAGTCTTTCTTCCACCTTTAACCATACACAGAAGTCACTGGGTGTCCAGATATACTTCAGATAGCAAGAAATAGGAATTGAATGACTATATATTGATTATTGCCTCATTTTAATTTCCAATTTGTCTAACAAACATGTACTCATTGCTCTTCAGGAGCACAAGGAATAGGTAGATTTTAAAACTGCCAACTGAAACAATGCCAGCCTTTAAAATCCCTTCTTTGGTACACACGGGTGCAAGCTAAGTTCATGAACCAAAAAGAGCTGCTGCAACTCCTCTGCTTTTGAGGAGGCTTCAAAGATTGGGCAGTCAAATATATGATAGGAAGAAAGTGGTCTTCCTTCACAAGTGGCCTAGGATGAGGGACACTGGATCTTTTAGTTTAGCTTATAATATGATTGCTCTTTCAAGAAATAATAATTTAAGAAACTGTGAATTATAATCTTGAGCAAATCTTTTTAAAGTCAGCATGATTTTCTTATTTTTAAGATAAACTAAAACACAGAGAAATTTAAGAGACTTGTTCCAAGTCCCGCAATTAGTAAGTAACCATACTTTGATGGCAGCAAAATCCATCTGACTTTATAAACTGAATGCCTCCCATCGCACTGTGCTGGCCCCGTGGTGCAGGTATTTGCTTTACCATTCCACTCAGTGCCTTCCATGTGTAAAGCATTGTGTGAGCATCACCATTTATCTGGTCACCCAAGACAGAAACTTGTACACTAGCCTGACTCCTCCATCTGCTCCATCAAGTACACCCAGATGAATTCTCAGTTCTATAAATATTATCTTGTATTTCTCCACCCATCTGCTCTATACCTCACACATGGGCTTCTTTATCTTCTATTCATACCCATTCTCTAGAATAACACAATGTTTTTGCTGGCCTCCCCAGTTCTCACTTCTTTCCACATCTCTTTCCTACCCATGTACCCTCCTTATTATCAAAAAGTAATACTGCGGACCTATGCATGTCCCTCCCTTGGTAACAAACCTTAATTGTTTCCCATTTACTGAAGAATAATGTGTAAAAACCTCTTAGCAGGGTCCAGAAAGATGTAAAAAACATATCAGCTCATCTCTTTGATCACTTTTCATTTTAGCCACTGGTGAAACTGTGATCTAGTTACAGTACACTATTGCCTGTTTTTTTAACTTCTCATCTCTTTCATTTCTCTTTGGCTTTTCATGGTCTTCTTTGGAAATACAAAGCCCATACCGCATTCCAGACCAGACATTTCTTCTCTCAGACTTTCACTGATAACACATTATTCCCTACTTTCCAAGGGAAACAGTTCTCTCAGTTAGAGTTCATACTCCTCTTTTGTGGCATATACATAGTCACCTTCTACAACAAGTGCTTTTAAGTTTGTATCCCTGGCTAGACTTGTAGGCATGGGTCAGTCCATCACCTCGGAATTCGCAGCATGCAGTACAGAGTCAAGCACGAGGAACAATAAATGTTGCTGAAAATCTGAATTAACAAAAGAAGAAATGGTCAACTCCAAGATCCCAGTCTGGAACTCTTTTCATCATATCTTAACTTAATGGCAAAACAAAAACAAAAACAAAAACAAAAACAAAAACAAAAACAAACAAAAAATCAGCAACAGAAACAAACAAGCAGAAAAACAAGAAAGATGATCCCAATAACTAACATGCCATTTCCCCCGCTAAATGCCAATGATTAGGGACCAATGCGCCACACTGGGGAGCAGTGGTATGCTGGAGCCAGTGCTCTTTCCACTGCCATGTTTGGTGATGCCATGTTGGCACCTGGAAATCAGCCATATTGGGAATAATTATACTGGAACATTGGCAAATGTTAAAATAAGGTTTGGGGGAGGCAGGATTTTGCTGTGTTGCTCCACATATCAAATGGTACAATTCAGTGTCTTTAGTGAGTTCATTAGATGGTGCAACTGTTATCACTATCAAATTTCAGAACACCTTCACCACCTTGAGAAGAAGCCCGTACACTTTAATGATCACTTCAATAAGCCCCTCCCTCAATCTCCAGCAAGATTTCTTTTTTTTTTTTAGTTGGTTGTTAAACATTTACAACATACTACTACTACATCAAAAGATGTTTATGCATGTGGTTCTATAATGTTACTTTTTTCCTTGCTGCTTTGATTTTTCAAGTACCTCAAGGTTTCCTAAACCCCAAGGTTTATATCACAAAGATTTATATAACTTTAAAAAGAAGTTATTTTAGCTTTTGCTTAATTCAATTTATCCATCACGGAATGAGATGAAAAATAGTCATGCATAGAAAGAACTAATAAATCTTTTAAAAGGCTAGATCACTTTCTGTCGGATTAGTGTGTGGGACTTACTTTTGCATGAGACAATGGGCTCTTGTCTATTTTTAGATTAGATAATGCATTTCCTAGGACCCACAGGAGGCTTTGGCTTCTCTTATTACTAAGCACACATGCAGAGACCAGAGATTTTGTGAAAGGGAGAAATAAAAAGACAGGGAAAATAATTGATGGTTTGCTCTTTTGATCACTAATGCAATTCCATCAGGAAAGATGAAATATAATGCCTAAGAATTTCCTAAAAGAAGTTCACCACAAATGCACAAAAATATACAGGTATCAAAAGATGTTTATGCATGCACACATTCACCAGTGCACTTGAATTATGAGATCATTTGTTAATGTCCTAATGACCTCATAACCCCAGAACGGTCTCCCCAGATGTGGGTTTCCAGACACCAGATGGATATTACTCCTCTAAGTGATGCCTGCTGACAAATTTGTTTCTAAATCTTTTATATTTGTAAGTAGGGACTGCTGAGATGTCCTGTAAAGGAGGGATTCTAAGCCTTGTTACTCAAAGTGTGGTGCAAGGGCCAGCAGCATCAGCATAATGTGAGAGCTTATTAGAAATGCAGAACCTCAGGCCCCACTCAGCCCTACTGGATTTGATTTCTGTTTTATGGATATCTCTAGCTGATTCATACATGCACTGATATTTGAGAAGCATTGACTGGACTAAAACCACTGGAGGACTCTTTTTTTTGAGGAGAAATATGATCATTTTTAAATGTAATATGTATTGAGTTAACTTTGATTTAAAAATAATGTAAACTCATATGTGCAGGTTCACCATTTCTCATATATCTAACAGTATACCCTTCCCACCACCAAACTGCAAAAAGTCCTTCACCATTGTCTACTGGACCCCACCACCTCCTGCCCCACCATCCACCCCCTTCCCTGCTGGTAACCTCAGTTTTATTGTTAATATCCAATGGTTGCTTTTTGTTTTGTCTTTTCATTTGCTTTATTTCTTTATGTTCCGCATATGACTGAGATCATCCAGCATTTGTCTTCTTCATTCTGACGTATTTCACTTAGCAT
Organism: Solenodon paradoxus; assembly: GCA_004363575.1. Lineage (NCBI taxonomy): Eukaryota > Metazoa > Chordata > Mammalia > Eulipotyphla > Solenodontidae > Solenodon > Solenodon paradoxus. The sequence continues at coordinate 175,634 of RJWH01001658.1, forward strand.
AATACCATCTAGTTCCATCCATATTGTCACAAATAACAGGATTTCTTCTTTTTAAAGACTGTGTAGTATACCACATCTTCTTTGTCCATTCAGCTGATAATGGGTACATAGGTAGTTTCCAGTTCTTGGAGGGAGAAGTGGGTAAACACCCAGAAGTGGAATAATGGGATCATATGGGATATCCATTCTTAATTTTTTTTAATAATCTCCATACTGCTTTCATAAGAGTTGAATTCATTTTATGCTTTGTAGGACTCTTAATTGGCCTCGGTTCTCACCTCACTTTCTTGAGGTCCTAGAGAGGAAGAATTCATTGAGATTTACTTGGAATTCATCCAGATGACCCCCCAGCCAGAGCTCAGATATCTTGGAAACACCCATCCTATCTCAAGCACTAGTTTTGGAGATAAAACAAGAGGTGTGATTCTCTACCCACACTGGAACCCTGCTCCAGAAAGGTCGAAGGCCATCTTCGAAGATCATGGAGTGTTTCAATTAAAATAATTTTTTTATTATAAAAGTCATTCATGCCCATTACAGGAAATCTAGAAAACTATGGAGAAGAAAATTTAAATTACCTGAATTCCACCACTTGAGCATTAAACACAATAGCTTGGCACTTTTTTATTTTTATTTTAGAATCAAGTAGCTATTGCATGCCTTATTTCCAATGGACTTCCTCATTTTGCACAATTGCGAGGATAAAGTATGTATAGTTTGTATCCTGATTTTTTCACAGCATGATTATTTTTATATCCTTAAGAGTTCTTTAAGATTATGGTTTTAACTACCTTACATTCTTAAATGACTAAACCATGTTCTATCATAATATTCTGACATAGTTCATTACTTGTAGATTTTTAAATACTTTTAAAAATGACATTGTTATCTTCACATGTGTAAATCTTTTTCAGATATTCTAATTATTTCTTCTTTTTCTTTTTTCTTTTCCTCTAGGCTCTGGATCTCCAGCTTGGGTCCATAGGCTTTACATGGTCTGTACCTTAGCCACCTCAGCTACCTGAGTCACAGAAGGATGCCTGATTATTCCTCCTGTATAGATTTACATAGGTACACTTTCTAGGTCAAAGGATAGGAATTTTATAGGCTATTGATACATAATGTAGCATTATGAACCATAATGTGGGCTCCTTTCCCTGCTGAATTACTTATAGAATAATTCATCCTTTCCCACCTTTTTGGATGTTTCCTTATTCGTATATGATTTCCTGAAACATACTCAGAAATCTATTTGACAACCAACTTATCTCACTGAGATATCAATTTTTGCTCCTGTATCATATGGTTTTAATTATTGTAGCCTTAAAACACCTGGCCAACTCAGCTTTTACTAGCAAGTTGCCCTTTTATTATTTTACTTTCTAACTTTGGCCCTTTCTGGAATTAATCAAGGTTCCAGTCCAAGAGCTGATACATAGGCCCACATTTTCAGCAAAGAAAGAGTCTTCTTTTGTTCTGTTATTGTAGAACATTAGATATTAATATAAGTTGCCTCTTCAAACCACTTCACAGAGTGCCACGAGAGCTGTGCCTTTCCACAAAAGACACTGGATTGTGCCTAAATTTTTGGTGTGGTTTCATTTTATTTTTCCACACAAAACCATTTCTGCTCTGTTTCTTGACATATCTGGATGTTTGGAAATATTTTAAAGGCTCTTTAAACAGTTAGGGGAAACTGTTTATCTTTGTGGCTCTTTTTGTGGTTGATATTGTGAAGGTCAAGTGTACTATATTTTGTTGAAGATATCTTTTCCTTTTCCAAAAGACTCATCACGTTGATTCATTTTTTAAAATGTTTCACAGCAGTTGTTCTTATGTGAAAAAGGTGTAGCGAGTGATAAAGAGCTTGCTCTCCAGTGTCCAACAGAATGGTTCACCTGCTCATTTCTTTAACTCCATTAGCTTTCAACCCATCTTCTATAAAACTAAGAAAATAATGACTCCTGTCTCTCTGAGATGGCAGAATGGTTGAATGAGACTGTGCATGGAAGGTGCTAGCACAATACGAGCTGGTATGAAATCAATACTAAATAAATCTAAGCTTAAAAAATAAACCCACTGAATGTATACTGGTTCAGCCTCTTTGGAAAACAGTATGGAGAGTCTTAAAAAAAAAAAAAAAAAAAAAGATGCAGCAATTCCACTTCTAAGTATCCACGTAATAATATGAAGACATGCATGTACTCCTATGTTTGTTGCAGCACTATTACAACAGCCAAGAAATGGAAACAGCCAAAGTGCCCACTAACATATTATTGAATAGAGATGAGATACACACACAACACACACACACACACACACACACACACACACATACACACACACAGTGGAATACTATTCAATTATTAAAAATGATGAAATCTTCCAACCTGTGTGGGACTACCAGGGATTATTCTAAGTGGGCTAACTCAGAAGGAGGAAAAAAAAATTCTAGATAATCTTGCTTATATGTAGAATATAAAGAAAAAGAGCAAATCAACAGGCAAAACAAAACAAAAATTAACCCCTTGGATTCAGACTATAAAATTGAGCTTACAAGAGTGGGAGGGAGTTAAGGATTGGATAGTGGGGGTCAATTGGACAGTGGTGAAGGATTATTGGAAATTTTGTAGTGGCCATGGATGATGATAGTATGTATTTGATGAAGAGTAACTCTATACTCCTAAAACAATATTACCTCAATAAAAGTATATTAAAAATAGACTAACTTCTTCCAGGTCCCCTCAGTATTTGAAAATGATCCTGTTTTGATTCTACTTAGCTGAGAAGATGAAAAATCTCAGACTACCCTTTTTGTACTCATCCTTGACCATAAAAACCTTATTCCCTCCTTCCTAACTCAGGAAAAGAAGGTCCAGCTTTCTGCAAAGCTATCCCTACACATGTGATCACCTTCCAATGCAAAAGCCATCCTACTCATGAAACTAGTTTTGGAAGTCACAAACTACTATTTATTCTATTGACCCCTCACATCAACCCTAATTCAACATAGCAAGGGACAACCAAAGTACCTGAACATAAAAGATAACGATCATGGGGCCCATCTTATAGGCTACCACAGTCCACTAGCATTTTCTCCTTTATAAAAAGACTTTGGAAAGGCTGTCTTCATTGGCCACAATTTCTCATCTCTACTCTTTTTAGGCAAAGTTCTTATCTTCAAGCAATAGAAGTTGACTCCAAGTGTTCAGAGGGAGAATCAATTCAAAAGATATTGTTGGGGTGTGCCCTGGTGGAGTAGAGGTTGGTAGTAGTCACATGCGTCCCAAGGGCCCAGGTTTGCATCCCGGGGCAATAACCAGATGAACAACTAAATAAAATTAAGAGCTTCTTCTTCCTCTTTCTTCCTATCTGCTTGCCTCTGCTCACCTTCATTCCTCTGGTACTTTTCCTTTTTTAAAAAAAAATTTACAGATACTGCCTAGAAGGTGGAGACCCAGGGAGGCTAAAGTTAGATTTCCAGGAACAATACTAAAACCCAAGACACAGAACCAACCAACCTGATGAAGCAATTCCTATTGCTATGGCTCTATTCCTGCTGGCACATTGAAAACAGCAGAAAAACACCACTGTCACTGCCACACTCCAATAATGACACTTTTTTTCCATTTGAGTCAGGATGTCCACTCTGAAAAATAGCAATATCTATGCTGCTACCTACTCAACAAAAATATGATTCTCTAATAAAGTCTCTCTCCCCATGTGCTCATTTCAAACAAATATTTAAGGTGGCATGTTTTATCAGTTCACCATAGGTTACATTATTGCATCCTAGCTGCAAGAGAGACTGGGAATTTCAATTCTCTGAGTTCTGCTTTGGTGCGGGAAGAGGCAAAAGGCCAGAAGTAGTCCAAATATTGTAAGGGTCTCAAAAAGTGCAAGACACCCCAAAAGAAAAACATATTGTCTTGTCCTCTTTTAATCCTTGCAATTTGTCTTTCTAGTCCATGAAAGCTATTTCCCCATGGCTCTCAGTGATGCTCAGTGATCTTCCTACCTGTCAGTGAGCCCTGAAGATAACTGAAGAAATTGAATTAACTTTGGTTGCATCTTATGGTAGGTTCCCAAAAGTGGGATTCCCAAGTGATTTTATTAAGATTGTTTATCCAGAGGAGCTTGGTTAAGATACAGAGGAAGCAGAACAAGAGGAGGAAGAAGCCAAGTATGGGTACAATTATAAGCAAAGTCTCATGGAGTCAATGCACCTTTATCCTGCAGAGGACTCTGGAAGATAAGCTATGCCGGAGGCCAGGGAATATTTACAAGCTACCTCTACTTCAAAGGGGCAGGAAGGGACATGAACTATGAGGAGCTTATAGTTATTTGACCTTGCATGTAAGGTGGTTTCAGCAGCCTGAGGGTAATCATCTGAAAAAGAGAACCAGATCTGGACCATTGGAGATCAAGTTTACATATCATTTCAGGAGAAAGATGCACAGACATAGTAAAAGGAACCTAAGGGTTGCTGGGAAGAGGATAAATGAAGCCTAGTAGAATTAGAGACACAGTATTCAATTTCAAATATACCTTTCAATGGGTGCCGCTCTAACTTGAGACCACATCCTTGTCAACCAGGATACTTTCCTAAACCAACTACCTTTAAAAGATTTTATCACTATCCCCTGAGTCTATCTCAACCTTCATCCAAATTACTGTCAGCATACCCCAAATAACTGACACTTCTTGACACAAAGTGTCCCATGTCCTATTCCAGTAATGCTTTCCCCTTATTCTCATCTACCTCAGAGCTCCCTGAGACCCAGCTCAAATGCCACCTACATTAGAACATCTACCTGGTCACCCCAGCAGGCAAGGATAGTTGTACCTTGAACTACAGCAAGACTGTATTCAGCTCTTTCAACATTTTTATCACATTCTATAGGTACGTATGTTCATGGCTTAATCTTCTCTGATGAATTTTAGCCTCCTGAGGACAAAGACTGCTTCTTATAAATCTATATTAACTGCATGGCATCTTATTAATAGTATTCATTTATATGTTTATTAAAAGAATCTGCTTTTGACTCCATGAAACATCCAGCATATTACAATTTACTTTTAAAACTGAGCATTCCCTGAAGCAGATCCTCCAGTGTATTATGTTAAATATATTCCTCTGTTGAAACGAGAGGAATAATATACTACATTTTCATGTAATTACTCCTGATCTAAAAAGTAAATACTGAAATAAAATGTTTGACTCTGGCCCCTCAAGCAAAAAAAAAAAAAAATCTGGAAAATTTTCATGACCCTTTTAGCAGATTCTCAGTCAAGTGAATTTATCCCTTAAGGAACATAAGGCAGATCAATGTCTTCTTAGCTGTTGGATAACACGCATCTTCCTACATGCTCTTCTAGTTAAAACACAGTTCCCCACTGCTCTTGGAAATCAATTCAGCACTCACAAGGCCCTACATGGCTGCACCCTGTTCCACTCCCAACAGCATCTCAACGCTTCCCTCTTGCTCACAAATCCATTGGCAAGAATTTGTTCTTGCTGCTGATCCACACCATCTTTTCCTTGCTTTAGAGCTATTGTCTCTGCTAGTCCCTCTGCCTAAGTCCCTTTCACCAACAGGCAGCCTGACTGGTCAACTCTTCTTCATCCTTTTGGTCTCAGTATTCTCTCTCTAGTGACCCTTTCACTGCTTCCTCAGGTGGTATCAATTATTTATATCCTCTGAAGTCTTTATGATAAAATCATAAACTCTATATATACAAATGTTATTGTCTCCCTTTTCCAAGTAAACTTGCAAATTGTCCAAAGAATTTAGCATATATATATATACATATATATATATATATCCAAAAACAATTCTATCAGTATGGATATCCCATCAATAACTGTTAAGTAAATAATGAGAGAGTATACTTTGGGGAATAAAAGTGTTCTTTCTTAATTTAATATTTATTCAGGTGAAGAAAGGTGTTCTTAAGCAAGACAACAAAGCATAATTACATAGCAATCCTTAAATTTTGCTTCATAAAATTTTAAAACTTCTGTTTGATAAATATGAGCAAGTCAGGTAAAAAAAATATGTGACACACAACAACAGATCATAGATTTATTAAAGATTGCAACAAGTTAGGTGACTGATCTTACACAAATAAATAGGTTTTACTTTAAATAAAAAAGGATAAAAGAGTCCAGGATTCCAATATAAGGAGACAAAGATTATCGTTAATTAATTATCATTAATGATGGTGACGAAGTTAATTTGCCCCAGATGAACAAAGATGATTCATGGTGACACCAACGAACCTCTACTGAATACCGGAATTATTTCTCTGCTTTATGCTCACTGACCCAATGTATTCCTGAACAATATATGTCCACATAGAAGTTTCCATGAGAAAGAAATAAATCATATGGTCTTATAGCTAGTCATCTAGGCAACAGGGAGTCTCAGGGAATGAATAATGTTTCATTAGTCATTATTTCCCAAGGCAAACACAATGCTAATCACCAAGTAGGTTCTGTGTTGAGGACAGAAGAGCTGGATGATGGGAGAAAGGAAGGTGAAAGCAGGTGAGAGAGATGAAACCCAAGAACAAAGTGGAGGAGCTGGCCTCCTTCATGGTAACTCATGGGAAGTGCGGCAACATAAAGGTAGATGAAAGTGTGCATGTTTCCGGGCTTCCATTTTTGCAGCCGAATATGGAAGAAATGGGAAATATAAAAGATCTGAAATGTCCTAGTGAAATAGTCCTATCAGATAGTGGGGAAATGACATTATGGAAAGTTAATAAGGCTATTTGCTGACACTGAATATATAATAAAGGTTTGTGGTCATGACATTAAAACAAGAGTCAGTCAAAGCAACAGTAATCAGCTGCTTGATTGAAGGTGGAGAGGAGATGGATGATTGGGTTTAAACAGGATTTCAGGTTTGAGTGTTAATAAAGGTGTGGAGAAAAGGGAACCTTTGTACCCTGTTGATTGGAAGGCAAACTAGTGCAGTCACTTTGGAAAGCAGTATGGCGATTCCTCGAAAAGTTAAAAACAGTACTGCTGTATGATCCACAGTCTCACTCCTAGCTATCTGAAGAATGTGAAAAGTTATAGATACCACCAAGTTTAGTGAAGCACTATTTACAATAACCAAGAAATAGAAAAATGTCCACTAACAGATGATTGACTAAAGAAGATGTGGTATATATACACAGAATAATACTACTCAGCTGTTAAAAACAATGAAATCTTATCACATGCGACAACATGGTCAGAACCTGTGGGGAAGTGAAATAAATCAGAAGGAGAAAGCCAAATACCAGATCATTTCACTCATATGTGGAAGCAAATAATAGAAAAAACAAAGTGAAAACCAACACTTGAAATATGACAATGGTACTGAAGTTACCAGAAGGGAAGAGGGCATGGGTATTAGAATCCAATGGACATTGGTGGGGGATTATTAGAAATTTGGTGACTGGCATGGTGTGATACTATCTATTTGATAAAAAGTGAAGCTACAAACCTAAAACTTATATAACATTATAAAACAATGTTTCTTCCATAAAAAATATATTAAAAAAAGATTTCAAGTTGGAAAGACAAGTCAGTCATTTTGTAAAAAGCTCATGGCATTTTCAAGATGTAATTTCAAGGATGAGTATAAGGCGAGGGGAGGGAAGGAAAAGGAAAAGAGAATATAAAGATGCTGACGGTGAAAATATGATAGAACCCAAATATTAAAGTCCTTGAAACTGAAGATTTATTATTCTATAGCAGGAGGGAGAGGCTAGGAGGTGATCAGATAATGAGACTGAACTTGATTTTCATTTAGGGAAATGATGAAATGTTCACGCTCTTGCCTTGGTATTAAGTTTAGGTGGGATAGAAGAAAATAATGAAAGTAAAGAGGTACAGGAACTGAATCTCTAATGTGAAAGACAGATCATTCATGTGGCTATAAAATATCTCCAAAAATAGAGTGGGAAAATGAGTTTTGAATGAATGTGGCATTGCCCTGGGGATCTGCAGAGTGTTTCATCCTCTCAACAATTCCACATGCCATATTTTTATTCCCACTCCACAGAAAGCAAGTGATTGAGCCGGAATTTGAAACTAAAGTCTCTCTAACTCCAAAGTTTATTTTTTCTTTTTAAGCGGTATGTGTCTTCCATTTTCCATTGGTTAGATAAAGCAGACGAGAGTTAAAATATGTTCCACGACATTATCAGGTAGTAGATTATAAGTTCAGAAGAGAAAACAAAAGGCAATGCTGAAATATCTTAGAGAAGAAAAAAATAAAACTGAAAATACATTCATCTTTTTTTCTAATGGAAAGATACAGGCAAGAATGAAGGCAGGCAGGAAAAGAGGAAGAAGTCTTTTCATTTTTACTTTAGTGGTACATATTGGTTGTTTCCCACCCCTTAGGGATGAGAACCCCAGTTCTTAGGATATACATGGACTGCACTTCTCGACCGGAGGCCGCAAAACTAACCACCAGGGTACATCAGTCTCATTAATCTTAACATTATTAATTTCTAGACATTATAATCCCAGTTAGAAATGTGACTTAACTCTTCAAAGGAATACATGAGTTTCTGGAATAAAGGCATGTATTTGAGCCATAGAATCTTAGAACTAGAAGTTAACTTACAAAGTATTTTGTTCACTTTCTGCTTAGAAAACAGATGCTCAGCGCGCCCTGGTGGAGGGTAGGCCACAATCCCCTGGGTGCGAGTCCCCGGTCCAGAGGGATCACCACCAGTGTGAACAACTAAATGGAAATAAAATAAAATGCTCTTCCTCCTCTCTCTTCCTGCCTGCCTGCCTATTTGCCTTCATTCCTGGCTTCACCTTTCTTTTAAAAAACAATGAAAGAAAAGAAAAACAGAAAATCGATCTCAAAAGAGTGAAATGCTCTGTCCAATATCACATAATTAGAGGTAACATCAGGTCTAACCCAGTTCACTGCAAGCCCCATGCATGGCTTTTTCTTCCCACTCTAAAAGAATTTTGAGTGAGAATTTTTGAGACTAATGTCTTTTCGTAGATAAATTGCCCTCAGTTACATCCACCTTCCTGGAAGTCTGGTCTGTGTGCTAACATTACTGGCATCCATGTGGGTCCTTTTTGCTCAAATTTGCAGATGAACGACCTCTCAGATCCAAAAACCAATACTGCAACCTGCTCTAACCCTGTGGCCAGACTCCTGTAAAGGCTAGAGTCTGCTTCCTATTAGGTCCTTTCCCACGACTGGTCTCCTGAGAAACTGGAAGGTCAGGTACCTGTTGCCAAGAGAGAAGATTGAATCATTGAGCACTAAAACACGAGACGACAGAAGGCCAGCTGCTTACCCACTGATATTTGAAAGGCTGAAAGTGCACAGAACTTTCCTGGATTCTTTAGGGAAGCTAATTCTGCAATTGGTTGTTTTCCTACACTTTCCAGCCATGTGCTTCTCCTGTGATTGGGAGAAAGGAGCTAGGGCAGATTGTCCCGGAGAAGAGATAGCTGGATTAGAAACTACTTTCTGGTGTGCCCAAGTGGAGTAATGGTTTTGTCAACTGCCTCTGGCCGAAGCACTTAACATATATCCTAAGAACCTGGGTTCACGACCCAGGCTAGGGAGAAGCACCAAGATGTACCACTAAATTAAAACAAAATAAAATGCTTAGTCTTTCTCTCCTCCTGCCTGTCTGCCTACTTACCTCCATTCCTTCCTGCACCTTTCCTCTGAAAAAAGAAAGAAAAAGAAATCATTTCCTTTACCACAAACCCTTCAGGAAATGTAGATTAAGGCCTCTCAATACTAGCAAACCGGGCCTTCATCGTCCTTTGGCTTGAGGACTTCCGTTTTCTAAAACAAGGGCTATAAAAGGCAAGTGGTTGTGTAGGGCTTCATAAATTATGAATTTACTGGTTTTGGATGAATACAGATAACCCTGTAATAGTCTGCTGGTAATTAGAAGCCATTCTCCTTTTGATTCAATTAACCACATGAAGAATTGGATTTAGATTTAGATTTGTATTTGAAAGCTATAGTCACCTTTAAGACAAGGGATAGAATGACAATTCCTACACATAGACCATCTTTTCCAGATTTATAGTTAAGGAGCTCTGTTTACCATGAATTAAAAAAAAATCAGTGAATTAAAGGAAAATTAACCACCACATGTAATTGTGAAAAATTGCCATTAGTCAGCTAAGAAGAGAGAATGGGCAAAGTACCTTCTTTTTCTGAAATCTGATCATCTTCCCCATCTTTGGAGACAGTCTCCTGCTCTAACCGGTTTGGCCAAAGGGACCTTAGTTTAGGAGGTTGCTCAGTGATATTTTTCTAGAGCACGCAGCCTGCCCAAGGTTGAAACACAGAGCTCCTCATTTTCCAAGCTATTGCTTTTTGCCTGTGGTACATGACCCCTGCAGATGTTCAAGAGCAAGGGAAGAAATTCATGCACCTGGGTGCCTCCCTATAAGTCTTTCCTTCCTGACAGGTTAGAAACACAATGTATTCCTCCACCCCCACACAGACAGATGTTTAAATAAAATCCAAGAAATGTGGTTAACATTGCCTAGCAGCAGTGACCTTTAAAGAAAGGTCAAGTAAATTTTTCCTAAACCTTCTTCAGAATGTTTGGAACCTAGCTCCTTGATGATTTATCTAAATGTAATCCTGAGAATGTACTTCCTGCACTATTAGAAGGAATTATTAAAAGGAACTTCGGAATACTCAGGCTCCAAATATGTTTTTAAATAATTTTATTATTTCTTTTGTTTACACTGCTATACTCATTTTAGGAACTGAAATTGCACCTCAGTGTATTTGTATTTCACACCACACCCACCGCCAGAGTCCCAGTGCCCCTTATTGGCAACTTCTTCCCTCCTTCCTTCCCTCCCGCCTCCTACTCCCCGGGTTGAGCCACAGTCTTGCATCCTGTGAATATTGTTGGCGTTTGTCTGTTCATTTGTTTTGTTTCTTTATATTTCACATGCGAATGAAAGCATCCTGTACTTCTCTAATTGTTTCTAGATAATTTTGCTTTGCGTGATCACCTACAGTTCTATCAGGTTGCTGTAAATGGCGCAATGTCCCTGTTTTTCAACAGCTGCATCGAATTTCCATTGAGTATAGAAACCACAGCTTCTTTATCCAGTCATCTATTCATGGCTAAAACTAGGTTGTTTCCATGTATACACTACTGTGAACTGTGCTGCTATGAACATAGGGGTGCAGATATGTTCTCTGATTACTGTTTTGGATTCTCTGTGTATTTGCCTAAATGTAGCATTACTGGATCGAATGGTAGACCCAGCTTTAATTTTTTGAGAAAACTCCATACTGTTTTCTAAAGACGTGGCACTAATTTACATTTCCGCCAACAGTGCAGGAGGGTTCATTTTTCTCCACACCCTCTCCAACGCTTGTTGTTTCTAGTCTTTTTGATATAGGTACTCTCGCTGCTATGAGGTGGTATCTCATTGTGGTTTTTATTTGCTTTTCTTTAGTGGTGAATGATGTAGAGTAAATTTTTTTTTTTCATGTTTCTGTAGGTCTTATGTGTGTCTTCTACAGATTGCTGTCTACTCAGTTCTGTCCATTTGTTGAATAAGTCATTTTGTTGAGGTGTTTGAGCTCTTTATATATGCTAGTGATTAAGCTCTTAACTGATGTATGTTGCACAAATATTTTCTCCCATTCAGTGGGTTGCCTTTTTGTTTCAGTTCTGGTTTCTTCTGCTGTAGAAAAAGTTTCTAGTTTGATACAGTCCCAATCATTTAGTTTTACTTTAGAGTCTTTTGCCACAAATAACAGTTTCCCAAAGACATCATTGAGGTTGATGCAATGGAGCATTTTTTACTACATTTTCCTCTATATATAGCCAGTCTTTAATCCATTTTAATTTTTGTATATGGCACTAGTGAGTAATATAATTTATTTATTTATTTATTTTTTTTTTTGCAGTGTCTGTCCAATTTTCTGAGCACCATTTGTTAAATAAATAGACTATCCTTCCTCCAGTATATATCTTTGGCTCTTTTGTCAGGATTAAATTTCCATGTAATTGTGGCTTTATTTCAGATCTCTCAATTTTATCCTACTGGTCTATGTGTCTGTTTCGGTTCCAGTAATATACCGTTTTCGTGACAATTGCTCTGTATTATACTTTTGAAGTCACGGAGTGATTCATCTGCTGTTCTTTTTTCTGAAGACAGCTTTGGTTATTTGAGGTCTTTTGTGGCTCCATACAAGCTTTAGTATTTTTTGTCCAATTTCCTTGAAAATTGTCTGAAGTTTTGATGGGTATTGCATTAAGTTTGTATATTGCTTTGGGTGAAAAGACCATTTTAAACTTATTTTTCTAATTCATGCAAGCATGAAATCATCTTCTATCTCTTTGTATCTTCTTTTTATTTTGTTAAATTCTTTTGGTTTCCATTGTATAGCTCTTTCAGTTTCTTTATTGTTTATCCCCAGTATTTTATTTCATTTTTTTGATGCCATTATGAATGGAATTTCTTTGTTAATTTCTTTATCCTCTAGTTCACTAACATATAGAAATACAACTGATTTTATATTCTGTCACTTTGTTGTATTCGTTTACTGTTTCTAGCAATTTTTTGATCAAGTCTTTAGGATTTTCTAGGTATAATATGATATCATCTGCAAAAAAAATGGTAGTTTTATTTATTCTTTTCCTATTTGAATCCCTTTCATGTCTTTTTCTGGCCTTATTATGCTATAAAGGATTTCCAGAACTTTGCTGAATAAAGCTTTCAATTTTTCCACCTGAATATGTTGGCTGTGGGTTTGCCAATATTATTTATATTACATTGATGTATGTAACTTCTATTCCTATTTTGCCAAAGGTAATTTTTTCTTATCATGAATGGATATTGAATCTTGTCAAATGCTTTTTCTATATCTAAGGATTTAATCATATGATACTTTTATTTTCCCTTTGTTGATGCGATATATTGATTGATTTGTGTATTTTGATCCATATACCACTGGTATAAATCCAACTTGATCACGGTGTATATTTTTTTAATATGTTGTTGAATTTTGTTTGTCAAGATTTTGTTGAGGAATTTTTGTATTATATTCATGAGTAATATTGGCCTGTAGTTGTTTTTGTCATTTTTTAAATGAAAGTTGCAGGCAGGAATGAAGGTAAATAGGCAGGAGACAGGAAGAAAGAGGAGGAAGAAGCATATTATTTTATTTTTATTTAGTTTCTCACATTGGTTGTTTTCCTCCAGACCCAGGACTCGAACCCAGGGCTATGTAGTCTGTGCTCCTTCAGAGGCAATTGACCTAACCACTACCCTTCCTGGGTGTACCTGTAGTTTTCTTTAAAGGTGATGTTTCTATCTAATTTTGGAATCAGGATAATGTTAACTTTCTAGTATATATTTGGAAGTTTTCCTTCCTCTTAGATTTTGTGAAAGAGTTTAAAAAGGATGTTTTTGATTTTGTTGTTTGTGAGACTTTTGATTACCATATCAATTTCTGTGCCTGTGATTGGTCTGTTCCACGTTTTACTGATTCAGGCTTGGGATTCTGTAGGATTCTAAAAATCTGTCCATTTCTTCATGATTCATGAAGTTGTTGGTATATGGATGCTCATAATAATCTCTCATGATGTTCTGTATTTCTGTGATGTCTGCTATAATTTCACCTCTTTGATTTCTGATTTTTGTTACAGTTTTCTCTCTTTTTTTCTTGAATCTGGTTAAGGGTCTATCAATTTTATTTATTTTTCAAAAGAACTAGCTCTTGGTTTCATTGACCATTTGGATGGTGGTTTTATTTTCAATTTCATTCATTTCTACTTAATTATTTTTATTTCCTTGCTTCTATTGATTTTTGGTTTGATTGGACTTCTTTTTTTAGTTTTTTCAGGGGTATGGTTAGTTTTTAATTTGAGATTTCTCTTGTTTTTTGTTTTTTTTGTGTTTTTTTTTTTTTTAAAGAGTGTTACAGGCATGAATGAAGGCAAGTAAACAGGAGGAAGCATTTTATTTATTTAGTTTTTTAGTTTTTCACTGATTGTTTCCCCCAGATCCAAGACCTGAACCCAGGGGTATGTAGTCTGGCTTCTTTGAAGGCAATTGACCTAACCACTTCACCACCAGGGCATACCATCTCTTGATTTTTCAATATATTCTTAGATGGCTATAAATTCTCTTCTTAGAACTACCTTTGCCATATCCCACATGTTTTGGTAGCTCTTCTCTTTATTTTTGTTTGTTTTCAGATAATTCTTAATTTAATCTTTAATTTCACCAATGATTCAGAAATTATTGGGAAGTCTGTTGTTTAACCTCCATATTTTTGTGATTCTTCCAGTTTTATTCTTCTGGTTCATTTTATTCTTCTGAATCTCTGTGGTCAGAGAAGAGGCTTTCTATGATTTCAACCTTAATTTAAGAAAAAGTTCAGGCAGGAATACAGGTGAGTAGGCAGGCAGGAAGAGAGAAGAGAAAGAAGCAATTTTTTTTTATTTTCATTACA